>CAJVGC010000591.1:23891441-23945368 GCA_910822075.1 Senecio squalidus | reverse complement strand
AAAAAATACCGTTTTAAAATCAAAACCCTAATTCTAAAAACCCATAGATACTTTTAAACCCTATTTTTCTAAAAACCTTACCATACATTACAATTTCTAGTCCAAACTCCCACACTACCCTAATAAACTTTATAATAACCGAAATAAACAATCCAAACCACGTTGTACCCATTAATACCCTAATTTCCTAATAAAACCTAGATTTCTTCCGGTACGAGTTAGAATTACGGTTTAGGTGGGTGATACTCATGTTTCATAATCCCGTAGGTCAAAATAACCTGAAGAATGTCCGAAGTAGGATATTAGAAGCCAATTCATCCATAAAAAACTCAATCAAACAAAAAATACCCTTTTAAAATCAAAACCCTAATTCTAAAAACCCATAAGTACTTTTAAACCCTAATTTTCTAAAAACCTTACCATAAATTACAATTTCTAGTCCAAACTCCCACACTACCCTAATAAACTTTAGAATAACCGAAATCAACAATCCAAATCACGTTATACCCATTAAAACCCTTATTTCCTTATAAAACCTATATTTCATCCGGTACGACTTAGATTCACGGTTCAGGTGGGTGATATTCATGTTTCATAATCTCGTAGGTCACAATAGCATTAAGAATGTCCGAAGAAGGATATTAGAAGCCATTTCATCCATAAAAAAACTCAATCAAACAAAAAGTACCCTTTTAAAATCAAAACCCTAATTCTAAAAACCCATAGGTACTTTTAAACCCTAATTTTCTAAATACCCTTACCATACATTACAATTTCTAGTCCATACTCCCACACTACCCTAATAAACTTTGTAATAACCGAAATCAACAATCCAAACCACGTTGTACCCATTAATACCCTAATTTCTTTATAAAACCTAGATTTCTTCCGGTACGAGTTAGGATCACGGTTTAGGTGGGTGATATTCATGTTTCATAATCCCGTAGGTCACAATAGCATTAAGAATGTCTAAAGAAGGATATTAGAAGCCATTTCATCCATAAAAAACTCAATCAAACAAAAAATACCCTTTTAAAATGAAAACCCTAATTCTAAAAACCCATAGGTACTTTTAAACCCTAATTTTCTAAAAACCTTACCATACATTACAATTTCTAGTCCAAACTCCCACACTACCCTAATAAACTTTATAATAACCGAAATCAACAATCCAAACCACGTTGTACCCATTAATACCCTAATTTCCTTGTAAAACTTAGATTTCTTCCGGTACAAGTTAGAATCACGGTTTAGGTGGGTGATACTCATGTTTCATAATCCCGTAGGTCAAAATAACCTGAAGAATGTCTGAAGAAGGATATTAGAAGCCAATTCATCCATAAAAAACTCAATCAAACAAAAAATACCTTTTTAAAATAAAAACCCTAATTCTAAAAACCTATAGGTACTTTTAAACCCTAATTTTCTAAAAACCTTACCATACATTACAATTTCTAGTCCAAACTCCCACACTACCCTAATAAACTTTAGAATAACCGAAATCAACAATCCAAACCACGTTGTACCCATTAATACCCTAATTTCCTTATAAAACCTAGATTTCTTCCGGTACGAGTTAGAATCACGGTTTAGGTGGGTGATACTCATGTTTCATAATCTCGTAGGTCACAATAGCATTAAGAATGTCCGAAGAAGGATATTAGAAGCAATTTCACCCATAAAAAACTCAATCAAACAAAAAGTACCCTTTTAAAATCAAAACCCTAATTCTAAAAACCCATAGGTACTTTTAAAACCTAATTTTCTAAAAGCTTACCATACATTACAATTTCTAGTCCATACTCCCACACTACCCTAATAAACTTTAGAATAACCGCAATCAACAATCCAAACCACGTTATACCCATTCAAACCCTCATTTCCTTATAAAAGCTAGATTTCTTCAGGTACGAGTTAGAATCACGGTTTAGGTGTGTGATATTCATGTTTCATAATCCCGTAGGTTAAAATGACGTGAAGAATGTCTGAAGAAGGATATTAGAAGCCATTTCATCCATAAAAAACTCAATCAAACAAAAAATACCCTTTTAAAATCAAAACCCTAATTCTAAAAACCCATAGGTACTTTTAAACCCTAATTTTCTAAAAAGCTTTCCATACATTACAATTTCTAGTCCATACTCCCACACTAGCCTAATAAAATTTATAATAACCGAAATCAACAATTCAATCCACGTTATACCCATTCAAAACCCTCATTTCCTTATAAGACCTATATTTCATCCGGTACGACTTAGATTCACGGTTAAAGTGGGTGATATTCATGTTTCATAATCCCGTAGGTCACAATAGCATTAAGAATGTCCGAAGAAGAATATTAGAAGCCATTTCATCCATAAAAAACTCAATCAAACAAAAAGTACCCTTTTAAAATCAAAACCCTAATTCTAAAAACCCATAGGTACTTTTAAACTCTAATTTTCTAAAAACCTTACCATGCATTACAATTTCTTGTCCAAACTCCCACACTACCCTAATAAGCTTTATAATAACCGAAATAAACAATCCAAACCACGTTGTACCCATTAATACCCTAATTTCCTTATAAAACCTAGATTTATTCCGGTACGAGTTAGAATCACGGTTTAGGTGGGTGATACTCATGTTTCATAATCCCGTAGGTCAAAATAACGTGAAGAATGTCTGAAGAAGGATATTAGAACCCATTTCATCCATAAAAAAACTCAATCAAACAAAAAATACCCTTTTAAAATCAAAACCCTAATTCTAAAAACCCATAGGTACTTTTAAACCCTAATTTTCAAATAACCTTTCCATACATTACAATTTCTAGTCCAAACTCCCACACTACCCTAATAAACTTTTTAATAACAGAAATCAACAATCCAAACCACGTTATACCCATTAAAACCCTCATTTCCTTATAAAACCTATATTTCATCCGGTACGAGTTAGATTCACGGTTAAGGTGGGTGATATTCATGTTTCATAATCCCGTAGGTCACAATAGCATTAAGAATGTCTGAAGAAGGATATTAGAAGCCATTTCATCCATAAAAAACTCAATCAAACAAAAAATACCCTTTTAAAATCAAAACCCTAATTCTAAAAACCCATAGGTACTTTTAAACCCTAATTTTCTAAAAACCTTTCCATACATTACAATTTCTAGTCCATACTCCCACACTACCCTAATAAACTTTATAATAACCGAAATCAACAATCCAAACCACGTTATACCCATTCAAAACCCTCATTTCCTTATAAAACCTATATTTCATCCGGTACGACTTAGATTCACGGTTAAGGTGGGTGATATTCATGTTTCATAATCCCGTAGGTCACAATAGCATTAAGAATGTCCGAAGAAGGATATTAGAAGCCATTTCATCCATAAAAAACTCAATCAAACAAAAAATACCCCTTTAAAATCAAAACCCTAATTCTAAAAACCCATAGGTACTTTTAAACCCTAATTTTCTAAAAACCTTACCATACATTACAATTTCTAGTCCAAACTCCCAAACTACCCTAATAAACTTTATAATAACCGAAATCAACAATCCAAACCACGTTATACCCATTCAAAACCCTCATTTCCTTATAAAACATATATTTCATCCGGTACGAGTTAGATTCACGGTTAAGGTGGGTGATATTCATGTTTCATAATCCCGTAGGTCACAATAGTATTAAGAATGTCTGAAGAAGTATATTAGAAGCCATTTCATCCATAAAAAACTCAATCAAAAAAAAAATACCCTTTTAAAATCAAAACCCTAATTCTAAAAACCCATAGGTACTTTTAAACCCTAATTTTCTAAAAACCTTACCATATATTACAATTTCTAGTCCAAACTCCCACACTACCCTAATAAACTTTATAATAACCGAAATAAACAATCCAAACCACGTTGTACCCATTAATACCCTAATTTCCTTATAAAACCTAGATTTCTTCCGGTACGAGTTAGAATCACGGTTTAGGTGGGTGATACTCATGTTTCATAATCCCGTAGGTCAAATAACCTGAAGAATGTCTGAAGAAGGATATTAGAAGCTATTTCATCCATAAAAAACTCAATCAAACAAAAAATACCCTTTTAAAATAAAAACCCTAATTCTATAAACCCATAAGTACTTTTAAACCCTAATTTTCTAAAAGCTTACCATATATTACAATTTCTAGTTCATACTCCCACACTACCCTAATAAACTTTTAATAACCGAAATCAACAATCCAAACCACGTTATACCCATTAAAACCCTCATTTCCTTATAAAAACTATATTTCATCCGGTACGAGTTAGATTCACGGTTAAGGTGGGTGATATTCATGTTTCATAATCCCGTAGGTCACAATAGCATTAAGAATGTCCGAAGTAGGATATTAGAAGCCAATTCATCCATAAAAAACTCAATCAAACAAAAAATACCCTTTTAAAATCAAAACCCTAATTCTAAAAACCCATAAGTACTTTTAAACCCTAATTTTCTAAAAACCTTACCATACATTACAATTTCTAGTCCAAACTCCCACACTACCCTAATAAACTTTAGAATAACCGAAATCAACAATCCAAACCACGTTATACCCATTAAAACCCTCATTTCCTTATAAAACCTATATTTCATCCGGTACGACTTAGATTCACGGTTCAGGTGGGTTATATTCATGTTTCATAATCTCGTAGGTCACAATAGCATTAAGAATGTCCGAAGAAGGATATTAGAAGCCATTTTATCCATAAAAAAATCAACCAAACAAAAAATACCTGATGTGAAAAATCTAGTTTTCCGAAAATAAACCTTTACTAGATTACGACACGGGCAGTGTACCCTTGTCAATTGTAAACAGTATTGGTAAATATCGGGTTCGAACACAGGGACTATTTATAGTTGATAGTATTAGTTTATAAAAACACGTAACAAGTAACAAGTTTGTTTTAGTCTTAATGAAGACTTGCTTATAATAACGGTAAAAATATTTTAGAATTCAAATATTGATAAAAAGACGCTCGCTTGGACCGTTTACGAATATGTGTTATTTCTTAGGTGTGAAAATGTCGATAAACTTCAAATGTAAAATCCTAAGTTCCTTTCGAATACCGGATTTCTCCAATTACCTAACCATGCAACGATTCCTTTCGAATACCGTTAACACCTCAAGTAATTATGCATAAAGCTTCAAGCCGATGTGTGAGAATTAATCTATAAGCTTCCTTTCGAATAGCTTACTAACTCCTAAACCGATTTCTCTTAATTTAGTAGCTAGCGTTTGTGTTAATATCTACTTTTTCAAATCGTTGTTAATGATTCCTTTCGAATATCATAAACTCATAATCAACTAAAGACCGTCCGATTAATTCGTTCCTATTTTAGTAAAAATTACGGATTCCTTTCGAATACCCGTTTTTAGATTACCAAACAAGAGTATAAACAATTCTAAAAAGATAATTAAGATATTAACCCAAACGGATCCCCGATTAACCTCTACACATCATTCTCATTTCACACCCAAAACCTAACACATAAACGATCACATAATCCAAGCAAACGTATTAAGAAATTAGCTACTCATAATTGTAACAAACACAATCAAATATGTAAAAGACATGATTCAATTGAGAATAAAAATGATAAAAGAGTAATACCAAACGTAAGTAACAAATTCCGAAATAATCTCCAAGTACTAAACGGAATCGAAAATAACAATCCTTGATGAAATACGAAAATTGGCAAGTGTTTCTAGGCTTCCAATGATATGAAAAAATGCTTTAGAAAATGAAAAATTGAAGATATTTCTGTCTTCCCACGTTCTCTTTTAATCCCCCAGCACTAGTCTCTTTGTTTTCCATTTAATTAGCAATTAAAAACTAAAAAAAATGTAACTGCCAGCAGCTTCGACCGCGGCTCGGTCAGATGGGCGCGGCGCGGTCAGCCTTCAGACTCCTCATCCTTCTTGCTTGCTTAATTCCTTGCATGATAATAGTTAAGAACTATCTCGTTTCGTTCCAAAACGCCAAAAACATCTAAATTCACACTTTACATAAACATTAGTATAAAACGGGTCTATCCATTACGTTTTGGACTAAAATCGTAACAAATATCGCTATGAAATAGTCATATAAATGAGCGATATCAAACCCCCCATACTTAAGCATTTGCTTGTCCCTAAGCAAATCTGACTCAAACCTACTAATAAGTTTACAAAACATACAACTTAAGAAAAGCTAAGGAATCACGGGCTCAAACATTTAACTAAATTCCGGTGTTAGAAATAAAGATATGCGTGAAATTGCTAGATCGTAAAACCGACTACAAACATCTAAAGCTACTAAATTACTTAAGCTAACAAGAACCGCAATTTACCAATTTTAACTCCTAATTCTTCCCCTAATTTTGATATGTCAAGACAATCACCCCTTTTCCCTCACTCTCTAACCGAAGTTAGAGCGATCAACCATTACAGCCGACCCCTTACGCCCTACTTTCGGGGGAACCCTTAAAATATTACTAAGCATTTCGATTAAGTACTTCCTTCTTGAGAATTGATTGGTTAGTCATCATCATTTTCTTTTCCTCTCACTTTTGTTCACTTAAAATATTATAGATTTGTATTTTTATATTTTCTTTGAAGTGAACGGTATAACGGGATTTGAGTCTTCGTTATAGTGAGGATCTATTTCTATTTTGTTGACGGGAAAGACCTATGGCCTTTTTCTTCGCCTCTAATTCTCCAAGGGCTTAAGTAATACTAGGATTCCCCAACTACCCCCGAAAGGGTGCAGGGACTAAAAGGGCTCGGTACTAAGGATATCTAGTGATTATCTATCTTTTTGATTTTTCAGGGAAACTTAAGGAACTAAAACTAGAAAACCCAAATTCTTATTTACAAGTATTTTATTAACTAAAGATGTTCCTAAGCAATTTCACGTTAATGTACCGGAATAAAGTTAAATATACAAGCCCCTATCATTTTCCCTAACTACATTTAAGCGTTTTTTATTTTATTTTTTAGACTCTAAATGACTCAAATGGGACTAAAATAAACGTAATGGATATAGGGGATAAAAACTAACTAATTTCCCGACTAACCCCCCATACTTGAATAACACATTGTCCCTAATGTGTTCCATCAAAATAAAAGCTAACTAACTTAAGGGAAATTAAAATAAAACTAAAAATACAAAAATAAGTTAATTAGCATAAAAATAAAAATCCTAAGCAACGAAAAATAAAATAGTTCCACACATGACCAGACACAAGTGAAAGGAAAATAGTTCAACATCACAAACAAACAAACAAAACAACAACCAAACAATTCAACATCAGCAGCCACCACCGCGGCGCGGTCATGGCCCAGAACTCATCAATTGTTTCCTCCTTGATTTTCGGGCGGGATAAACGGGAACAAAATGGGTGGTGCATACTCGGACCACTGCTGTGCTGCTTCCGGGACCTCTTGATGGTATTGGCGGGTCATGTACTCCAATGTTGGTTGGTACCGCTCGGTATGATAGTTCATGTACTCCCCAATCCGGTGGACCTCTCGTCTCGTCCTGTTCATCTCCGTCCTCATCTCGTAACAAAGTCCCTGGGTCCTATCCATCTGCTGCCCAATCCGGAGGATTTCATCATACATCCGCTGATTATCAAAACTAGAAGCGGGTTGGGTGTGATGTGTTGAACCACCCGCTCCTATCTCCCTTTCTTCGTCCTCGGACTCCTCCTCATCCATGTCTTCCTCCTCGGAACCCCTTTCCTCCACAAACTTGCCATCTCGTCCCACAGCTCCAACCGTTTTCAAATCTTGAATAGTAATCCATCGCCACGTGATCGGGGGACTACACATGTTAATGTTACGAGTAGTTGCTAACCCCAAACTTTTTGCAATCTTAGTGATGAAATGGCCACATAAGAGAGAACTATTCTTTTGGCGGCCCGACCCTTTCTCATTCATGTAACTAACCAAAGCCCAAGGCACATTGACGTATTTCGTCGAATCATACCACGAGAACAAATCTAACAACCATATATCCTCAATGTACGCCTTGTCTTGTTGGGACGCCCGCTGAAAAAATGAATAAGAAATCATCTTTTGAAGCACTTTCATAATCGGTGACCTGATACTCTTGGCTCGGCTAGCACTGTTAATGTATTTACTGCATCCCGATAACTCCTCCCAAGCTTTGTCAATTTCACTCTTTACCCTATCCGCATTCATTTCTCCCGCCAACTGATATCTCGCGATATATTTCTTCTCCACATCCGCCTGGGTATAAAGACAGGTTAAAACCCCAAATTGAGTAATAGTCACCTTATGCACGGCTCCCCCAACCTAAAGCCAATAACGGGAGTGGTAAGCAACAAATGTGATGCTGGGAGCTTGTCGAGTTTTAAACTCGAGTAAAACTCCAAACACCACTCACGATAAACATACTCCCGGCATCCAAATGCCCGTTTCCAAACTGGAATTTCTACATCCTCATCATAATCCTCCACATACTTAGTCAAAAACAAACCATCCAACTGTTCCATGATCCTGAGCTCATCACAAGTAGCCCAATCTAAGAAACGGGGTTGTGCAATCGGCTTCCCTTGAATAGTGGCTAGTTTATTGTTCAACTCAATCCGTTGATTTGGTGTAGTGTCGGGCCAATTCAACCAGGGGTGTTGCTCTGGTCGCATCATTCTTGCTTCCGTGGTAACGGTCGGAACCCTTCGTGCGGATGTTTCCTCCTCAACATCATCAACCACAGCTCTGCGTTTACCCTGAAATCATTGTTTACATAAAGACAAGCAAAAACCGTTAATAATACAACAACAATTTCAACAAAACACGAAGCAAAACTGGTCTGATTCACCGCCGCGGCGCGGTGGCTTGGGCGCGGCGCGGCGGTAGTCCTTAACCGGGATCAGTTCTTAGTTTTTAGTGGTAAGCCGTAAATCCCAATCAAATAACCAAAAATGCTTACACTAAACAATACCAAGGGTTTACCCCTAATCAATTTCACCAATCAAGTGTAACAAGTAAAAACCCCCAATTCAATTTTAGGTGATAAACCCTAATTACATAAAAGAGAAAAGAATGGATTGTTGTTAGGAATCACTTACTCTTCTACTCATGTTGTTAGTTGGGTGATTCTTGATGAAAATTGACAAGAAAAATCGTATTGGTAAAATCTGGGTATAAGACCCGAAATGTGGACGACCGCGGCGCGGTGGTGGTGACCACGGCGCGGTCAGGGCCCAGACAGCAAAAAAATTTTGTTTTTTTGTTTTTTTGTTTTTCAAGTTAACTTAAACGATTACTAATATTACTAAAACAGGAATAACACAACTAGCTAATAACGAAAAGAAAAATGAAAAGGAAAGTAAAAGATACAACAAACCGGGATTTCGCCCGCAAATGCTCGTTTTTGGCTCGAGTCACTAGCTTGACTCCTCGGTATTCTTTCCACTTAGAATGGGTGAAACCCATCCTCCAACGTCATCCCATTTTCCTCGTCCTCCTCAAGATAGATTTTCACTCGTTGACCATTAACAATAAACGATCCGCCATCATCCGTTTCTAATTCCAAATAGCCACCCGAGAAAACCCGTTTCACCAAATAAGGACCCGTCCACTTTGACTTCAACTTCGGTGCTTTGAATTTGTATTTTGATTGGAATAAAAGCACTTTGTCCCCCTCCTTAAACTCTTTTCGCCTGATTTTCAAGTCATGCATCATTTTTGTTCTCGCCTTGTAAAGAGCGGAGTTCTCATAGGCATTCCATCTCAACTCGTCTAACTCATGGAGTTGCAAAAATCGGGTTTCACCACTTGCTATCAAATCCGTACTACATTCCTTAAGCGCCCAATACGCCTTGTGCTCTATCTCCATGGGTAAGTGACATGTCTTCCCATATAGCAATTTGAAAGGAGTGGTGCCAATCGGTGTTTTGTACGCGGTCCTAAATGCCCACAACGCTTCATCTAATTTCTTTGACCACAAAGACGGGTTGTTGTGAACCGTCTTCTCCAAAATACGCTTAATCGCTCGATTAGTGTTTTCGACTTGCCCACTTGTTTGAGGGTGGTAGGAAGTCGAAAACCGGTGTTGTACCCCGTATCTCTTCAACACTTTCTCCATTTGGGCATTTGCAAAATGGGTTCCCCGATCGCTAATCAACGCCTTTGGCATGCCAAACCTACAAAACAAACTTCGTAAAAAGTCAATAACAACGTTAGCATTATTAGTAGGTAAAGCCTTTGCCTCGACCCATTTCGACACGTAATCCACCGCCACCAAAATATAAACATTCCTATTTGACGGTTTAAATGGTCCCATGAAATCTATGCCCCAAATGTCAAAAACTTCACACACTTGAATTCCTTGCTGTGGCATCTCGTCTCTTCTAGTAATTGTTCCTTGCCTTTGACACGAGTCACATGTCCTCACTAAGGTATGTGCCTCCTTAAAAATCGTAGGCCAATAGAAACCCGCATCAAATACCTTTTTACCCGTCACCGATGGACCATAATGCCCCCCCCCCGTTGGACCATGGTGACATTCATCAAGGATTCTTCTCGTATCGGCTCCATAAACACACCTCCTCACCATGCCATCGGCACATATCCTAAATAAAAACGGCTCCTCCCAAAAATAATACTTGGCATCCGAGAATAGCTTCTTCCGTTGTTGATAGGTGAGCTCTCTACTAACTACTCCACCCACTAAATAATTGGCTATGTCGGCATACCACGGACTCCGTTCACCAAACACTTTCCCAACAAATGCTAATCTCTCATCCGGAAAGGTGTCTCGAATATCCTCCTCATTTAAAGCCCCAAGACTAGGATTCTCCAAACGGCTCAAATGATCCGCCGCCACATTTTCTCTACCCCGCTTATCTTGGATCTCCACATCGAATTCTTGCAATAACAAGATCCATCTAATCAATCTCGGCTTCGCATCCAACTTAGAAAATAAAAACTTCAAGGCCGAGTGGTCCGTAAACACCACTGTTTTACTCAATACCAAGTAAGATCGAAATTTATCGAATGCAAACACAACAGCTAGTAATTCCTTCTCGGTTGTGGTATAGTTTTGCTGAGCCTCATTTAACGTTTTGCTTGCAAAATAGATAGGCCTAAAATGTTTCTCAATTCTTTGCCCCAATACAGCCCCCACCGCAAAATAACTCGCGTCACACATAAGTTCAAAAGGCAAATCCCAATTCGGTGACACTAAGATCGGTGTGTTTGTCAACCGTTCCTTCAACAATTCAAATGCCTTCATACAATCCTCCGAAAATTCAAACTTTGTATCCTTCTCTAACAAACGAGTCATCGGCCTAGTTATCTTTGAAAAATCCTTAATAAACCGCCTATAAAACCCCGCGTGTCCTAGAAAGCTTCTAACTGATTTCTCATTCGTTGGAGGTGGTAATTTGGTTATAACTTCAATCTTCGCTCTATCCACCTCTATTCCCGCTTTAGAGATTTTATGCTCCAATACTATTCCTTCCTTCACCATGAAATGGCATTTCTCCCAATTTAACACCAAATTAGTTTCTTCACACCGTGCCAACATCTTATCTAAACTCTCCAAGCAACCATCAAATGAACTCCCATAGACCGAAAAATCGTCCATAAAAACCTCCATGGAATTCTCAACCATATTCTGAAAAATTGCCATCATACACCGTTGAAATGTTCCCGGTGCATTGCACAACCCAAATGGCATCCGTCTATAAGCAAAAGTACCGAAAGGACAAGTAAAAGTTGTTTTCTCTTGGTCCTCGGGATCAATTGGAATTTGAAAATAACCCGAAAAACCATCGAGAAAACAATAGAACTCGTTTTCCGCCAATCTCTCAATCATTTGATCCATAAAGGGCAATGGAAAATGGTCCTTTCGTGTCGCCTCGTTCAACCTCCTATAATCTATACAAACTCTCCATCCAGTTACCGTTCTCGTGGGTACCAACTCGTTCTTTTCATTCAATACAACGGTCATTCCACCTTTCTTGGGTACACAATGGACCGGACTAACCCACGGGCTATCCGCTATCGGGTAAATAATACCTGCATCCAAGAGTTTGACAATTTCCTTCTTGACCACATCTTGCATATTCGGGTTAAGTCTCCGTTGTCGTTGGACAACGGGTTTTACATCATCTAAAAAGTTGATTTTATGTTTACAAAAATCAGAACTTATACCCGGAATATCAGAAATGCGCCAAGCGAAAGCCTTTTTATGACTTTTAAGGATCGTTAGTAATTTAACTTTCTCGTCTTCCAAAAGTGAAGACGAGATAATAATTGGGAGACTAGAATTACCATCTAAAAATGCATACTCTAGATGTTCCGGTAACTGTTTAAGCTCCAAATCCTTCGGGGGATCTTCAATTGATGTTTTGATCCTCGCCCCGTCGTTAACTACCAATTCCTTCACTTCACTCGATCCTTGCTCTTCTTCCGCCTCTTCTTTGCCAATGGAATTCAACATTTCCATTTCCGCCTCTTCTTCCAAAATTCCTTCCCAATCGAGGTCATAATCCGCTTCATCTATAACATCAATTCTAAAACAAGATTCATCAGTAGAATAAGAATGTTTCATTGCTTGATTTAGAGAAAATGTTGCCCTTTCATCACCCAATCCCAAAGAAATTTCGGTATGCCTAACCCGGATGATAGCATCCGCGGTGTTTAAAAATGGTCTACCCAAAATGAGAGGAACTTTTTCATCCTCCTCCATTTCGAGAATAACAAAGTCTACGGGATATAGAAAATCTCCAACCCGTATGAGCATATTTTCGGCAATACCCAATGGATATTGATAAGATCGATCGGCCAATCTTATACTCATACGTGTTGGTGTTAAAGCATTTGAAGACAATTTAGTGTAAATAGAGTTGGGCATTAAGTTAATGCTTGCCCCTAAGTCCGCTAATGCACTAAAAGTAAATGTATCGTTAAAAGTGCAAGTCAACAAAAAACTTCCTGGGTCTTCAAGTTTCGGTGGAATAGACCTCTTCACAATCGCCGAACATTCGGCATTTAGAAACGCGGTGATTTTCTCCATGTAATCACCTTTCCCTCTCACCAGCTCCTTCATGAATTTTGCATAATTCGGCATACCTGCAATAAGATCAACTAAAGGAACATTAATCTTAACAGTTTTCATTAATTCGATGAATTTACCGTATGGTTCCTTTTTCTTTTCTTTTCGAAGCCGATGCGGATATGGGATATGTGGCTTATATGGCCCTTTCACTTCACTTCCCAACTCTTTTTCTTTGCTAGGAACCATTTGTTCCTTCCCGGGCCTTGACTCCATCTCAATCTCTTCCTCTTCTTCTTCGTCGGACACTGGCTCGTCACCGCGGCGCTGTAGGTTGGGCGCGGCGCGGTCATCAATCGTTTTCCCAAATATTTTCGTCTGGGGCTCCACCGCGGCGCGGTTAGCTGGCCGCGGCGCGGTCAATGATTTCTCAGCTTTGTCCCCTTTTCCATTCACATTCTGCTTTCCGTCTTGCATGCCCCCATACTTAAACCCAGACCTAGTCTCAATTGCATTCACATTTTCATCCCTATTGTTAGGGGTTACGTATTTCGACCCTTGACTTGATGATCCCCCGTTATTGTTTTGATTTTGCCTCGGGTTTGGTTGGGTTGAACTAGGCATTTGACCCGTTGGTCGGTTTGAGAATTTCTCACTTAGCCTTTCAAATTTTCGTTCCAAATCCTGCATGTTAGCTTGAGTGTTCCTTTGGCTTTGCTCCCATTTTGCGGTAAATCCCTTCATTGAGTTAGCCATCAAGTCGTTATTTGCCTTTTGGGAGTAAACGAACTCTGTCATCATTACCTCAAAATTCGATTTATTCTCTTCCTTCTGTTTGGGTTGAAATCTTTCCTCGTTTCTATTGCCCCGGTTTTGGTTTCCATATCCACTATTTCCTCGGTTTTGATACCCATAGTTGGCATAATTGGCTTCTTCGGTTTTCGGCTCACAATCATCCGTATAATGTGGTCCCCCACATTTCCCGCAACCGTTTTTCACCAAGTGAACATCCTTTTCCAAACGACCCATTCGGTTTTTCATTTCTTCACCCAAGGACTTAATCTCGTTAACCACTTCCTTGTTGCTACCACTAATACCTCCTTCTTCGACTTGGTTCACCGTTCCCCTTACTCTTCTATTCCTAGTCACTCGGTCCCTAGCAATTCGAGCTTGGACTTGATCTTCCATCATTCGGTGCGCCTCGTTTGGTGACTTGTATAAGAAACTACCACCACCCGCTAGATCTAAGTCGTGTTGAGAACGACTATCCAAACTATAGTAAAAGATGTCAATCACTTCATCTTTATCCAAATCGTGTCCATGGCAATTCCTCAACAATTCCTTAAGCCTAATCCAAGCATCCGTTATGGTCTCGTTATCCCATTGTTGAAAAGAACGGATTTGGTTCAATAGCTTCCTACGCAAAATGGGTGGGAAAAATATCGTCACAAATATCTCTCTCATATCTTCCCAAGTTGCAATTGTACCCGGCTCCAATTCATTAAACCACGTTTTCGCCTCTCCCGTGAGAGACGATGGAAACAAACTTAGCATAACGCTTTCCTCTTGACCCGCTCCATATCGGAACATTCTACATGTCTCTATGAAACTCGCCACATGCTTGTGCGGGTCGGACTTGAAATGTCCGTCAAAAGTACTGTCTTGAATCATCTTTAAGTGGTGACCTTTAACGGAAAAGTCAGCCCCTAAGTCCGGTGCTACAATGGCTGACCCATTCGTTGGTGGTACTATCCTATTCCTATTGATCATCGGTATGTCAAAAGGGTTGGGTGGGTCGTTTTCCACTATAGGTCTACCATTTTCTCCGTCCTCCATTTCTTCTTCAAAAACTACCTCGACTTCCTCCTCGGAAGATTCGCTTTCACTATAAACAACCGATGCGGCTGCTCCTAAACCTCGTTTCCTCAAAAGTTTTTCCGGATCCGAAAGAGGACTATGCACTTGTTTCCCTTGGGATCTCGTGTACATCCACAATAAAAAATCCTGAAAATCACAACAACACAAAACAAATACCCGTGAAAAATATTCAAACAAGTAAACAAACAAGAAACTAAAAACTTCAACTAATTCAAGTCCCCGGCAGCGGCGCCAAAAACTTGATGTGAAAAATCTAGTTTTCCGAAAATAAACCTTTACTAGATTACGACACGGGCAGTGTACCCTTGTCAATTGTAAACAGTATTGGTAAATATCGGGTTCGAACACAGGGACTATTTATAGTTGATAGTATTAGTTTATAAAAACACGTAACAAGTAACAAGTTGGTTTTAGTCTTAATGAAGACTTGCTTATAATAACGGTAAAAATATTTTAGAATTCAAATATTGATAAAAAGAGGCTCGCTTGGACCGTTTACGAATATGTGTTATTTCTTAGGTGTGAAAATGTCGATAAACTTCAAATGTAAAATCCTAAGTTCCTTTCGAATACCGGATTTCTCCAATTACCTAACCATGCAACGATTCCTTTCGAATACCGTTAACACCTCAAGTAATTGTGCATAAAGCTTCAAGCCGATGTGTGAGAATTAATCTATAAGCTTCCTTTCGAATAGCTTACTAACTCCTAAACCGATTTCTCTTAATTTAGTAGCTAGCGTTTGTGTTAATATCTACTTTTTCAAATCGTTGTTAATGATTCCTTTCGTATATCATAAACTCATAATCAACTAAAGACCGGCCGATTAATTCGTTCCTATTTTAGTAAAAATTACGGATTCCTTTCGAATACCCGTTTTTAGATTACCAAACAAGAGTATAAACAATTCTAAAAAGATAATTAAGATATTAACCCAAACGGATCCCCGATTAACCTCTACACATCATTCTCATTTCACACCCAAAACCTAACACATAAACGATCACATAATCCAAGCAAACGTATTAAGAAATTAGCTACTCATAATTGTAACAAAACACAATCAAATATGTAAAAGACATGATTCAATTGAGAATAAAAATGATAAAAGAGTAATACCAAACGTAAGTAACAAATTCCGAAATAATCTCCAAGTACTAAACGGAATCGAAAATAACAATCCTTGATGAAATACGAAAATTGACAAGTGTTTCTAGGCTTCCAATGATATGAAAAAATGCTTTAGAAAATGAAAAATTGATGATATTTCTGTCTTCCCACGTTCTCTTTTAATCCCCCAGCACTAGTCTCTTTGTTTTCCATTTAATTAGCAATTAAAAACTAAAAAAAATGTAACTGCCAGCAGCTTCGACCGCGACGCGGTCAGATGGGCGCGGCGCGGTCAGCCTTCAGACTCCTCATCCTTCTTGCTTGCTTAATTCCTTGCATGATAATAGTTAAGAACTATCTCGTTTCGTTCCAAAACGCCAAAAACATCTAAATTCACACTTTACATAAACATTAGTATAAAACGGGTCTATCCATTACGTTTTGGACTAAAATCGTAACAAATATCGCTATGAAATAGTCATATAAATGAGCGATATCAATACCCTTTTAAAATCAAAACCCTAATTTTAAAAACCCATAAGTACTTTTAAACCCTAATTTTCTAAAAACCTTACCATACATTACAATTTCTAGTCCAAACTCCCACACTACCCTAATAAACTTTATAATAACCGAAATCAACAATCCAAACCACGTTGTACCCATTAATACCCTATTTTCCTTATAAAACCTAGAATTTTTCCGTTACGAGTTAGAATCACGGTTAAGGTGGGTGATATTCATGTTTCATAATCCCGTAGGTCACAATAGCATTAAGAATGTCCGAAGAAGGATATTAGAAGCCATTTCATCCATAAAAAACTCAATCAAACAAAAAATACCCTTTTAAAATCAAAACCCTAATTCTAAAAACCCATAAGTACTTTTAAACCCTAATTTTCTAAAAACCTTACCATACATTACAATTTCTAGTCCAAACTCCCACACTACCCTAATAAACTTTATAATAACCGAAATCAACAATCCAAACCACGTTGTACCCATTAATACCCTAATTTCCTTATAAAAACTATATTTCATCCGGTACGAGTTAGAATCACGGTTTAGGTGGGTGATATTCATGTTTCATAAATCCGTAGGTCAAAATAACGTGAAGAAACTATGAAGAAGGATATTAGAAGCCATTTCATCTATAAAAAACTCAATCAAACAAAAAATACCCTTTTAAAATCAAAACCCTAATTCTAAAAACCCATAGGTACTTTTAAACCCTAATTTTCAAATAATCTTTCCATACATTACATTTCTAGTCCATACTCTCACACTGCCTTAATAAACTTTATAATAACCGAAATCAACCATCCAAACCACGTTATACCCATTCAAAACCCTCATTTCCTTATAAAACCTATATTTCATCCGGTACGAGTTAGATTCACGGTTAAGGTGGGTGATATTCATGTTTCATAATCCCGTAGGTCACAATAGCATTAAGAATGTCTGAAGAAGGATATTAGAAGCCATTTCATCCATTAAAAACTCAATCAAACAAAAAAATACCCTACTAAAATAAAAACCCTAATTCTAAAAACCCATAGGTAATTTTAAACCCTAATTTTCTAAAAACCTTACCATACATTACATATTAGAAGCCAATTCATCCATAAAAAACTCAATCAAACAAAAAATACCCTTTTAAAATTAAAACCCTAATTCTAAAAACCCATAGGTACTTTTAAACCCTAATTTTCTAAAAACCTTACCATACATTACAATTTCTAGTCCATTCTCCCACACTACCCTAATAAACTTTATAATAACCGAAATCAACAATCCAAACCACGTTATACCCATTAAAACCCTAATTTCCTTATAAAACCTAGATTTCTTCCGGTACGAGTTAGAATCGCGGTTTTGGTGGGTGATACTCATGTTTCATAATCCCGTAGGTCACAATAACGCGAAGAATTTCTGAAGAAGGATATTAGAAGCCATTTCATCCATAAAAAACTCAATCAAACAAAAAATACCCTTTTAAAATCAAAACCCTAATTCTAAAAACCCATAAGTACTTTTAAACCCTAATTTTCTAAAAACCTTATCATACATTACAATTTCTAGTCCAAACTCCCACACTACCCTAATAAACTTTATAATAACCGAAATCAACAATCCAAACCACGTTGTACCCATTATTACCCTAATTTCCTTATAAAAACTATATTTCATCCGGTACGAGTTAGAATCACGGTTTAGGTGGGTGATATTCATGTTTCATAAATCCGTAGGTCAAAATAACGTGAAGAAACTCTGAAGAAGGATATTAGAAGCCATTTCATCTATAAAAAACTCAATCAAACAAAAAATACCCTTTTAAAATCAAAACCCTAATTCTAAAAACCCATAGGTACTTTTAAACCCTAATTTTCAAATAATCTTTCCATACATTACATTTCTAGTCCATACTCTCACACTGCCTTAATAAACTTTATAATAACCGAAATCAGCCATCCAAACCACGTTATACCCATTCAAAACCCTCATTTCCTTATAAAACCTATATTTCATCCGGTACGAGTTAGATTCACGGTTAAGGTGGGTGATATTCATGTTTCATAATCCCGTAGGTTAGCATTAAGAATGTCTGAAGAAGGATATTAGAAGCTATTTCATCCATTAAAAACTCAATCAAACAAAAAAATACCCTATTAAAATAAAAACCCTAATTCTAAAAACCCATAGGTAATTTTAAACCCTAATTTTCTAAAAACCTTACCATACATTACATATTAGAAGCCAATTCATCCATAAAAAACTCAATCAAACAAAAAATACCCTTTTAAAATTAAAACCCTAATTCTAAAAACCCATAGGTACTTTTTTTTGGTAAAAGGGATTAAACCCCGGTAAATTATATAACCAAAAAAGAGCGATGAAGAACAAAGGATATAGGAGAAGCCCTATATCTCAAACCCTAACAAGGGCAACAACCAAAAGCAAAACAAACTAAAATAACTACCTTAAGGGAGACATGCCTCCCTTAAAGATTACAACGAAATCTATCGCTTCCTACTCTTCATGCTAAGCCTAAAGTCCCGAAACTCCTGCTTAGCACCCTGAAGATCAACCACTAGGTCTTCATAACCATCATAGCCATCATAACCGTATTCTTCATCTTCAAGAGATTGACCCCCTCCCAAATAGCCACCCTCCTCATCAGAAGTGTCAGACGCATTGAGACAGTGATCCCAGTTCTTTTTAACAGTTGGAGGCGTACTAACCTTTTTGTCCTTACTCCCAGCATCAATCACTGAACCCGAACTACTCGACGGCACATTTCCTTTGTTCTGCTCTTTAATAATACCAGAACCAATCTCCGTAGAGACATGATCCACTGTTAAACCCTCAAACGGATTATCCATAGGCACATCAGGGTTAACACCGTTGGAGGGTTTCTTATTCCCACCTTTCTTTTGTTCCCAAATCATTGTAGACTTGGGGTTATTCATCCTAATGCCCACAAAAGCCCTTGGAGCAGCTCCCTTCTTCTTTTTACGGCTCTTAACCTCCGTAAAGCCATCACCAGTTTCTTGCTTGTCAGTAGCCCTAACATCCCTAGCTGAAGTATGAACGATCTCCTCTGGAGCTCGGTTAGGACAGACCTTAGTATCATGTCCAAAACATTTGCAATCAACACAATGAAGGGGTTTCCATTCATATTCAACTCGAATAGTTTCCTTCAGATAACCTTCCCCATCCTCAATAGGAATCGCCATTGTAACCTCCTTCTTTAAACCTACAGCCGCATCTATCTCAATTAAAGCCCTAGCAAAGCTGATTCTACCCCATGAATCATCACACATAGCACTAGTAAAAGCATCTAGCATGACAGGTTTTCCTATTTGAGTAGCTATCAAGCTCAAGCCATCCACCGAGTATGCAAGAATAGGCACATTGTATAATTTCACCCAAACGGGAAGCTTAGTAACCTCACCTTTTGTCATTGATACATTAGGGGACCATTTATTGAGAATTATAGGCGAATTTCGAATCAGCCAAGGCCCTTTCTCCAACACTTGCTCCATACCACCTTTAGAAGCAAATTTAAACAGATACACACCATCATCATTCCGAGTAATTCGTTCAAATCCAAATTTCCGCCAAGTGTTCGACACATATTGTTTAACCACTGGAAAGGAAGGATCCTTACCAACAAAAAACCCCACAATGGAATTCTCATACCTACTCTTAATTTTGGCAGCCACAGCTATAGGCAGAACACAGTCAATCGCATCATGCTTTTCGTCGTTAACCAGAGTACGAAACTTGCTCATAGTACACGGGACACTAGAACCTAACAAACTAGCATAGGATTTGTTAAGACCAAGATTAGCTGGTCCCGTAGCACACACGGGCTCAGTTACATGTCCCACCATATTACCACTACTCGGAGTGGTCATCGAATCAATATCCGAGCCTGTAATATTACCCGACATACTCATTAAACGTTTTGCAATTTCCTCCATATTCGGAATAGCATTTACTTGTTTCGTATTGTTTGGAACCTCATTTTGTTTCGTTTTCGTAGCACTACTTGTAAGAAAACCCCTCTCCATTACTTGAGCCACACGGAAAAAGCAGCTCCTATATGTACGGATCAAGTTTTGGTTCGTACGGATCAAGGTTTGGTTCGTACGGATCAAGGTTTGATTCGTACGGATCAAGGTTTGGTTCGTACGGATGTAGGCTTGGTTCGTACGGATGAATATAAGTGAATACGGATGGAAGAAGCTCCTATTCGTACGGATCAAGGTTTGGTTCGTACGGATCAAGGCTTGGTTCGTACGGATGTAGTTGGTTCGTACGGATGAATACCAGCAGCCCAGAAACCCTAATTCAAACCCTAATCCGCCCAAAAACGAACCCTAAACAGCCCCACCTCTAAACTCGCCGGAAATAGGAAAACCACCACAAAAAGCCTCGCAAAACCTAAATAGACTACTACTAACTCAAATCAAAGAAGAAAACAATGATTAAATCAATTCACAACAGCGAATTGAAGAAATAACAAAGTTTCTAATCGGAAATAAGTAGCAGCAAGAACAAATCGATTAGGAAGAATTAAGCAGCAAGGAATTCAATTGGGTGAAAACGAGTATGAAGATGATTAAAACAGCCACAAAGAGTGAAAATCCGGCCAAATATCCGGCCAACCAAACACCCCCCAAATCACCTTTCTAGAGAGAAAAACCTACAACCCCAACCCACCCATAGGTACTTTTATCAACTAAATATTAACCCATAGGTACTTTTAAACCCTAATTTTCTAAAAACCTTACCATACATTACAATTTCTAGTCCATTCTCCCACACTACCCTAATAAACTTTATAATAACCGAAATCAACAATCCAAACCACGTTATACCCATTAAAACCCTAATTTCCTTATAAAACCAAGATTTCTTCCGGTACGAGTTAGAATCACGGTTTAGGTGGGTGATACTCATGTTTCATAATCCCGTAGGTCACAATAACGCGAAGAATTTCTGAAGAAGGATATTAGAAGCCATTTCATCCATAAAAAACTCAATCAAACAAAAAATACCCTTTTAAAATCAAAACCCTAATTCTAAAAACCCATAAGTACTTTTAAACCCTAATTTTCTAAAAACCTTACCATACATTACAATTTCTAGTCCAAACTCCCACACTACCCTAATAAACTTTATAATAACCGAAATCAACAATCCAAACCACGTTGTACCCATTAATACCCTAATTTCCTTATAAAAACTATATTTCATCCGGTACGAGTTAGAATCACCGTTAAGGTGGGTGATATTCATGTTTCATAATCCCGTAGGTCACAATAGCATTAAGAATCTCCGAAGAAGGATATTAGAAGCCAATTCATCCATAAAAAACTCAATCAAACAAAAATTACCCTTTTAAAATAAAAACCCTAATTCTATAAACTCATAATTACTTTTAAACCCTAATTTTCTAAAAACCATACCATACATTACAATTTCTAGTCCAAACTCCCACACTACCCTAATAAACTTTAGAATAACCGAAATCAACAATCCAAACCACGTTGTACCTATTAATACCCTTATTTCTTTATAAAACCTAGATTTCTTCAGGTACGAGTTAGAATCACGGTTTAGGTGGGTGATATTCATGTTTCATACTCCCGTAGATCAAAATGACGTGAAGAATGTCTGAAGAAGGATATTAGAAGCCATTTCATCCATAAAAAACTCAATCAAACAAAAAAATACCCTTTTAAAATCAAAACCCTAATTCTAAAAACCCATAGGTACTTTTAAACCCTAATTTTCTAAAAACCTTTCCATACATTACAATTTCTAGTCCATACTCCCACACTACCCTAATAAACTTTATAATAACCGAAATCAACAATCCAAACCACGTTATACCCATTAAAACCCTCATTTCCTTATAAAACCTATATTTCATCCGGTACGAGTTAGATTCACGGTTAAGGTGGGTGATATTCATGTTTCATAATCTCGTAGGTCACAATAGCATTAAGAATGTCCGAAGAAGGATATTAGAAGCCATTTCATCCATAAAAAACTCAATCAAACAAAAAATACCCTTTTAAAATCAAAACCCTAATTCTAAAAACCCATAGGTACTTTTAAACCCTAATTTTCTAAAAACCTTTCCATACATTACAATTTCTAGTCCAAACTCCCACACTACCCTAATAAACTTTAGAATAACCGAAATCAACAATCCAAACCACGTTGTACCCATTAATACCCTATTTTCCTTATAAAACCTAGATTTCTTCCGGTACGAGTTAGAATCACGGTTTAGGTGGGTGATATTCATGTTTCATAATCCCGTAGGTCACAATAGCATTAAGAATGTCTGAAGAAGGATATTAGAAGCCATTTCATCCATAAAAAACTCAATCAAACAAAAAATACCCTTTTAAAATAAAAACCCTAATTCTAAAAACCTGTAGGTACTTTTAAACCCTAATTTTCTAAAAACCTTTCCATACATTACAATTTCTAGTCCATACTCCCACACTACCCTAATAACCTTTATAATAACCGAAATCAACAATCCAAACCACGTTATACCCATTCAAACCCTCATTTCCTTATAAAACCTATATTTCATCCGGTACGAGTTAGATTCACCGTTAAGGTGGGTGATATTCGTGTTTCATAATCTCGTAGGTCACAATAGCATTAAGAATGTCTGAAGAAGGATATTAGAAGCAATTTCATCCATAAAAAACTCAATCAAACAAAAAGTACCCTTTTAAAATCAAAACCCTAATTCTAAAAACCCATAGGTACTTTTAAACCCTAATTTTCTAAAAACCTTTCCATACATTACAATTTCTAGTCCAAACTCCCACACTACCCTAATGAACTTTAGAATAACCGAAATCAACAATCCAAACCACGTTGTACCCATTAATACCCTATTTCCTTATAAAACCTAGATTTCTTCCGGTACGAGTTAGAATCACGGTTTAGGTGGGTGATATTCATGTTTCATAATCCCGTAGGTCACAATAGCATTAAGAATGTCTGAAGAAGGATATTAGAAGCCATTTCATCCATAAAAAACTCAATCAAACAAAAAATACCCTTTTAAAATCAAAACCCTAATTCTAAAAACCCATAGGTACTTTTTTTTTTGGTAAAAGGGAATTCAACCCCGGTAAATTATATAACCAAAAAAAGCGATGAAGTACAACGGGTATAGGTGAAGTCCTATACCTCAACCCATTACATGGGCAACAACCAGCAAAAAAGCCTAACCAAAACACTCCCTACATAAGAGAGACATGCCTCCCTTATAGACTACCACAAAGAAAAAACTAGATTAACAAACTAAAACTACTTTTTAGTCTTCGCTTGAGGTTTGTAATCACGATCCATCTTAGAACTCTGAAGATGCTCATACCCATCATACCCATCATATCCATAGTCATCATCAGAAGCATCAGACGGATTGAAACAATTATCCCATTGCCTGTGAAGCTCCTGAGAACTACTAACCGTCTTATCCTTGTTACCCATCGAACTGCTAGGAATAGACTTTCCCATATTTCCCTGATCATTCACCTGAGACTGAGGCCTATCCTGACCAATATCATCACCACCAATATTTAAAACTCCAAAAGAATTAGCCACATTCACTCCTTGCGTTGACCCAGCCGCCTTAGAAGACTTCCCCCCTTTCTTTTGCTGCCAAATTACCTTAGAATTAGGCTTATTCATTTTAAGCCCAACAAATGTTCTAGGATCAGCTCCCATCTTCCTGTTACGACCTTTAACTTCCTTAAAGCCTTCATCCATAGCCTCCATAACCGGCACCTGCTTATCCCTCGTGGAATGAATAACACTTTCCTCAATAACTCGTTTGGGGCATAAATTAGTAGCATGACCAAAACATTGACAATCAGTACATTGAGGAGGCTTCCACTCATACTCAACTCGGATAGTCTCCTTTATATAACTGTCCCCCTCCTCAGACGGAATAGCCATAGTCACCTCCTGTTTTAGAGCAACAGTCGCATCAATCTCAATTAATGCTCTAGCAAAACTAATTCTTCCCCATGAGTCATCACACATAGAACTAGTAAACGCATCAAGCATGATAGGTTTACCAATTTGCGTAGCAATTAGACTCAGACCATCCTCCGAGTAAGCCAGGATAGGAACATTGTACATTTTAACCCAAACAGGAACCTTGGTAACCTCCCTTTTCGTCAATGACACATTAGGAGTCCATTTGGTGAGAATAATAGGAGATCTGCGTATCAACCACGGCCCTTTTTCCAACACCTGCTCCATACCCCCCTTAGAAGCAAATTTGAACAAATAAACCCCCGCATCATTCCGAGTAATCCGCTCAAACCCAAATTTTCGCCATGCATTCGACGCATATTGTTTAACCACTGGAAATGAAGGATCCTTACCAATAAAAAAACCCACAATAGAGTTCTCATACCGGCACTTGATTTTCGCAGCTACATCGAGTGGAAGAACACAGTCAAATGCATCAAGTTTTTCTTCATTAACCATGGAACGAAACTTACTCTTAGTACACGGGACATTGGAGCCTAACAGACTAGCGTAGGTAAGCCTCAAATTAGCTAGTCCCTGATCACATTCTTGAGAGCTAATATCTGGGGAAACACGGTCACCACTACTCGAAGTGGCCATCGATTCAATATCCGAAACAGTAATCTTACCCGTCATGTTCAGTAAACGTTTTGCAATGCCCTCCATAGTTGGGGTAGCATTATCACCACTATCAATAAAACCCGTCTCCATAATTCAAAGAAACCAATTCGTACGAATCAAGTTGGATTGGTACGGATCAGTTATAAATCCGTACGAATGTATATAGCTGAGTACGGATGAGATCAGTACGAATGTAGCTAATACGTACGGATGAACACTCCTAAGCACGGATGGACAAAGCTACGGATAGACCTACACACGGATGAAGGTATATACGAATGAGACAGACTCGCACGGATGGGGAACTCAAACGTACGAACTAAGCTGGTTCGTACGGATGAAAACCAGCAACCAGAAACCCTAAACCGCCTACACAAACCCTAAACCACTCTAATCCTTGCCTCTTGCCGGATCCACGAAGAAAACCCCAATCCTCCAATCAAAACCGAATTAAACCCCTACTAATTCAATTCGAATACAAAGGAAATGATTAATTAATCCGACACCACAAAAGCAGCGACAAATTAAGAACCGAAACCCTCCAATCGAAATGAACAGCAGCAGCAGGTAAATCGAGTAAGAGAGAGAGAAATCAAGGAATCTGGTCGTAACACAACAAGAACAATCGATTTTGGATCAAAAGTAACCAACAAATGATGTGAAATCCGGCCAAAAATCCGGTAGCCAAACACCCCCCAAATCACCTTTCTAGAGAGAAAAACCTACCTTAACCCATAACCCATAGGTACTTTTAAACCCTAATTTTCTAAAAACCTTACCATACATTACAATTTCTAGTCCATACTCCCACACTACCCTAATAAACTTTATAATAACCGAAATCAACAATCCAAACCACGTTATACCCATTAAAACCCTCATTTCCTTATAAAACCTATATTTCATCCGGTACGAGTTAGATTCACGGTTAAGGTGGGTGATATTCATGTTTCATAATCCCGTAGGTCACAATAGCATTAAGAATGTCCGAAGAAGGATATTAGAAGCCATTTCATCCATAAAAAACTCAATCAAACAAAAAATACCCTTTTAAAATCAAAACCCTAATTCTAAAAACCCATAGGTACTTTTAAACCCTAATTTTCTAAAACCTTTCCATACATTACAATTTCTAGTCCAAACTCCCACACTACCCTAATCAACTTTAGAATAACCGAAATCAACAATCCAAACCACGTTGTACCCATTAATACCCAATTTTCCTTATAAAACCTAGATTTCTTCCGGTACGAGTTAGAATCACGGTTTAGGTGGGTGATATTCATGTTTCATAATCCCGTAGGTCACAATAGCATTAAGAATGTCTGAAGAAGGATATTAGAAGCCATTTCATCCATAAAAAACTCAATCAACAAAAAATACCCTTTAAAATCAAAACCCTAATCCTAAAAACCTGTAGGTACTTTTAAACCCTAATTTTCTAAAAACTCCATACTCCTACACTACCCTAATAAACTTTATAATAACCGAAATCAACAATCCAAACCACGTTATACCCATTAAAACCCTCATTTCCTTATAAAACCTATATTTCATCCGGTACGACTTAGATTCACGGTTCAGGTGGGTGATATTCATGTTTCATAATCTCGTAGGTCACAATAGCATTAAGAATGTCCGAAGAAGGATATTAGAAGCCATTTCATCCATAAAACACTCAATCAAACAAAAAATACCCTTTTAAAATCAAAACCCTAATTCTAAAAACCCATAGGTACTTTTAAACCCTAATTTTCTAAAAACCTTTCCATACATTACAATTTCTAGTCCAAACTCCCACACTACCCTAATAAACTTTAGAATAACCGAAATCAACAATCCAAACCATGTTGTACCCATTAATACCCTATTTTCCTTATAAAACCTAGATTTCTTCCGGTACGAGTTAGAATCACGGTTTAGGTGGGTGATATTCATGTTTCATAATCCCGTAGGTCAAAATAACGTGAAGAATGTCTGAAGAAGGATATTAGAGGTCTCCCAAACAAGCAATTCAAGCTGGAAGACAATTGCCTAGCTTGCTTGAAGGGGAAGCAACATAAGTCTTCCCACAAGATAAAGGAAGTCAACTCTAACACCACTCCTTTACATTTATTACACATGGATCTTTTTGGTCCTACGAATGTAAAAAGCATTGCAAAGAAGTCATACTGCTTGGTCATCACCGATGATTACTCAAGATATACATGGGTATACTTTCTTGGTACCAAAGATGAAACAAGCCAGCTCCTCATCTCCTTTATCACTAAGATTGAACTTCAACTCAACCAGAAGATCAAGAAAATCCGTTGTGATAATGGTATAGAATTCAAGAATAGTGTGATGAATGACTTCTGTGAGAAGAAAGGAATAGAACGCCAATTCAGTGCTGCCAGGTCTCCTCAACAAAACGGAGTTGCTAAAAGACGTAATAGGACACTCATAGAGGCAGCCAGAAGCATGTTGGCTGACTCCAACCTTCCTATCTTCTTCTGGGCAGAAGCAGTTAACACTGCCTGCTATGTCCAGAATAGGGTTTTGCTAGTTAAGGCACACAACAAGACACCATATGAGCTACTACACAAGAAGCAACCCTTGATCAGCTTTCTTCGTGCTTTTGGATGCCCATGCACAGTTCTAAACTCAAAAGACTATCTTGGAAAATTCGAAAGCAAAGCTGATGAAGGAACATTTGTTGGCTACTCATCTCAAAGCAAAGCATATCGGGTCTACAATCACAAATCAAAGATAATTGAAGAAAGCTCAAATGTCACATTCAATGAATACACACCCAACAAGAAGGGACATGGACCAGATTGGGTATTTGATTTGGATGCCTTAACAAGATCACTAAACTCTAACTTTGAGTTTCATCCAAAACAGGTTGATACGGACCAGGTTGCTACTGAGCAAGTTAATACGACAACAAAATCCGCAACTACGGCACCTGTTGCTACGGCTCCTATTACAGGTACTACCCGATTGGATGTGATGGAATACATAAATCTTCCAATCACTTTGGAGGATCCAGTTGTTGAATCAAAAGCCCCAGAGGACGACTCTACCAAGGAAGATGAAGCTGTCCCTCCTCCATCACCAACTGCTACGGATAATGCAACACGTCCTAATGGTGTTCCACACCTAATTGAAGAGGATGAGAATGGAGTTGAACAGATTGTAACTGAAGGATTTGAGCAATACACTACCAATATTCCTAAATCAGTCATCTCTCCTTCATTTACTGCTCCTCCAACCACACCTAGCAATGACATGCCAGATGTGAATGAGACAAATCTGGGAGGTGAACTACATCTTGAGAAGATCCCATCTTCTCGTGTTGCTAAGAATCATCCTCCTGATCAAATCATTGGCTCACTTGACTTCTCCATGGAAACTAGAAGTCAAACCAAATCCAAAAAGAATTCTCAGAGTGCCCTCATAAACACATGTCTTTTTGCATGCTTCCTCTCTCAAATGGAGCCAAAGAAAATTCAAGAGGCTCTACTAGATCCACACTGGATAGAAGCATGTCAGGCAGAGCTTCTCCAGTTCAAGATTCAAGGGGTATGGGTACTTGTTGAGGTCCCATATGGCAAAAAGGTGATTGGAACACGCTGGATATTCAGAAATAAGAAAAATGAGCGTAGAATTGTGGTCAAAAATAAGGCAAGACTGGTTGCCCAGGGCTACACTCAAGAAGAAGGCATCGACTATGAAGAGGTATTTGCTCCCGTAGCTAGGATTGAAGCCATACGCTTATTCCTAGCCTTTGCATCATTTATGGGATTCAAGGTATATCAAATGGACGTCAAGAGCGCTTTCCTATACGGAGTCATTGAAGAAGAGGTGTATGTCAAACAACCTCCTGGATTTGAAGACCCTCAACATCCACACAAGGTGTACAAAGTGATTAAAGCCCTCTATGGACTTCATCAAGCACCACGTGCATGGTATGACACACTCTCAGATTATCTTCTTCAGAACAACTTTCCACGCGGCACAATTGACAAGACTTTGTTCTACAAGAAATCTCAGTCCGACATTCTTCTTGTACAAATCTACGTGGATGATATCATCTTTGGATCCACAAAGGATTCATTATGCAAGGACTTTGAGGATCTCATGCACACTAAATTTCAGATGAGTTCAATGGGAGAACTCACTTTCTTTTTGGGCCTACAAGTCAAACAAAAACCGGATGGCATGCTAATAAGCCAAACCAAATATGTCAAAGACATCCTTACAAAATTTGGATTATCAGATGCAAAGGTGGCGAGTACTCCGGTGGAAACTCACAAACAAATGACTGCTGATCTTGAGGGGGAGGATGTGGATGTACACAACTATAGATCCATGATAGGATCTCTCATGTATCTCACAGCATCAAGACCAGACATCATGTTTGGAGTGTGTGTATGCGCAAGATACCAAACAAGACCAAAGATGTCACACCTCATAGCTGTGAAGAGAATCTTTAGATATCTAAAGGGCAAACCTAATCTAGGTTTATGGTATCCTAAAGACTCTCCATTTGACTTAATAGCCTATACTGATAGCGACTATGGAGGTGAGAATTTAGACAGAAAGTCAACAACTGGAGGATGCCAATTCATTGGCTCAAGACTGGTGTCATGGCAGTGCAAGAAACAAACAACGGTATCAACATCTTCAACGGAAGCTGAGTACATTGCTGCTGCTAGTTGTTGTGCTCAAGTACTTTGGATTCAAAATCAGATGATGGACTATGGATACTCCTTCATGAACACGCCAATATTCATTGACAACCAAAGCACAATAAGCATCATCAACAACCCGGTCAAACACTCCAAGACAAAACACATAGAGATACGCTATCACTTTATAAGGGATTGCAACGAGAAGAAACTAATCCATGTTGAGAAGATCCATACAGACAATCAACTCGCTGACCTCCTCACAAAGGCGTTTGATGTTGGAAGATTCACGTTCTTGGTCACAAGCATTGGAATGCTTAATACGGAAGAATAACTCAACTACCTTTCTCTCAGTATTTCTATTATGTTTAAAATCTTAAGTCCCTTCGAAGAAGCAGTAGTAACCTTATGATGAAAATCAAGTACCTTACTCTCTAGTCTTGTACTATGTTACTACTGCAATATTAATAGTAAAGACAAAAAGTATCCAAAGTATGATTAGTACGACCAAATTTTAAGGCTAAGGGAAGGTTTAACTACTACTGCCCTACGCTAATAATTTTTGGACGGAATGGTTAATACGGACAAGTAAGGAGTTGCTACGGACCTCTGGTTTAATGCTGCCAGTAACTCAAGTTACTACGGACAGTCCAGTTAATACGGTCCATGAACCATTACTACGGACGTTTAACCTACTTACTACGGATCTTTGTGTTAATACTGCAGATTATTTTATTAATAAAGGTTTCTTAATCAATAAGAATGCCCTAATTAATGATGATTTGACAAGTCAAATACAACTTGAATTTCCACTTTACACGTGTCAAGCAGAGAAGGCATAACAATAACACGTGGCGAAACCTGATTGGAACTTATTTTTAAAAAATCAGGCGCGAGGCACAGCTACGAGTTACACGTGGCGGTCTTTAATTGGACCGTTACTTTTGAATGATTACCCGCGTCTAATCAGGGGAGTCAAGTTGCTAAAATTTTTCGGTATAAAAGGGGGTTAATTGAATAATTTTGAAATTACCGTTGTAAAAACCCCTAAGTCTTCCAAAAAGTTACCGTTAGAGTTCATAAACCATCATTTTTCCTTGCCGTTGTAACTAATCACTCACATTCTTGTTTATCTCTGTTTCTAATCATTCACAGAATCAACAATGGCGGATCAATTGCAATTTTACAAGACTCATAACATGGTCGCTTGCCTGGAAAAGAATACCGATAACGCCGATTTCCATCAAATAATCGATTTCTTTGATCAATCGAAGATCAAGACGGCGTTAACCATCAATCCGAAGATTGATGAATCCCATATTAGGGATTTTTGGACATCTGCCACGTTGGACACAGATGACATTGCCATCAATGCGGTGGTAAGGGGAAAAGCAATCCAAGTGACAGAATCCTCTCTCAGAGAACATCTGAACCTTCAAGATGAGGAAGGTATGGAACATGTCCCTTATGACACCCTGGTAACTGCTTTTACTAACATGGGATATGAGGGGGATCTAAACGTTTCCACATTTTTAAAAGCTAAACTTTCCCCTCAATGGAAATACATGTTGCATACTTTGCAACAATGTATGTCCCCCAAAAGAACAGGGTGGCATGAAGGAAATTCAACATTAGCCAATGCAATGGTATGCTTGGCTACGGGGGGTACTTTTAATTTTTCCTACATGATTTTTGATGCAATGAGAAGAAATATTGACAGTCCAAATAAATTTCTTATGTATCCAAGATTTCTTCAACATTGCATAAATTGTTTTCACAAAGACCTCCCAAGATCTGAAAAACATTTTGTCTCACATGCTCACTCAAGAAAAGTTTTTACAAACATGAGACAATTAAACAAGGGTGGACCATCTCGTGTGACACCACTATTCTCAAAAATGTTGGTGGTCACGATTCCCACAGCTGCAGGACAAGAAACTCTTCCTCTGTCCCAACCCACAGCTGCCACCCTCAGTACTACGGCAATATCTGCTGGCACTAGTGCCATATCTGTAGCCAGTACTGCAGGTGGAAACCCAGAGGTTGCTACGGTGGTTGCTACTGCCCAAGTACCTCCAGTTGCTACTGTGAGTTCTACTCCAGTTGCTACTGCTTCAGTCACTACTGCTAAAGTGACAAAACCCAAAGTTTCTGCGCCTCACAAACCCCTCAAAGTTGCTTCTAAGAGAATCAAGAGGGTTACTCAGCCTCTTGTTTCTACAACCATCCCTCCTACTACTACTACAAAAGCAATCCCTGAAACATCTTCAGGATTGCATCACACATTAGGGGAAAACCTTGAACATACCCCCTTGTTCACTGAGTTGGTCACTAAGGAGAGGGAAGACCATGTGGGGAGGGCTGACACTACTGCAGCCTCTACTTCTTATAGTAGAGCTCAGGACAGTGTCAACATAAATAAGACCCAAACTACGGCAACACCATCCCTTGCTGAGAACTTGTTCTCAGATTGGGAAGGTGGTCCCTGGCGCCAAGAGACCATGGGGGAGATACCTGCTTCTGCTAGGCAGGAGAGTTTCTCTTTTCCCGAGGATCTTCCACCTGTTGGTACCCAACAGGAAAGGGGTGAGGGTAGTGGTGGTAAATTCAAGGAATTGATGGGTATGTACCAGAAACTAATGGTGAGGGTTGAAAAGCAAGAAGAGATGCTGTCTTCTTTAACATCTTTGGTGCAACAGGTGCTGGCACAACAAGCTTTACTATCAGTCCAGCTACTGCCCAAAAGAATCATCACACAAGATGCTGGAAATTCACCAATGCCATCCAGCTCATCTTCTTCAGATGACTCCCCATCAGATGACAACAAGGGGGAGAAAGATTTGAATGTGTTATCATCTGAAGAAAGCAAGGGTGATGAAGACAAGGGAAGCACAGATACTGTCATCACTGCCACCTCCAATCAAGATGAAGAGATGGAGACAGACAGTATAGTTGAAGGGGAGACAGACTTTGATGCTAATATGGTGATAGATGCAGAGGGTGAAGAGATGGAAGTAGATACTCCACTTAAGGGGGAGCAGCAGCAGCAAGAAGTCAAGCAAATGGTCGAAGAAACCATAGACGAGATGGAAGATGAAACTTCACCAAAAGTTGCTGCGGATCAAGATGCTGAAATGGTTACTGCGGACCAAGTTACTACGGATCAACTTACTACGGCGGATCCTATGGTAACTAGCCCAGTTACTACTGACCCAGTTGCTGCGGACCCCATGACAACTAGTCCAGTTGCTACGGACTTAGTTAGTACGGTTGAAATGGAGCAAGTTGCTACGGACCCAATGATTATCAGTCCAGCTCCAGAAACAGAGGAGGAAGATCATTCCTACCTATTTCACACCATTCCTCCCACGTTCAGTCAAGCTTCCTCACAATTTCAGGCAATTCAATCTGAAGCTACAACTCCTTCCACCACTATAACAGATACTCCTTCTACCATTGATCAAGATGAAGCTGCAAATGTTCTTATAAGAACAGAATTGTCAAGAACTAATGTGATGGCTGATGAAGACACCATAGCATCACAGCTGTTGAAGATCAAAGAGGAAAAAGCAGAAGAAGAGAGAAAGAAGCTGCTAGCTGAAACAGTTGCAAGACAGAGAGCAACTGCTGCTTTAGGTGAAAAACCTAAACAAACCTCTCTCAAGTTACCTGAACAATCTGCAGGTACTTCTGTTCCTACAGGTAAAGTTGGATACATCACAGTGGACAAGAAGAAGAATAAGATACAAATTGTTGACCTTGATGCTGAAAAAGAAAAAGGCAAATCCATTGCTGTTGTGAAGTCAAAGACTGAAGAAGAAAAGAGCAAGGAGGAAGCTATTAATTTTCAAGGTATGACAGCTGAAGAAATTGAAATGCTTAGAAAAGAACATGAACAAGCAGAACTATTGCATAAGATGGCTGTTGAGAAGAAGGAAGAGGAAGAAAGAGAAATACTGAGGCAAATAGCTGAAGCTGATGAGCTTCATGCTAGGCTAAACAAAGAACCAACTCCAGAAGACAGGGAGAATTAGTCCAAGATTGCTGAAGAAGATGCAATAAAAGCTCAGGAGATGGTTAATGATGATATTTTGGACAGACTAGTCAAGATGGTTTGGTAAAGTCTTTGGAAAAAGAAGATGAGCTTCTAGCACAGAAGATGCATGAAGAGGAGCTTAAACAAGCTAAAGCCAAAGCAAAGCCCGAGAAGAAGAAAGTGTCCAAGCCTACTCCTATACAAGTCAAGATAGCTGAGGATAAAAAGAAATACACCATTTATCTCAAAAGCAAAGGTCACAGTGGAAGATCTTTAGGCCCTATGAAGCTAGCTTCTATCCTAGAGCTTGTGAAGGAAGAAAGACAAAAGGAATCAAAAAGGGAAGCAGCACTTGCAAAGCTTGAAGAGAAAAAGAAGCTAAATGCACAAAAAGTGTTGGATGCAGCCCTTAGAACAGGAAGGAAGGTATTTCAACCTGAACCTGTTCCTGAAGTCAAACAATCAGAAGAGAAGCAGAAAAGAAAGAAGCTGTCATCAAAAAGGATTCCAGTTCCTCCATCTAAAAGACAAAGGATGGGTGATGATGCTACTGCCTCTCAAGAAAATCCAGAAATTCCATTTGCTGATGTTAAAACTGAGCCTGAAGCTATGGAACAAGATCCTCCTAGTACTACTCAAGGGGGAGATTATTCTGCATATATCAACCATGTTGATGGTTTGAAGTATACTCCATTGAAGGTGAAACCTCCAGAGATCATTGATTGGAAATACATTGGTGGAAATCTGAAAACTGAATATGAAGTTACAAGAGCAGATAAGTCAAAGAAAAATCTTATAGCTTTTCATGCGGTATTCAGAGAATTTGATAGAGATGATCTGGAGAAGATGTATGAGATTGGTATAAGGAAATATTCTCATCAAAGAAAAAGAATATGTCCTGGTATTGATCTAGCAATGGATGTTCTGTGTGTATTGTTTGAACCTGGATACAAGCCAACAAGTTCAGTCTTCAAGAAAGAAGGACCTAATAATCCTGTACTCAACTGGTTTATATATGAGAAAAGTGAAGCATACTCGATTATAAGAAGACATGGAGCAAGGGAATTCTACTTGGTAAGTCACAAGTATCCACATTCATTGAAGACATTGGATGAGCTGATTGAATTGAAGTTGAATGGACCAAGAGATTCACTGCTTGCTCAAGAACTTATTTGGAAAATCTTGTGTCAAAGAATAGAAGAAAAGAACAGTGGAAACTGACTTGTAAAACTCATAGTTGTAATAGTTAATACTGCTCTATGAATGAAGTAGTTAATACTGTTGAAGCATGAAATTTGTACTTTTGATGTGCCATAAAAGTTCAAGGTTAGGGGAGATTGTTGGGTTATAACTTAGCTAAATATAGTTTAACCATAAACAATATACCTAACATATAAGAAAAGTGACTTAAGTTGTTAATACGGAAGGTATTAAAAGTTGCTACGGAAGATCAAGTTAGTGCAGCTGTTCAACAAGTTACTACGGTTCATCAAGTTACTACGGCTAGTATAAGTTACTACGGAACGAGTAAAAGTCAAGTCAAAGTCAAGATACGGAAGAAGTCGAGACACGGAAGATAAACTTGTCTTACAAGTATCAAATCTAATTAGATAGAGTCTTACAAGTCAAGGCATCGACTATGAAGAGGTATTTGCTCCCATAGCTAGGATTGAAGCCATACGCTTAGTCCTAGCCTTTGCATCATTTATGGGATTCAAGGTATATCAAATGGACGTCAAGAGCGCTTTCCTATACGGAGTCATTGAAGAAGAGGTGTATGTCAAACAACCTCCTGGATTTGAAGACCCTCAACATCCACACAAGGTGTACAAAGTGATTAAAGCCCTCTATGGACTTCATCAAGCACCACGTGCATGGTATGACACACTCTCAGATTATCTTCTTCAGAACAACTTTCCACGCGGCACAATTGACAAGACTTTGTTCTACAAGAAATCTCAGTCCGACATTCTTCTTGTACAAATCTACGTGGATGATATCATCTTTGGATCCACAAAGGATTCATTATGCAAGGACTTTGAGGATCTCATGCACACTAAATTTCAGATGAGTTCAATGGGAAAACTTACTTTCTTTTTGGGCCTACAAGTCAAACAAAAACCGGATGGCATGCTTATAAGCCAAACCAAATATGTCAAAGACATCCTTACAAAATTTGGATTATCAGATGCAAAGGTGGCGAGTACTCCGGTGGAAACTCACAAACAAATGACTGCTGATCTTGAGGGGGAGGATGTGGATGTACACAACTATAGATCCATGATAGGATCTCTCATGTATCTCACAGCATCAAGACCAGACATCATGTTTGGAGTATGTGTATGTGCAAGATACCAAACTAGACCAAAGATGTCACACCTCATAGCTGTTGAAGAGAATCTTTAGATATCTAAAGAGCAAGTACCTACAATCTCGGTTTATGGTATCCTAAAGACTCTCCATTTGACCTTAATAGCCTATACTGATAGCGACTATGGAGGTGAGAATTTAGACAGAAAGTCAACAACTGGAGGATGCCAATTCATTGGCTCAAGACTGGTTGTCATGGCAGTGCAAGAAACAAACAACGGTATCACACATCTTCAACAGGAAGCTGAGGTACATTGCTGCTCGCTAGTGTTGTGCTCAAGTACTTGGATTCAAAATCAGATGATTGACTATGGATACTCCTTCTATGAACACGCCAATATTCATTGACAACCAAAGCACCTATAAGCATCAGCAACAACCCCGGTCAAACACTCCAAGACAAAACACATAGAGATACGCTATCACTTATAAGGGATTGCAACGAGAAGAAACTAATCCATGTTGAGAAGATCCATACAGACAAACAACTCGCTGACCTCCTCACAAAGGCTGTTGATGTCTTGGTCACAAGCATTGGAATGCTTAATAAGGAAGAATAACTCAACTACCTTTCTCTCAGTATTTCTATTATGTTTAAAAACTTAAGTCCCTTCGAAGAAGCAGTAGTAACCTTATGATGAAAATCAAGTACCTTACTCTCTAGTATTGTACTATGTTACTACTGCAATATTAATAGTAAAGACACAAAGTATCCAAAGTATGATTAGTACGACCAAATCTTAAGGCTAAGGGAAGGTTTAACTACTACTGCCCTACGCAAAATAAAAATTTTGGACGGAATGGTTAATACGGACAAGTAAGGAGTTGCTACGGCCCTCTGGTTTAATACTGTCAGTAACTCAAGTTACTACGGACAGTCCAGTTAATACGGTCCTGAACCATTACTACGGACGTTTAACCTACTTACTACGGATCTTTGTGTTAATACTGCAGATTAGTTTTATTAATAAAGGTTTCTTAATCAATAAGAATGCCCTATTAATGATGATTTGACAAGTCAAATACAACTTGAATTTCCACTTTACACGTGTCAAGCAGAGAAGGCATAACAATAACACGTGGTAAAACCTGATTGGACCTAACTTTTTAAATTCAGGCGCGAGGCTCAGCTACGAGTTACGCGTGGCGGTCTTTAATTGGACCGTTACTTTTGAATGATTACCCGCGTCTAATCAGGGGAGTCAAGTGCTAAAATTTTTCTGTATAAAGAGGGGTAAATTGACTCATTTTGAAATTACCGTTGGTAAAAAACCCCTAAGTCTTCCAAAAAGTTTACCGTTAGAGTTCATAAACCATCATTTTTCTTTGCCGTTGTAACTAATCACTCACATTCTTGTTTATCTCTGTTTCTAATCATTCACAGAATCAACAATGGCGGATCAATTGCAATTTTACAAGACTCTAACATGGTCGCTTGCTGAAAAGAATACGATAACGCCGATTTCCATCAAATAATAGACTTCTTTGATCAATCGAAGATCAGACGGCGTTAACATCAATCCGAAAATCCCATATTAGGGATTTTTGGACATCTGCCACGTTGGACACAGATGACATTGCCATCAATGCGGTGGTGAGGGGAAGAGCAATCCAAGTGACAGAATCTTCTCTCAGAGAACATCTGAACCTTCAAGATGAGGAAGGTATAGAACATGTTCCTTATGACACCCTGGTAACTGCTTTTACTAACATGGGCTATGAGGGGGATCTAAATGTTTCTACATTTTTAAAAGCCAAACTTTCCCCTCAATGGAAATACATGTTGCATACTTTGCAACAATGTATGTCCCCCAAAAGAACAGGGTGGCATGAAGGAAATTCAACATTAGCCAATGCAATGGTATGCTTGGCTTCGGGGGGTACTTTTAATTTTTCCTACATGATTTTTGATGCAATGAGAAGAAATATTGACAGTCCAAATAAATTTCTTATGTATCCAAGATTTCTTCAACATTGCATAAATTGTTTTCACAAAGCACCTCCCAAGATCTGAAAACATTTTGTCTCTCACTCAAGAAAAGTTTTTACAAACATGAGACAATTAAACAAGGGTGGACCATCTCGTGTGACACCACTATTCTCAAAAATGTTGGTGGTCACGATTCCCACAGCTGCAGGACAGAAACTCTTCCTCTGTCCCAACCCACAGCTGCCATCCTCAGTACTACGGCAATATCTGTTGGCACTAGTGCCATATCTGTAGCCAGTACTGCAGGTGGAAACCCAGAGGTTGCTACGGTGGTTGCTACTGCCCAAGTACCTCCAGTTGCTACTGTGAGTTCTACTCCAGTTGCTACTGCTTCAGTCACTACTGCTAAAGTGACAAAACCCAAAGTTTCTGCGCCTCACAAACCCCTCAAAGTTGCTTCTAAGAGAATCAAGAGGGTTACTCAGCCTCTTGTTTCTACAACCATCCCTCCTACTACTACTGCAAAAGCAATCCCTGTAACATCTTCAGGATTGCATCACACATTAGGGGAAAACCTTGAACATAACCCCTTGTTCACTGAGTTGGTCACTAAGGAGAGGGAAGACCATGTGGGGAGGGCTGACACTACTGCAGCCTCTACTTCTTATAGTAGAGCTCGGGACAGTGTCAACATAAATAAGACCCAAACTACGGCAACACCATCCCTTGCTGAGAACTTGTTCTCAGATTGGGAAGGTGGTCCCTGGCGCCAAGAGACCATGGGGGAGATACCTGCTTCTGCTAGGCAGGAGAGTTTCTCTTTTCCCGAGGATCTTCCACCTGTTGGTACCCAACAGGAAAGGGGTGAGGGTAGTGATGGTAATTACAAGGAATTGATGGGTATGTACCAGAATCTAATGATGAGGGTTGAAAAGCAAGAAGAGATGCTGTCTTCTTTAACATCTTTGGTGCAACAGGTGCTGGCACAACAAGCTTTAATATCAGTTCAGCTACTGCCCAAAAGAATCATCACACAAGATGCTGGAAATTCACCAATGCCATCCAGCTCATCTTCTTCAGATGCCTCCCCATCAGATGACAACAAGGGGGAGAAAGCTTTGAATGTGTTATCATCTGAAGAAAGCAAGGGTGATGAAGACAAGGGAAGCACAGATACTGTCATCACTGCCACCTCCAATCAAGATGAAGAGATGGAGACAGACAGTATAGTTGAAGGGGAGACAGACTTTGATGCTAATATGGTGATAGATGCAGAGGGTGAAGAGATGGAAGTAGATACTCCACTTAAGGGGGAGCAGCAGCAGCAAGAAGTCAAGCAAATGGTCGAAGAAACCATAGACGAGATGGAAGATGAAACTTCACCAAAAGTTGCTGCGGATCAAGATGCTGAAATGGTTACTGCGGACCAAGTTACTACGGATCAACTTACTACGGCGGATCCTATGGTAACTAGCCCAGTTACTACTGACCCAGTTGCTGCGGACCCCATGACAACTAGTCCAGTTGCTACGGACTTAGTTAGTACGGTTGAAATGGAGCAAGTTGCTACGGACCCAATGATTATCAGTCCAGCTCCAGAAACAGAGAAGGAAGATCATTCCTACCTATTTTCAACCATTCCTCCCACGTTCGATCAAGCTTTCTCACAGTTTCAAGCAATTCAATCTGAAGCTACAACTCCTTCCACCATTGTAACAGAAGCTCCTTCTACCATTGATCAAGATGAAGCTGCAAATATTCTTATAAGAACAGAACTGTCAAGAACTAATGTGATGGCTGATGAAGACACCATAGCATCACAGCTGTTGAAGATCAAGGAGGAAAAAGCAGAAGAAGAGAGAAAGAAGCTGCTAGCTGAAACAGTTGCAAGACAAAGAGCAACTGTTGCCATAGGTGAAAAACCTAAACAAACCTCTCTCAAGTTACCTGAACAATCTGCAGGTACTTCTGTTCCTACAGGTAAAGTTGGATACATCATAGTGGACAAGAAGAAGAATAAGATACAAATTGTTGACCTTGATGCTGAAAAAGAAAAAGGCAAATCCATTGCTGCTGTGAAGTCAAAGACTGAAGAAGAAAAGAGCAAGGAGGAAGCTATTAATTTTCAAGGTATGATAGCTGAAGAAATTGAAATGCTTAGAAAAGAACATGAACAAGCAGAACTATTGCATAAGATGGCTGTTGAGAAGAAGGAAGAGGAAGAAAGAGAAAGACTGAGGCAAATAGCTGAAGTTGATGAGCTTCATGCTAGGCTAAACAAAGAACCAACTCCAGAAGACAGGGAGAAATTAGTCAAGATTGCTGAAGAAGATGCAATAAAAGCTCAGGAGATGGTTAATGATGATATTTTGGACAGACTAGTCAAGATGGGTTTGGTAAAGTCTTTGGAAAGATCTGATGAGCTTCTAGCACAGAAGATGCATGAAGAGGAGCTTAAACAAGCTAAAGCCAAAGCAAAGCCCGAGAAGAAGAAAGTGTCCAAGCCTACTCCTACACAAGTCAAGATAGCTGAGGATAGAAAGAAGTACACTAATTTTCTCAAAAGCAAAGGTCATAGTGGCAGATCCTTAGGCCCTATGAAGCTAGCTTCTATCCTAGAGCTTGTGAAGGAAGAAAGACAAAAGGAATCAAAAAGGGAAGCAGCACTTGCAAAGCTTGAAGAGAAAAAGAAGCTAAATGCACAAAAAGTGTTGGATGCAGCCCTTAGAATAGGAAGGAAGGTATTTCAACCTGAACCTGTTCCTGAAGTCAAACAATCAGAAGAGAAGCAGAAAAGAAAGAAGCTGTCATCAAAAAGGATTCCAGTTCCTCCATCTAAAAGACAAAAGATGGGTGATGATGCTACTGCCTCTCAAGAAAATCCAGAAATTCCATTTGCTGATGTTAAAACTGAGCCTGAAGATATAGAACAAGACCCTCCTAGTACTACTCAAGGGGGAGATTATTCTGCATATATCAACCATGTTGATGGTTTGAAGTATACTCCATTGAAGGTGAAACCTCCAGAGATCATTGATTGGAAATACATTGGTGGAAATCTCAAAACTGAATATGAAGTTACAAGAGCAGATAAGTCAAAGAAAAATCTTATAGCTTTTCATGCGGTATTCAGAGAATTTGATAGAGATGATCTGGAGAAGATGTATGAGATTGGTATAAGGAAATATTCTCATCAAAGAAAAGGAATATGTCCTGGTATTGATCTAGCAATGGATGTTCTGTGTGTATTGTTTGAACCTGGATACAAGCCAACAAGTTCAGTCTTCAAGAAAGAAGGACCTAATAATCCTGTACTCAACTGGTTTATATATGAGAAAAGTGAAGCATACTCGATTATTAGAAGACATGGAGCAAGGGAATTCTACTTGGTAAGTCACAAGTATCCACATTCATTGAAGACATTGGATGAGCTGATTGAATTGAAGTTGAATGGACCAAGAGATTCACTGCTTGCTCAAGAACTTATTTGGAAAATCTTGTGTCAAAGAATAGAAGAAAAGAACAAGATGGAAACTGACTTGTAAAACTCATAGTTGTAATAGTTAATACTGCTCTATGAATGAAGTAGTTAATACTGTTGAAGCATGAAATTTGTACTTTTGATGTGCCATAAAAGTTCAAGGTTAGGGGGAGATTGTTGGGTTATAACTTAGCTAAATATAGTTTAACCATAAACAATATACCTAACATATAAGAAAAGTGACTTAAGTTGTTAATACGGAAGGTATTAAAAGTTGCTACGGAAGATCAAGTTAGTGCAGCTGTTCAACAAGTTACTACGGTTCATCAAGTTACTACGGCTAGTATTAAAGTTACTACGGAACGAGTAAAAGTCAAGTCAAAGTCAAGATACGGAAGAAGTCGAGACACGGAAGATAAACTTGTCTTACAAGTATCAAATCTAATTAGATAGAGTCTTACAAGTCAAGGCATCGACTATGAAGAGGTATTTGCTCCCATAGCTAGGATTGAAGCCATACGCTTAGTCCTAGCCTTTGCATCATTTATGGGATTCAAGGTATATCAAATGGACGTCAAGAGCGCTTTCCTATACGGAGTCATTGAAGAAGAGGTGTATGTCAAACAACCTCCTGGATTTGAAGACCCTCAACATCCACACAAGGTGTACAAAGTGATTAAAGCCCTCTATGGACTTCATCAAGCACCACGTGCATGGTATGACACACTCTCAGATTATCTTCTTCAGAACAACTTTCAACGCGGCACAATTGACAAGACTTTGTTCTACAAGAAATCTCAGTCCGACATTCTTCTTGTACAAATCTACGTGGATGATATCATCTTTGGATCCACAAAGGATTCATTATGCAAGGACTTTGAGGATCTCATGCACACTAAATTTCAGATGAGTTCAATGGGAGAACTTACTTTCTTTTTGGGCCTACAAGTCAAACAAAAACCGGATGGCATGATTATAAGCCAAACCAAATATGTCAAAGACATCCTTACAAAATTTGGATTATCAGATGCAAAGGTGGCGAGTACTCCGGTGGAAACTCACAAACAAATGACTGCTGATCTTGAGGGGGAGGATGTGGATGTACACAACTATAGATCCATGATAGGATCTCTCATGTATCTCACAACATCAAGACCAGACATCATGTTTGGAGTATGTGTATGTGCAAGATACCAAACTAGACCAAAGATGTCACACCTCATAGCTGTGAAGAGAATCTTTAGATATCTAAAGGGCAAACCTAATCTAGGTTTATGGTATCCTAAAGACTCTCCATTCGACTTAATAGCCTATACTGATAGCGACTATGGAGGTGAGAATTTAGACAGAAAGTCAACAACTGGAGGATGCCAATTCATTGGCTCAAGACTGGTGTCATGGCAGTGCAAGAAACAAACAACGGTATCAACATCTTCAACGGAAGCTGAGTACATTGCTGCTGCTAGTTGTTGTGCTCAAGTACTTTGGATTCAAAATCAGATGATGGACTATGGATACTCCTTCATGAACACGCCAATATTCATTGACAACCAAAGCACTATAAGCATCATCAACAACCCGGTCAAACACTCCAAGACAAAACACATAGAGATACGCTATCACTTTATAAGGGATTGCAACGAGAAGAAACTAATCCATGTTGAGAAGATCCATACAGACAAACAACTCGCTGACCTCCTCACAAAGGCGTTTGATGTTGGAAGATTCACGTTCTTGGTCACAAGCATTGGAATGCTTAATAAGGAAGAATAACTCAACTACCTTTCTCTCAGTATTTCTATTATGTTTAAAAACTTAAGTCCCTTCGAAGAAGCAGTAGTAACCTTATGATGCAAATCAAGTACCTTACTCTCTAGTCTTGTACTATGTTACTACTGCAATATTAATAGTAAAGACACAAAGTATCCAAAGTATGATTAGTACGACCAAATTTTAAGGCTAAGGGAAGGTTTAACTACTACTGCCCTACGCTAAAAAATTTTGGACGGAATGGTTAATACGGACAAGTAAGGAGTTGCTACGGACCTCTGGTTTAATGCTGCCAGTAACTCAAGTTACTACGGACAGTCCAGTTAATACGGTCCATGAACCATTACTACGGACGTTTAACCTACTTACTACGGATCTTTGTGTTAATACTGCAGATTATTTTATTAATAAAGGTTTCTTAATCAATAAGAATGCCCTAATTAATGATGATTTGACAAGTCAAATACAACTTGAATTTCCACTTTACACGTGTCAAGCAGAGAAGGCATAACAATAACACGTGGTAAAACCTGATTGGACCTAACTTTTTAAATTCAGGCGCGAGGCTCAGCTACGAGTTACACGTGGCGGTCTTTAATTGGACCGTTACTTTTGAATGATTACCCGCGTCTAATCAGGGGAGTCAAGTTGCTAAAATTTTTCTGTATAAAGAGGGGTTAAATTGAATAATTTTGAAATTACCGTTGTAAAAACCCCTAAGTCTTCCAAAAAGTTACCGTTAGAGTTCATAAACCATCATTTTTCCTTGCCGTTGTAACTAATCACTCACATTCTTGTTTATCTCTGTTTCTAATCATTCACAGAATCAACAATGGCGGATCAATTGCAATTTTACAAGACTCATAACATGGTCGCTTGCTTGGAAAAGAATACCGATAACGCCGATTTCCACCAAATAATAGACTTCTTTGATCAATCGAAGATCAAGACGGCGTTAACCATCAATCCGAAGATTGATGAATCCCATATTAGGGATTTTTGGACATCTGCCACGTTGGACACTGATGACATTGCCATCAATGCGGTGGTGAGGGGAAGAGCAATCCAAGTGACAGAATCTTCTCTCAGAGAACATCTGAACCTTCAAGATGAGGAAGGTATAGAACATGTTCCTTATGACACCCTGGTAACTGCTTTTACTAACATGGGATATGAGGGGGATCTAAATGTTTCCACATTTTTAAAAGCCAAACTTTCCCCTCAATGGAAATACATGTTGCATACTTTGCAACAATGTATGTCCCCCAAAAGAACAGGGTGGCATGAGGGAAATTCAACATTAGCCAATGCAATGGTATGCTTGGCTACGGGGGGTACTTTTAATTTTTCCTACATGATTTTTGATGCAATGAGAAGAAATATTGACAGTCCAAATAAATTTCTTATGTATCCAAGATTTCTTCAACATTGCATAAATTGTTTTCACAAAGACCTCCCAAGATCTGAAAAACATTTTGTCTCACATGCTCACTCAATAAAAGTTTTTACAAACATGAGACAATTAAACAAGGGTGGACCATCTCGTGTGACACCACTATTCTCAAAAATGTTGGTGGTCACGATTCCCACAGCTGCAGGACAAGAAACTCTTCCTCTGTCCCAACCCACAGCTGCCATCCTCAGTACTACGGCAATATCTGTTGGCACTAGTGCCATATCTGTAGCCAGTACTGCAGGTGGAAACCCAGAGGTTGCTACGGTGGTTGCTACTGCCCAAGTACCTCCAGTTGCTACTGTGAGTTCTACTCCAGTTGCTACTGCTTCAGTCACTACTGCTACAGTGACAAAACCCAAAGTTTCTGCGCCTCACAAACCCCTCAAAGTTGCTTCTAAGAGAATCAAGAGGGTTACTCAGCCTCTTGTTTTTACAACCATCCCTCCTACTACTACTGCAAAAGCAATCCCTGAAACATCTTCAGGATTGCATCACACATTAGGGGAAAACCTTGAACATAACCCCTTGTTCACTGAGTTGGTCACTAAGGAGAGGGAAGACCATGTGGGGAGGGCTGACACTACTGCAGCCTCTACTTCTTATAGTAGAGCTCGGGACAGTGTCAACATAAATAAGACCCAAACTACGGCAACACCATCCCTTTCTGAGAACTTGTTCTCAGATTGGGAAGGTGGTACATGGGGGAGATACCTGCTTCTGCTAGGCAGGAGAGTTTCTCTTTTCCCGAGGATCTTCCACCTGTTGGTACCCAACAGGAAAGGGGTGAGGGTAGTGATGGTAATTACAAGGAATTGATGGGTATGTACCAGAATCTAATGATGAGGGTTGAAAAGCAAGAAGATATGCTGTCTTCTTTAACATCTTTGGTGCAACAGGTGCTGGCACAACAAACTTTAATATCAGTTCAGCTACTGCCCAAAAGAATCATCACACAAGATGCTGGAAATTCACCAATGCCATCCAGCTCATCTTCTTCAGATGCCTCCCCATCAGATGACAACAAGGGGGAGAAAGATTTGAATGTGTTATCATCTGAAGAAAGCAAGGGTGATGAAGACAAGGGAAGCACAGATACTGTCATCACTGCCACCTCCAATCAAGATGAAGAGACGGAGACAGACAGTATAGTTGAAGGGGAGACAGACTTTGATGCTAATATGGTGATAGATGCAGAGGGTGAAGAGATGGAAGTAGATACTCCACTTAAGGGGGAGCAGCAACAGCAAGAAGTCAAGCAAATGGTCGAAGAAACCATAGACGAGATGGAAGATGAAACTTCACCAAAAGTTGCTGCGGATCAAGATGCTGAAATGGTTACTGCGGACCAAGTTACTACGGATCAACTTACTACGGCAGATCCTATGGTAACTAGCCCAGTTACTACTGACCCAGTTGCTGCGGACCCCATGACAACTAGTCCAGTTGCTACGGACTTAGTTAGTACGGTTGAAATGGAGCAAGTTGCTACGGACCCAATGATTATCAGTCCAGCTCCAGAAACAGAGGAGGAAGATCATTCCTACCTATTTTCAACCATTCCTCCCACGTTCGATCAAGCTTTCTCACAGTTTCAAGCAATTCAATCTGAAGCTACAACTCCTTCCACCATTGTAACAGAAGCTCCTTCTACCATTGATCAAGATGAAGCTGCAAATATTCTTATAAGAACAGAACTGTCAAGAACTAATGTGATGGCTGATGAAGACACCATAGCATCACAGCTGTTGAAGATCAAGGAGGAAAAAGCAGAAGAAGAGAGAAAAAAGCTGCTAGCTGAAACAGTTGCAAGACAAAGAGCAACTGCTGCCTTAGGTGAAAAACCTAAACAAACCTCTCTCAAGTTACCTGAACAATCTGCAGGTACTTCTGTTCCTACAGGTAAAGTTGGATACATCACAGTGGACAAGAAGAAGAATAAGATACAAATTGTTGACCTTGATGCTGAAAAAGAAAAAGGCAAATCCATTGCTGCTGTGAAGTCAAAGACTGAAGAAGAAAAGAGCAAGGAGGAAGCTATTAATTTTCAAGGTATGACAGCTGAAGAAATTGAAATGCTTAGAAAAGAACATGAACAAGCAGAACTATTGCATAAGATGGCTGTTGAGAAGAAGGAAGAGGAAGAAAGAGAAAGACTGAGGCAAATAGCTGAAGTTGATGAGCTTCATGCTAGGCTAAACAAAGAACCAACTCCAGAAGACAGGGAGAAATTAGTCAAGATTGCTGAAGAAGATGCAATAAAAGCTCAGGAGATGGTTAATGATGATATTTTGGACAGACTAGTCAAGAAGGGTTTGGTAAAGTCTTTGGAAAGATCTGATGAGCTTCTAGCACAGAAGATGCATGAAGAGGAGCTTAAACAAGCTAAAGCCAAAGCAAAGCCCGAGAAGAAGAAAGTGTCCAAGCCTACTCCTACACAAGTCAAGATAGCTGAGGATAGAAAGAAGTACACTAATTTTCTCAAAAGCAACGGTCATAGTGGCAGATCCTTAGGCCCTATGAAGCTAGCTTCTATCCTAGAGCTTGTGAAGGAAGAAAGACAAAAGGAATCAAAAAGGGAAGCAGCACTTGCAAAGCTTGAAGAGAAAAAGAAGCTAAATGCACAAAAAGTGTTGGATGCAGCCCTTAGAACAGGAAGGAAGGTATTTCAACCTGAACCTGTTCCTGAAGTCAAACAATCAGAAGAGAAGCAGAAAAGAAAGAAGCTGTCATCAAAAAGGATTCCAGTTCCTCCATCTAAAAGACAAAAGATGGGTGATGATGCTACTGCCTCTCAAGAAAATCCAGAAATTCCATTTGCTGATGTTAAAACTGAGCCTGAAGATATAGAACAAGACCCTCCTAGTACTACTCAAGGGGGAGATTATTCTGCATATATCAACCATGTTGATGGTTTGAAGTATACTCCATTGAAGGTGAAACCTCCAGAGATCATTGATTGGAAATACATTGGTGGAAATCTTAAAACTGAATATGAAGTTACAAGAGCAGATAAGTCAAAGAAAAATCTTATAGCTTTTCATGCGGTATTCAGAGAATTTGATAGAGATGATCTGAAGAAGATGTATGAGATTGGTATAAGGAAATATTCTCATCAAAGAAAAGGAATATGTCCTGGTATTGATCTAGCAATGGATGTTCTGTGTGTATTGTTTGAACCTGGATACAAGCCAACAAGTTCAGTCTTCAAGAAAGAAGGACCTAATAATCCTGTACTCAACTGGTTTATATATGAGAAAAGTGAAGCATACTCGATTATTAGAAGACATGGAGCAAGGGAATTCTACTTGGTAAGTCACAAGTATCCACATTCATTGAAGACATTGGATGAGCTGATTGAATTGAAGTTGAATGGACCAAGAGATTCACTGCTTGCTCAAGAACTTATTTGGAAAATCTTGTGTCAAAGAATAGAAGAAAAGAACAAGATGGAAACTGACTTGTAAAACTCATAGTTGTAATAGTTAATACTGCTCTATGAATGAAGTAGTTAATACTGTTGAAGCATGAAATTTGTACTTTTGATGTGCCATAAAAGTTCAAGGTTAGGGGGAGATTGTTGGGTTATAACTTAGCTAAATATAGTTTAACCATAAACAATATACCTAACATATAAGAAAAGTGACTTAAGTTGTTAATACGGAAGGTATTATAAGTTGCTACGGAAGATCAAGTTAGTGCAGCTGTTCAACAAGTTACTACGGTTCATCAAGTTACTACGGCTAGTATTAAAGTTACTACGGAACGAGTAAAAGTCAAGTCAAAGTCAAGATACGGAAGAAGTCAAGACACGGAAGATAAACTTGTCTTACAAGTATCAAATCTAATTAGATAGAGTTATAATTAGATTAGATTTCCTTTTGTTAAATAAGTAAAGTTTCCTTATTCTATGTTTAGATAAGGATAGATGTAGATTTCTAGTTTATCTAGAACGAGCCTCAAGGTATATAAATATAGATCCTTGTAGAAAGAACATAACACGTTGTATTGATATATTTGATTAATGCAATTGAGGCTTATAGTTCGACAACAATTTGTTTATTATTCATTCATTATTAGTTGTTCGATAACTCGTAATATTGAAGTGTTCATCCGCTGCTGAACTTCTTCAATAGATCTCGATCTTAATCGTTAGCAAACATATTAGTTTATCCAGACTAATACGATCCTGACAAGTGGTATCAGAGCACAGGAGGTGCTTTAGATCCATTGATCAACGAGTTCATAATCCTCTCAAGCAAGAATCATTACAACCATCATGACAGAAGTTGCACTTGGAAAAGTTCCCATCCTAAACAGCAACGAATTCGACTTATGGAAGCTACGAATCAAGCAACACATCCTACTGGCCGACTACACAGTATGGGATGTAATCATCAATGGTAACAAACATCCTACCGCCCAAGGAGCTGATGGAGAACCAGGATTGGTTGCTCGAGCACTGGTGAGTGATCTTGAACGAAGGGAGAAACAAACTGAGATCAAGGCTCTCAGCATTCTTATGATTGCAATCCCCAACGAATATCAATCGCAATTCGAAGAATATGAAGATGCCAAATCGCTATGGGAAGCATTGGAAAAGAGATTCAGCGGCACTAAGAATACCAAAAAGAACAAGAAAGCTCTTATCAAACAGGAGTATGAAAACTTCAATGGCATACCTGGCGAACGAATGACTCAGACTTTTGATCGGTACAAGAAGCTCACTGGAGAGATGATAAGTGCAGGAATCAAGTATGAGAAGGATGATCTAAACAGAAAGTTTATCCGAGCTCTAGGGAAGGAATGGATTGTGTATATTGTTATCTACAGACAAGGAGACGCCCTAGAAGCACTAGAGTTGGATGATCTCTACAACGACCTAAGAGTTTTTGAATCTGAAGTCGAAGCAGAAAAGGTTGCCAACAACAATCCCAGTATTACCAATGTTAATACTGCTCTTGCCACAACATCTGGAGGATCCAAACATGAAATCAGCGAAGAGATTTCATTCGAATCTTTTATATGTAAATGTGCTAATCTCACAGTTGAAGAGGTCAAACAGATGCATCAAGATGATTCTGATGAAATCGATCTCAAGTGGCAATCTGCTATGTTGGCCCTACGCGCAAGAAGATTCTTGAATAGAACAGGAAGGAGATTCAATCCACGAAACAACGAACGAATCACTTTCGACAAGAGCAAAGTGAAGTGCTATGAATGTAGTGAACTAGGTCACTTCGCTAGAGATTGTCCAAACAAGTCCAAAACCAACAATCCGCGAACCACTCAAGAGACAAATCAAAGTGCACTCATGTCACAGGACATCTTTGGATTCGATTGGAGCGACTTGGCTGAAGAAACAAGTCAGAATAGAGCACTAATCTCTGAGGAACAAAATCACGTAGAAAATACTACGGCTACTGTTCACCATGCATGCATAGCCGTAGTAACAGATGATACGTACATTCTAGGAGAGTTAGTTGCTGCAGACGATGCATTTTCTACTGAGCTGGCTTATATTGACGTTGGAATTCCTGAACTCAGCAACAACATATTGGGATATGACTGGACTGATGATGATCAAGGAGCACCATACGAGGATGCTCTCATGGCTATTGACTCACCAACTCCAGATTCCGCATCTCTTATGGCTGAGGTAAAATCCAAATTTTGTACTCCTGAATGTAAAAATATAATCACCAAGTACAAAGACCATAATCAATTAATGAGTGACTCCATTAAAAACTTAGAAGAACAAAGAAGGTCAGCTCTTAGAGTAATTGATAATTTAGAAAACCAGATTAAGTCCCACAAAGTAAATGAACAAAGCTATCAAGAAAAGATCAATATACTTGAATGGCAACAAGAGGACTTACTTCTTAAACTCAAGGTGGCTAGGGATAAGGTTAAACTTTTAGAACAAGAACACACTAAAATTGAGTTAGATGTAGGGAAGTTAGAATTTGCTTCTAAATCTGTAAACGACCTTTGCCAAAAACAAATTCATGGTAAGGTTAAGGCTGGCCTAGGATACAAAGAAGTTGCCCCTCCATTTAACCAAAACTACATCCCACCATCTATAGATGAGCCTAGAATCCCAATCTCTCAGACACCCCCAAAGGAATCATTCAATGTTGATCCAATCAACTATGATGAAGTTCTAATTGAGGACTTAGTTGAAGAAAGTAAAGTCCACATTGTGAAGAATAAAAATATTCCATTGGAGAATCATTTACTCACAATAGAAGGAATAACTCTACCTTCTACACAAAGTCTAGTGTCTCTGCCCTCCACTAACCCCATTAAGACTGCAAACACATCCATCAAAAGCAAAAACACGATAGTCCCTAAGGAAAACACAAAGACTTGGAAACACATAGGCAAACGAGGAAATCAAAGAAACATGAACCAAGTCAAAACTCAAAAGGGTCAAGCTGTTAATAACACTAGGAAGGGATGTTTTATTTGTGGTAAAATAAATCACTATGCAAAGATCTGTTATCATAATCCACAAAATCAAGTGCAAGTGACTCAAAAACCACATCATGGGGTGGGATACAAGGGAAGGGTTGTCTCTAAAACCAACTTTGTTAAACAAATATCTTCAGAAAAGCAAAGTGGTAACAAAAGGAACAAAATTTCCAACAATAGAGTTAGTACTGCTAGACAAACCATAGTTTCTACGGCTAAGGTTAATACGGCCAAAGGTAAAGGTGTTAATACTGCTCGTGTTAATACTGTGAAACCTAACCGTATGAACCATGCTCGTGTTAATACTGCCAAAAGTAACTTTGTCACTAAGGCTCCTATTCACAAAAAGAAACAACGACATGTCAAACCAGTGCCTACTCAAATTGTTAAATCAAAAGTGGTTAACACCAAAATTGTTCATAATGATAAATCTTTCAAGAAAGTGTGGCAACCAAAGGTTCAAGTAACTCAACCACCTATTCCCACTGATTTTTCAAAGCTTGTACAAAGGAAGGTGAGTTACTTCGATGATATGGGCAAACCCAAGTCAACTTTAGCTTGGGTTCCCACCAGAAACTAATCTCTAACGTTAATGTGCAGGTTCAGCCAACAAAAGAGGATGAGAACAGTTGGCATGTAGATAGTGGCTGCTCCAGGCACATGACGGGCAACAAGTCCTGCCTACAGGACTTTGAAAAGTTCAACGGAGGATACGTTGCTTTTGGAGGAAATCCAAAGGGAGGAAAGATTACTGGAAAGGGAACAATCAGCAATGGTACACTACATTTCAAGGATGTGTACTATGTGCAACAGCTTCAATATAATTTGTTGAGTGTTTCTCAAGTTTGTGATGAGAAACACACACCGATCTTCACTGCTACAGAATGCATTATAATGAAGCCTGGGTATGTAATTGATGAAAGCATGATACTACTCAGAACACCACGGAGGGACAATGTTTACTGTCTAGACATGTCCAAGGTTCAAGTCAATTCACCTGAAGCCTGCTTTCTCTCAAAGGCAACTTTGGATGAATCAACTCTATGGCACAGGAGGATGTGCCACATGAACCTGAAAAACATCAACAAACTAGTTAAATCTAGTTTGGTTAGAGGTCTCCCAAACAAGCAATTCAAGCTGGAAGACAATTGCCTAGCTTGCTTGAAGGGGAAGCAACATAAGTCTTCCCACAAGATAAAGGAAGTCAACTCTAACACCACTCCTTTACATTTATTACACATGGATCTTTTTGGTCCTACGAATGTAAAGAGCATTGCAAAGAAGTCATAATGCAATTGAGGCTTATAGTTCGACAACAATTTGTTTATTATTCATTCATTATTAGTTGTTCGATAACTCGTAATATTGAAGTGTTCATCCGCTGCTGAACTTCTTCAATAGATCTCGATCTTAATCGTTAGCAAACATATTAGTTTATCCAGACTAATACGATCCTGACAATACCCTTTTAAAATCAAAACCCTAATTCTAAAAACCCATAAGTACTTTTAAACCCTAATTTTCAAATAACCTTTCCATACATACAATTTCTAGTCCATACTCCCACACTACCCTAATAAACTTTGTAATAACCGAAATCAACAATCCAAACCACGTTATACCCATTAAAACCCTCCTTTCCTTATAAATCCTATATTTCATCCGGTACGAGTTAGATTCACCGTTAAGGTGGGTGATATTCATGTTTCATAATCCCGTAGGTCACAATAGCATTAAGAATCTCCGAAGAAGGATATTAGAAGCCAATTCATCCATAAAAAACTCAATCAAACAAAAATTACCCTTTTAAAATAAAAACCCTAATTCTATAAACCCATAAGTACTTTTAAACCCTAATTTTCTAAAAACCATACCATACATTACAATTTCTAGTCCAAACTCCCACACTACCCTAATAAACATTAGAATTACCGAAATCAACAATCCAAACCACGTTGTACCTATTAATACCCTAATTTCTTTATAAAACCTAGATTTCTTCAGGTACGAGTTAGAATCACGGTTTAGGTGGGTGATATTCATGTTTCATAATCCCGTAGATCAAAATGACGTGAAGAATGTCTGAAGAAGGATATTAGAAGCCATTTCATCCATAAAAAACTCAATCAAACAAAAAAATACCCTTTTAAAATAAAAACCCTAATTCTAAAAACCCATAGGTACTTTTAAACCCAAATTTTCTAAAACCCTTTCCATACATTACAATTTCTAGTCCATACTCCCACACTAAACTAATAAACTTTATAATAACCGAAATCAACAATCCAAACCACGTTATACCCATTAAAACCCTCATTTCCTTATAAAACCTATATTTCATCCGGTACAAGTTAGATTGACGGTTAAGGTGGGTGATATTCATGTTGCATAATCCTGTAGGTCACAATAGCATTAAGAATGTCCGAAGAAGAAATTTTCGAGGCCAATTCATCCATAAAAAACTCAATCAAACAAAAAATACCCTTTTAAAATCAAAACCCTAATTCTAAA
>CAJVGC010000591.1:23732955-23891341 GCA_910822075.1 Senecio squalidus | reverse complement strand
GGCCGTCACTGCTACGAGAAGGTCGTCGAGGCGAGGTCGCGCCAGTACGAGAGCGGGTGCTACAGCTCAGAATACCACTGCTGCCCCCAATGCTAATACCACTACTCCGAACATCAGTCAGTTGATTGCGAGTAGATTGCAGCAGCTATACCCGTGATTGTGGCACAGATTGCAGCAGCTATACCCGTGAGTGTGGTTGACATCGCTGGTCGGTTGACCGCAAGTATGATCCGTGGTGGTACTCTACAGCCGGTTATGAGCCGAAGAGATTCTGGTAGATCTGATAGGAGAGACATGGGTAATTCGAGGAAGAGAAGCCGTGGTCATGATCAGAAACTTCCTCAGGTGTATGCTTTGACAGGATCTGGAGCTGGTTATCGGGGCAGGCGCCCGAAGTGTGGTACATGCGGCAGTGCGCATGCAGCAAATGTGGCTTGTGGGTTTGTAAACGATGCAAGAAGTTAGGCCACACCGAGCAGTTTTGTAGAAGGGCTACTGGAGCGTGTTTTGAATGCGGAGAAGTAGGTCACGCCGTCATCAATGTCCTAAGCTTATAGCACCTACTCCCCTTCCTACTCATGGTGCTTGGTACTAGTGCAAGAGGAAATCCTGCCAAGAGCCGAGCTTTCGCTATGGAATCTTCCGAAGCTCACCAGGATCCTACCGTAGTCACTGGTACATTTCTTGTTGACGATTATCCTGCTTTTATATTGTTTGATTCGGGTGCCGATAGAAGCTTTATTTCTAGTGAATTCCGCCCCTTAGTAAACCGTGCTTCTAGTCCCTTAGAGCCTGCTTACGAGGTAGAAATAGCTGATGGTAGTTGTGCTTGTGGAAGTTATTCGTGATATTCCCCTCGTATTAGCCGATATTCCTTTTTCCATCGACCTTATTCCTATGAAACTCGGTAGTTTCGATGTCGTAGTCGGTATGGATTGGTTAGCGAAGCATAAAGGCGAGATAGTCTGTTATGAGAAGCTTATTCGTATTCAGAAGCCGGATGGAGATCAGTTGATTGTACACGGAGACAAGGCTGGGAAACGTCTTAAGGTCATCTCAAGTTTGAAAGTTCGCGAGTATGTCCGTCAGGGTTGTTCCTTATATCTCGCTCATTTGGTGAAGAAAGATTCTACGATAAAGATTGATGGTGTACCGATTGTCCGCGAGTATTCCGACGTCTTTCCCGAAGATTTACCTGGAGTCCCTCCCCAGAGGCAAACTGACTTTCGTATTGATCTTATTCCTGGAGCAGCACCTGTTGCAAAAGCTCCGTATCGTTTGGCTCCTTCCGAGATGCTCGAGTTGTCGAAACAAATTCAGGAACTGGTCGATAATCCGTCCTAGTTTCTCCCCGTGGGGTGCTCCTGTTCTCTTTGTTAAGAAGAAGGATGGCTCTATGCGTTTATGTATTGATTATCGGGAGTTAAACAAGCTGACTGTGAAGAACCGTTATCCCCTTCCTCGTATTGATGACTTATTCGATCAACTTCAGGGTTCTTGCTATTTCTCTAAGATCGATCTTCGCTCTGGTTATCATCAGTTGAGAGTTCTGGAAGATGATATACCTAAGACCGCTTTTCGTACTCGGTATGGTCATTATGAGTTCATGGTGATGCCGTTTGGTCTGACAAACGCCCCTGCAGCATTCATGGATCTAATGAACCGTATTTGTCGTCCGTATCTTGACAAATTCGTTATCGTATTCATCGACGACATTCTTATCTATTCCCGAAGTCGCAAGGAACATGAAGAGCATTTGCGTCTTGTTCTAGAAGTGCTTCGAAAGGAAAAGTTGTATGCGAAATTCTCTAAGTGCGAGTTCTGGTTATCCGAAGTTCAATTTCTTGGCCACGTGGTTAGCGCGAAGGGTATTCACGTTGATCCTGCTAAGATTGAAGCTGTTAAAAGTTGGCTTGCACCAAAGTCACCGACCGAAATCCGTTCATTTTTGGGTCTTGCTGGGTATTATCGCCGATTCATCGAGAACTTCTCCAAGATCGCTTCACCTATGACAAAGTTGACGCAGAAGAGTGAACCATTCGTTTGGGGTTCCGATCAGGAGAAAGCATTTCAAATATTGAAGCAGCGGTTGTGTGACGCTCCTGTTCTTAGTCTACCAGTTGGTTCCGAGAATTTTGTTGTTTATTGCGACGCTTCGCACAAGGGTCTGGGTTGTGTTCTTATGCAGAATGGTAAGGTTATAGCTTACGCTTCGCGTTAGCTGAAAGTCCATGAGCAGAATTACACGACACATGATCTAGAGTTGGGAGCCGTGGTATTCGCGTTGAAGATTTGGAGACATTATCTGTATGGGACCAAGTGTACTGTATTTACCGACCACAAGAGTCTTCAGCACATATTCGATCAGAAGATGTTGAACATGAGACAACGACGCTGGGTTGAGTTATTGAACGACTATGATTGCGACATTCGCTACCACCCTGGTAAGGCGAACGTTGTTGCTGATGCACTAAGTCGTAAGGAAACAGTCAAACCAGTCCGTATCCGTTCTATGATGGTATCTAATCAGACGAGCTTGAAGGCTCGGATTATTCAGGCACAGGAAGGTATTATGACAGAGGGCCGTGTTAAAGAGGAAAGATTGTATAAGTTGGCGTTGGAGTTAGAACCGAAGGAGGATGGAGTTCTGTATTTCCTCGAGCGTATTTGGGTTCCGATTAGTATCCGTCAGTTGATTCTGGACGAAGCCCATAAATCGAACTATTCCATTCATCCGGGTTCCGACAAAATGTATCATGACTTGAAAGAGTTTTATTGGTGGCCGTGTATGAAGCGTGAGATCGCCGAGTATGTTAGTAGATGTTTAACATGTTCCAAAGTGAAGATTGAGTATCAGAAACCGTCTGGGCTACTCCAACAACCGAAGATTCCCGAGTGGAAATGGGAGCGTATTACTATGGATTTTGTTACGAAGCTTCCGAGATCTTCGAGTGGTTATGACAGTATCTGGGTTATTGTTGATCGATTGACGAAGTCTGCTCATTTCCTACCGATTCGTGAGAACTATCCGATGGAGAGATTCGTACGTTTGTATATTTCCGAGATTGTATCGAAACACGGAGTTCCTGTATCGATTATTTCCGATCGTGATGCTCGTTTCACCTCACGATTTTGGAAGACATTCCAGACTGCTATGGGTACAAGGTTAGATATGAGTACCGCGTATCATCCACAGACCGATGGTCAGAGTGAGAGAACTATTCAGACCTTGGAAGATATGTTACGAGCTTGCGCAATTGATTTTGGTGGTAGTTGGGACGTTCATTTTCCGTTGATCGAGTTCTCGTACAACAACAGCTATCACACGAGTATCAAGTGTGCACCTTTTGAAGCTTTGTATGGCCGCAAGTGTCGATCGCCTGTATGTTGGGCAGAAATTGGAGATAGTCAGATTTCTGGTCCGGAGATTATACAAGAGACCACTGACAAGATCTTCAAGATCAAGGAACGATTGATTACTGCCAGAGATCGACAGAAGAAGTATGCTGATAAGCGCAGGAAGCCTCTTGAGTTCAGTGTTGGAGATATGGTATTATTGAAGGTACCTCCATGGAAAGGGGTTGTCCGATTGGTGAAGCGCAGCAAGCTGAGTCCGAGATACACGGGTCCGTTCAAGATCTTAGCCCGTGTCGGCCCAGCTGCGTATCGACTAGATTTGCCGGCAGAACTGAGCAGCGTACATAATGTATTTCATGTATCTCAGTTGAATAAATGCCTGGCTGACGAAACGTTATTAGTTCCGCTTGAGAAACTCCAGATTGATGATAAGCTTCATTTCGTTGAGGAACCGATCGAGATCGTTGCTAGTGATGTTAAGCGTCTACGACGAAGTAAGATCCCGATTGTCAAGGTTCGTTGGAATTCCCGTTTTGGAGCTGAGTTCACGTGGGAACGCGAAGATGAAATTCTGCGGAAGTATCCTCACCTTTCCCTCGGAAGTAGTACCAAGTGATAATTTCGAGGACGAAATTTCTTTTTACTTGGGGAGACTGTGACATTCGCGAATTTCTAGGTATATTTCTATCGTCACGTATTTGTTTTATTTATTTATGTCTATGTTTTGACCCTATTGTATTCCTTTTTATGTGTTATCGTATTCGTATTTTATAAGTATTGTATTCGTATTTCCGTATTTATTGAGTATCGTATTTGTATTTATGTGATTCGGATCGTTATGTCGGGAACGTTTAGTCTTAAGTGCCTTTAGTATAAGTCTAGTATGCTCTTATGATAAGTTTAGGGGTATTATGCCTTAATTATACGATTAAGATTAACGTTTAAAAAGTATTTCATTTTTAGTCCCTTCAGAAATTTTATTACAAAACTAGTTCTATGGGAGAAATTCTATTACAATTTTAGTCCTTTTCATATTTTTATTACAAAAATCGTCCCTACCAACCCCTTTGTCTCATTAGAGATCAGAATTTTTGTCTCTTTCTACCATTTCACCTACTCACTCTCTCTCTCTAAAAACACACACAACACACACACATAAACCCTCCTCCTTCTCTCTAAATTTTCCGGCAATCCGACCGTTGAAATCCAAATCCGAGACCAGATTATTGTTCACCATCATCATCTCTATCTATCCTCCGAATTTCGTTACGATCGGGTAAGTATTTCTCGGTTTTAGTTTTAAACTTTGTTATTTTGATTTAAACCCGAAACTACCACTTTTCACCGTCAAAACTCGAATTTTATTTAAGATTATTGTTCCTAAACATATTCTGGACATAGGGTTTCATTTATGGATCATTTGGACACTTAGAACACTCAGAAATCGAATCCCGAATGTTATTTTTCGTAAAAATTCAGTTACGTCACGTAACTGTGGTTACGTGCACGTAACTGATCAAGTAACTAGCCTCTGATCACGTAACTAACCCTATGATCACGTAATTGAACAATTATGTGACTTGTTCATCACGTAACTCCCACATTTACGTAACTAGTCCCTGAAATTCATAATTGTTCACGTAATTGGTCCTTTTCACGAAAGTATTCACGTAATTGGTCCTTTTCACGTAAGTAAGTCACGTAATTAGTCTTGATGATCACGTAACTTATGCCTTGTCACGTAAGTCTTGATTCCGTAATACCTTTTTGCACGTAACTTCTGCCTTGTCACGTAAGTCTTGATTCCGTAATACCTTTTTGCACGTAACTTCCTTGTTTACCACGTAAGTCCTTGTTAGCCCGTAACTCCTTGTATGACACGTAACTTGATACTTACGTGACTTGTAGTGCACGTAAGTATGAGGATCACGTATCTAGTTTGTTGACTTTCCGAAACGTTTGTAATTCCGTTATATCGATATTCCTATTGGTCATTTTAAAACCCGTATAAAACGTTAATCGTTAAGGCATACCCTACTAGACTTAGAGATACTTAGACATGTTTATTTACGTGATGTTTAGGGCACTTAGACGTGGAAGCGTGACGGTATTATAGTATTTCCCGACATATCGTGATTTGGATTGCTTTGCTATTCTGTGAGTTATTTCGCTGCCCTTTTTACCGCTTTTACTTTTTGGGCATGATTAGCGTTGTATAAAAGTATTTTATGTTATATATATGGTATGGTATGTATTATGGTATGTATTTTGGATATGGATGCCTTTAGGTTAGCATTACCCAACTTGTTCCGCCTTTGTGGTAGAACGAGGCCCCGTATACACACCTGTTAGCTTTTAGCCGCCGGATCGTATATATAGCGCTATATGGGCCTAACAAGCCCTCATTGTTAACACGATGGATGATGGATGCGCCCTGTCCGTGTTAGCAATGTTATGACCGATTATTATTATCGAGGACAACCTAGCGTAATGCACTAGGTGGGGTTAGTTGCCAGTATTGTTGAGGTTCAGGTGTATCGTATTTACCGAAGGCTATTATTCTATCCAGTATGGTATTATTTTATGAACTGAGTATGGTATTTTTATGAAATGGTTATGGTATTTATGGTATTTGTATGAGTATTTTATCAAAAGGTTTTGTATACTTCACGTATATTGTGAAACATCATTTTCAAATGACTTTCTTCAAATCTTATCATTTTTGGGTCAAAACGTATTGAAAACTTTTATACTAATATGTTTTCATTTACTATTGCGAATAATTCACCAACTTTATGTTGACGTCGTATTTTAACGCTTTTCAGGGATTTGAGGTTACACTTTATGATGCTATGCTTTGATGGCTACGTGGATCTTTTGCATGGAATTTGTTTTGTTTATGTTAATTCCTTAGTATCCCAAACGCTGTAGCCGTATTTTGATTTTCGGATGATTGTAATAAGTATTCTATTTCAAATTCTTTTATCTATGTTGATTATGTATGGATTACTTATGTTTAATGTAACCTTTGAATCTCTGATACCGTATACACTGTACACCTCGGTTCCGCCATTTAATGCGGGGTGTGACATTGATGACGAAACATTTGCAACAGCTTGAACCGTATTTGATGGTCCCGTTCAGGAGAATGCTTCCCATTGATTGGAAAAATGCGATGTTATGTTTCCCATTCTAAATCGGTCGGTGAGTACCGAGAATTTATCTCAAGATACTAGTAGGATAAGGCGTACCGTATACGCTAGATTCAAGAATTTCTCGTATCCGAAAATTCGAGGAATTGCTAATAAGATCATCTTGGAGAAGAGTTGCGTTGGAACGTGACTGTGAAAATTGATATCTCCCGATTCAAGTTAGTGAGAACACTGATGTGTTTCGTCGTATAAAGACAATCCAACCTATTCGCCTACGTTTGTAATTATTCCTGTGCAGAGAGCTCGAAAGCTCAATTTATTCGATCACAGAAGAATGAACGTTTCTTTGATTCAGCTTAGCATCTAGAGACAAAGAATGACAACGCATTGCATTCCCTTGATCATCATTAGAATCCGCGATTTTCGGAACTTCGTATGATCGCAAATGCAAGTCTCACTTGTGTCTCACCAAGTTTGTCGTATATCTGTGGATAGAATTTTATTTAATCCGCAGGACCATTCGAGTTCGTCACTTGTGTATTCTTTGAATATCATTCTCGTAAATCTCTAATTATATTCCCTGCCGAGCGGAGGATTACGACTATCGGAGGATAGCAAACGAGGAGTCGCCCGTAGGTCGCTCCACATTCTATTTGTCCGCTCGTATCTCGCGTTTCGTATTCCACGTCCTCTTGGAGAACCATGGTGTAGCTGTTTAGCTCGTTTCATATTTCGGATTATCTTTCTATTCGTAACCGTCCAGTTACTTTTCCTGGAGTCGTTCAGAGATGTTGTGATTTTATCCACGTCCTTCCTTATGCCTTTGTCCAGAGTCTTACTCATAAGTAATTTCGAGGACGAAATTCTTTTTACTTGGGGAGACTGTGACAACCGCAAATTTCGTAACACATTTGTGTTTTATCATCTACCATTATTTTTATTTATTTTATTTTGACCCTATTATTATTGGTATTTATTTTGTTTCACGCGGTATTGGTTTAGTCGGGAGTTAAATGATTGTTTTGTCCTTCGTGACGTAAACGTTATAGTACCTAAGTGCCTAGCAATTTTAAGTATTCTCGTAGGTTAATATTGGTATTTTAAAACCTTCGTCTTTTCGAGAAAAATTAACGTTTAAAATATTACAAAATGGTTGACTTTGGTTGACTTTGACTTAGTTTACTTTGGTTGACTTTGACTTAGTTGACTTTGACCATGGTTGACTTTGACTTCGGTTGACTTTGACTTTAGTTGACTTTGACTAAATCTAATACTCCTTTCAACGATATTCCTGGTAGTCTCTTTGGGCTCGGATATCATTCTTATCTAATCATATTTATAAACTTAAATGATCGATATTTCTAGAAGTCACTATCGACTCGAAATATCAAATACATTTTTATTCGTCATCTCGCTACGACTTATCGCCGGTGGATTCGACGACTTTAATCCTAAATATTTATCATTCGTCTAAACTCTTCTAAACTCTAATATTTAATACAACGTTAATTAATACGAGGCTAAACCTATTACATTAGAGATACTTAGACCTTTTATGTCTTATGCTAGGGCACTTAGGCGGTGGAGTAATATTCTCCAGTTTGTGTCTACCCGACATACTTATCGCTGATTCGTGAGTTATTCGATGCCCTTTTACTACTTTATAAATTTTACTTCCGACATGATTAGCGTTAACTAAATTTTATATATCTTGATTATGCATGTTTAGATTATGATGCCTTTAGATTTAGTGTACCTCACTTATACGGCCTTGGTGGTAGTAAAAGGCCCTCGATTAAACACCTGTTAACTCTAGTTGAGCCATCGGTATTTATATATAGATCTATATGGGTTTTACAAACCCTCACCCCTCACTATGCGCAGGGATGTTATTGCCGCGATGTTTATCTCGTAACTACCGTAGTTGGACACACTAAGGCAGAGGGTTATTGTTGCCTTTACATTGTTGCCTTTACGTTGTTGCCTTTACATTACAGTACGGTTCAGGTGTAGATGAATATCTAAGGTTTATGCATATATCATACATTGTTATAATTCAAGATATTAACCATTTTTACTACTTATTTCTAACTACATTTTCTAATGGGTCAAAATTTTCAAAATATTATATTTTTATAAAATACGAATAACCCACCAACTTTATGTTGACGTCGTATTTTTAACGCTTTTCAGGAGGTTGAGTTTTGCATCGATTATGGAGTTACTATTTTTTTTTGCTTTGGATATTGTATGGACTTTCGAAGAGACTTAGCTAGACGTAGTTAGTTTCTATTTAGGCCATGTACTATTTTGTATTGTTTTATTTGTATTGTTGTAACTCCTAAACTTCATTTAATGTAATCTTATTGTTATAGTATTTATTCGATGTAATACTTGGTCTTCTGATACCTAATATACTGCACATCTCGGGTTTCCGCCTGCGCGGGGTGTGACATGAATACCTTTCACGTCTTTCTTCTCGGCAGCATTACACAGTTGTCGATACAAAAATGCCAAGACTGCACTGCCCGAGCTCAATCTACGAGGTTCAGAGAGCTTGTCTAGGTTTTTGAGCAAGTTTAGCGAAACATCATTCGACCTTGAATCGCTAAACAGGTGACCACCCAAAAGAGCTAAAAATATATACTCTAACTCTTTGTTTATAACTTGCCTTACTCTTCTTGCAACGTTTTTTAATTTCCGCTATTAAAGTATTGATATTTATTCTTCCAGTTTGAACTTCATCAAGGTGTGGAACAAACCCCAAATAGCCACCACAGTCACTAATCCATTCATCATGACTTTTGCACTCCCATTCTCCAGACACCACCGGTCCGTATCGGCAAACCCACATAACTTGTACGTCATGTAGCGTAACAGTAGCTTCACCGACCGGGAAATGGAATGTATGCGTCTCAGGACGCCACCTTTCAACCAACACGGTAATTAGAGCGTGGTTAATTTTGTGATAACCGGTGCACCATCAAAACCTGCACTTATTATCCACTTTCTAACACCTTCTTTAATGTCACCCGTGTGTCCCAAAGTTCCGCATCACATCTTCTAGCTTTTATTGTTTCTATAGGATCTTGCTCACCGTTGAATAACCTAGCCGAACGATGGTGATCACCGTCTTGCAAGAACAACAAAGTAGTGTTTCTCGGGGTTGAACTTGCTCCAAATTGAGCCATTACTATCGGGAAATTTTTCGTGAAATATTATTAGTGTTTATGTGTGGAGAGTAAAATGATTTCAAGTGTGTGAATGTAAGATGTGTGTGAATCTAAGAAAAATCCGGAGCTAATAAAGACACCATAAGCCGGATTTGCCACCTCCCGCTTATGACGTGTCATCTTTTTACTGGTTGACCTCGTTTGTCTGTACGTAGCATGTGAGGATTTGCAGGTTTGGTCAAGAACCAGCACTCCCACCTCCGGCTTTTGATGTTAGTGGAATCCGACGTGTAAATGTGCACAAGAAAAATAACAAAAAAACGTAGAGAACGTGTTGTCGGTGTTGATTTTGTAATAGCCCACAAGTTAAACATACCAGAGACCTAAAATTTGTTATTTTATAAGTAACACACACACATCCTCCCCCCCCCCCCCCCTCCCCAAAGTACTTTATATTTTTGAAAGATTAGGGAGGCATGTCATCACTAGAAATAGTCCAAAATAGGCTCCAAAGGTTCAAGAAACCTAATCATCCTTAGATTGCTCATCTTTCTAAATGCCTGCAGATCTACTGTTACTTCTTTATCCATCTTAAATGAATCTAATCTAATGCTTTCAACCGATTATATACCCTGACAAACAGTGAAGGAGAGAGTTAATAAATCTAATGTTAGTTTCAGTCAACTATACATACATGTTAAACTAATTAATGTAAATGCGGTGACTTCATCAGCACAAGCATATCATACCGAACATTGTGTCAAGACGTGAAGCACGTCCCGCTGATTCCTCAATCTAGTACGATGTCCAGGCTCATCTTCATTTTCTTGACGAACAATTTCTTGAACCATTTTCCTAATGGCATGAGGAAAAAATACTCGAGTGTCATCTCCTAATCGAACTAGACCTTTATCAACTAGATATTGAATTTCATTATCCGCGTACGTAGAATGCCCGGTCTACATCATGTAATACTTTGACGACTAGATCCTTTTCCACTCCTTTGAGCAAACAAGCAATATCCAGAAATAAATTTTTGGCTCTATATGTAAGTGTATCATAACTCATCTGAAGCTGCTTTTGAACATCACCATGTGGAATTCTTTTTAGTGTCTCTAGTACAGTGGGCCATTGTTCCTTTTCATAACATTTAAAATGGCGACTCCATACATTAAGAACCAAGGGAAGCACTGCTGCATAAGAGCACCCGGAGTGGGAGGGATTCTCGCTCGTTGTGGGAGTGAGAACGAGCCCCCCGCTCGTTATGGCTCCGGGTTAGCTCGTTGTGGGCGAGCGTTGTCACCACAACGGCTCGTTGTAATTTTTTTTTTATCCCAACGGCTCGTTCGAATTAATAAATAAAAAAAAAAATTAAAACAAATACCAACGTTAATATAACCGTCGGTAATAAAGATTTTTTTTTTTTCCCCAAATTTCACCTATAAATTCAATCACATTTTAACCAAAAAAATCACACCTTCTTTCAATCTTATTCATTTCTCAATCATATACCATAATCTTAATCTCATACCAATAATCCCAATCTTAACCAAAATGTCTTCATCTTCTTCAAACGCTCCCCAAACAAACACAAACACAAACACAAACACACCCTCGACGCCACAATCACAAACACTCTCCGGTTTCGCAAACTACCACAATACAACAAACGCCCTATTTTCACCCCAAATACCAAACTTTAACCAACAACAACAACAACAAATTCTAAACACATATTTAGCCCAACCACCTCAACCAATGTTCAATCCCGAACAATTTGCAATGCATCAACAACTTTTGATGCATCAACAATCTTATTTTTTCTCCCAACAACAATCACAATTTTTTTTCCCAACAATCCCAATTTTATCCCCAACAAACACAAATTCCAACCGATCAATCACAAAGCCGAGTTCAAGAAACTCAAGAAATCGTCCAAGAAACCGACGACGTGGTCGAAGAAACGCGACGGCCACCCACGTCCAACCCCAAAAAGAAAAAGACGTGCAAAAAGGTGGCATGGTCGGAAAGAGAGGAGGTCATTTTGGCAAAGATGTGGTGCCACGTTTCTGAAGATTCCGACAAAGGCAACGCCCAAGCCGACGCAACATTTTGGAAACGAATCGTTGCGGGTTACAACGAACAAGCGAAGGGGCAACAGTTGGCGGAGAGAAACAAGGAGTCCCTCAACAACAAGTTCACGGCGATGAGTGCCTCGGTTAAGACTTTTATCGGCCACCATTCGGAGGCTTAAGAATTCGGGGTAGCGGGACCGACGACTCGAAGGTTATAGAGGGGGCTCGTCATATGTTTTATGAGACGGAGGGTGTGCTTCTAGGCATATGGGGGCGTGGGAAGTCTGGAGAGAGCATAGCAGATGACGTACATTTACCAAATTAGATACTCCAGTCGCCACCGTAAACCTAGACGACGTTGACATATCGGATGATATTTTTGCGGATGATCAACAAGAACGACCTCCAGGGAAAAAAAGAGGTAGTAAAAGAAAAGAATCATCTGACGCATCCAATAAGGCACAAACATCTTCGTCGTCGGCGTTTTGTGGGCTCGTCGCGGCACACTTAAAAAACCTTACAAAGACAAAAAAAGAAATCGCGCAAAAAAAGGCACAAACACTCCTTGCACAAGAACAAGCAGCTTATTCAAGTGCAAAAAGAGACGATATGTTGTTTCTTCAACAAAGCACGGAGGGGTTGCCACAAGCCCAAACGGAGTGGATCGAAGCGGAAAAAATAAAAATCTAACAAAAATATGGGATGATTTAGCTTAGTATTAATTTTAGTTTTAATAATTTGTATTGTTTTAATTATTTGTATTGTTTTTTATTTATCTTATTTAAATGTTTTAATTACTAGTTTTAATAATTTATATTGTTTTTTATTTATCTTATATTTAAATGTTAAGAAAAAAAAATAAAAAATAAAAATTGGGTCCCACAACTCCTACAATACTCATTATCATACCACCCAAAATCTCAGAATCATGATTCTCACTGCCACGTCAGCAAAAGTAATCCCAGAATCACCAGAATCGTGATTATCACTCCGTGTGCTCTAACTCACAACTTCGTTTGCAAACTCTAAATTGTTGGTGACGTCAATGATGACAATGATTTTTCATTGTTAAGCCCGGGTTATGATGACAATGATGGTGTTTATGTTGTTAGGATATATTTGGGAGGCTGAAGGAAAAGGTAAAACTACACTTGCAAAAGCTACATTTGACCACCTTGTAATACATTCAAAGCCCAGTACATACATGTAGAAAAAGCCTATTTTAAAAACTAGTCCAAAATGATGAGAGTCTAATACTTACATACCGTGGTGGATGTAGAGATTTTGTGAGTTGAGGGCACTGCTCATAACAAGTGGTGATACAGGCGGGTTTCAGTAACGAGATAATATTTAATTCGGGTGGGTTAAGTAATGGTTTCGACTGAAATAACATGAAATAAACCATATATATTACAATGGGTTAAACAATTTAAAAAGTAAATAGAAACAAGATAACGTAACTACATGTGGCATAACCGAAAAGAAGACCACCATTCCGGCAACTACAGTCAAACCCAATACATAAGTGTTACTAAAAGACGTTAATCTTTTTATTAACACCGAAAAGATTCAATTCACATTCTATTCTATACAAATGATTACATTTCTTCACATATTTTCTCAAACGCTTGGTGTGCTAAGATAAACAACCAAATATAAATTCTCTTTGAGTGTTTTCGCATGCTTGATTATATATTCTATTTCAGCTCATAAAATGAAACAAAAACAGGCAATTAGTAGGTTACTAAAATAAAAAACATTCGAGGCTAAGAGTTAAATGGGCTATAAAAGGTTACAAAAAAAAAAAAGTTTTTACATATGTCGGGATGGCCTAGGCGGGGGAATCGTGCACATGAATCTGGACAAACCCACCTATTTGGATTTCAAAGCGTGTAACAATGGGAATTTTGTGACAACCACATATTTCGTACAACTTTTGCGTTATATCGTCTATCATTATTTTTATTTATTTTATTTTGACCCTATTATTATTGTTATTTATTTTGTTTCACGCGATTTTGGTTTAGTCGGGATTTATATTATTGTTTCGTCATTTGTGACGTAAACGTTATAGAACCTAAGTGGCTAGTAGAAATAACTATGCTCGTAAGTTAAGTTAGGATATGATATGTCTTTTTATATGCGAGAAAATTAACGTTAAAAGAAATGTATTATTATCACTATTATTATTACTATTAATATCCTTAAACCATCATTTATATTATTTTTAACACCGTTATAAATATTCCAAAATTTTTCTTATCGAGATTTTTCGAAAGAAAGTTTACAAAAAAAAAAAAATATATATATTACTTAACGAGATGTTAAATAACTTTCCCCCCTTTTATTCCTTATAGAGAAAACGCACACACAAAGCTCCCCCTTCTCTATAAAATATCTCGAGATCCAACCGTCGAAAATCATTTCCGAAGCTTGTTTATCGTTCCCCATATTTATCTTCATCATCCCTCCGAATTTCTCTTCGATCGGGTAAGTATTTCTTCGATTTTGTTTGAAACTTTATTTCTAGATCTACTTTCAAAAACGCCACTTTTAACCATTAAAACCCGAAATTTATTGAGGGTTTATGTACATAAACATATCCTAAGACCATAGATGTAAAAATATATCATTTTCCGTCCAAAAATCGTTGAAAACGAGTCGTTTTAAATTGTTCCGCTACTTAGTGTAACTGTTAGTTACACTTAACGTAACTGTTAGTTATACTTAGCGTAACTGTTAGTTACGTAGTGTAACTGTTCCTAGAGTAACTGATCCTAGTGTAACTGTTCCTAGTGTAACTGTTCCTAGTGTAACTGTTTAGGTTTTTTATCAAACTCATTTATAATGACGTTATAACTTACGTAAAGTGTTACACCCTTTCAAATCTTATGCTATAAACCCTTTTATCGTTCTTTTCCGTTTTCTCTTCATTCTTAATTATTCTCATCTAAAATCTCATATAAAATAATTAAAAGACTAAAACGATTAAAATGATTTAGAACCTAAAAGTTGGTATAAAATATGACTAATTACCATGTTAATAGGTTATTAGCAAATCTAATCTAATAATGTCATATTTAAACTTATGTAAAACCGGTTAATTTCATATAGGAACATTAGTAAATTTCCAATCGAAAATGTTCCAACACTTTTTTATAACTTAGTGGACTTGTAAATATAAGTAATTTATACATAATCTATATTATAAACAATCTTAACAAAAGTTAACTAAATCTTGTAAAATCTTGTAAATAAGTATATGTATGAATATGTATATTATATATAAGTTTACTTATGAGTTATATGACTAAATAACTTCACCTAACAATCTGTATAATTCACTTAAGACTTAAACTAACTAACCGGTATTAAAATGACTTATAACGAAAAGCTAATTTTTTGGATAATAAGCACCAGGGCGCCGTCCCATGTACCATGGACGACGCACCATGCTCTATTTCCAAGCCTGAGCTGCGTCTTGGTTGTCCAGTGCGCAACACCAGCTGCCGTTTCGCCTTTTTCGCGTATTTCGGACGATTTTAAGCATACGTAAACCCATATTAGTATACGTAAAGTATTATAAACTGATAAACATACATTTTGGACTCAAAATATAAATTGAAATCTTAAACGTCATATTAATTACTATCATAATCGTTAAAACGTCCATTTTACCGTTAAATCGTTTATTTCTCCGAAAACGATCAAATCTTCGATTTTAAACCTAATCCTTTAACCAAACTTTTAAAAAAGTGAATTCCAATCATATTTTACTCAAATATTCAAATTATAACTTTAAACTATTCAAATTGTCAAGGGTTGACTTTCGTTGACTTTGACTTCCTTTCAAAACGGTTGACTTTCGTTGACTTTGACCAAGTTAACTATCTTTGATATTGACTTTGGTTGACTTTGACTTTTGTTTTCTTTAATTAAATCTAATACTCATTTCAACCGATATTCCTGTTAGTCATTTTAGGCTCGGAATATCATTCCTTTCTTATCGTATTTATAAACTTAAACGATCGATATTTCTAGAAGTCATTATCGACTCCAAATATCAAATATCTTTTATCCGTCATTTCGACACGGTTTATCGCCATCGGATTCGACAACTTTAAATCTATACATATATATACTATTCGTTCGAACATTCCTAAACTTTATTGTATAATATTTGATATGCTTAAAATAATCGATATTTTGTAATCATATTTCTCATTTTTACTCTAGTTTTCTGCAACTTTTGTTATGATCTGGTATGTTTTCAGTTATAATTGCAGATTAGAGTTACATTTGGATCATGGAGCGAAAAGGAGCTGAAACCGGCTCAGAACGGATACAAACGAGCAACAAAAGTGAAAACTGAAGAACCAGCCGGCGGCTGAAATTATTTACCCTACGGCTGGATTAAATTTCAACAATTGTTCCTAAACGTGCCGCGGAAGCAACTTTTCCACCCGCGCATTCCAGCCGCCGGCTAAATCAGACGGATCAGACCCTATTTAAAGGGCTTCTAGGGTTCGAGTTGGAGACATCTTATTCCATATTTTCACCCTACTTTCGACCTGGAGAGCTGCAAGGAGAGTCCTGGAAGTCTTTGATCACGTTGGAAGCTTCGGTTAAACTCTTTTAATCGTCTTTGAAGTTTGCTAGTATTGGTTTGCACTTTATTCATATTTTTCTTGATACAATGTTTTTATTTAAGAATTCTTATGCTATTTTGTTACAATCCAACATGAGCTAAACTCCTTAAGTGATTGCTTGGATTGTTGAACCTGGATCTATGTTTAATTAAGTTTATGTTTGAACTAATTGGTTTTTCCGTTATTATTTACGTTTAATCGCGATCCATGTTTATTCAAAGTCATTAAATTTACTACTTAGCGTGATTGATAAATCTATATCATAACTAGCGTTCTTATAAATTTATCAGTTATTTACGATTATATAATTTATTAGATAATTGTAGCTTGAGACTTAATTGAGATAGGCTAAGATATTAGTAATTTAATGAATTGAATGAACATGACAATTATATCAAAATTGAATAATTGAGACTTTTGTTAATTCGTAGTCGACAGATTAAATTGTAAATAATAGTGAAATTAAAGCACAATTTAGAGTGGATAATCTAAGATAGCTCTTGATGTACGATTAGTCGTATGATCTTTCTCTAAAATTGTAGGATTAGATAACTCTAATAGGAAGTCTAATTATTATAGAAATCACAGTTAAACCAATCAAACATATTCTTATTATTCATGATCCAGGTAAAACGTAATTCCAAGTAATCACTGCTTTTTAATATTTGATTAAATCTAAAAGTCTTTTCGAAACAGTTTTTCATCCGCAATTCCACTTAGTTAATTCAATTGCTATTTTAATTTAGTTATTTGTTTTTCTGAAATATGTTCTCACAGAACTAAAACGTCCCCCATATTTACTTGTTTTATTTAGTTTAATTATATAATTTGAGATAACGAATATAAATACACGTTCCCTGAGTTCGATCCGGACTTACTGAATCTATATTATCGTACGATCAGGTACACTGCCTGTATTGTGTGTTAATCTACTTTGGTAAAATCCTTTTCTAAACTTTAAATAATTTTATGTTATAAAATACACATCAAGTTTTTGGCGCCGCTGCCGGGGAACGGTAGCTATTTTTATTCGTAATTTTGAATTTTTTTTAATTATTCGATCCTTTTGGAAAGATTCATCTTTCTGGAAGTTAATTTTACTGTTTATTACGTGATAATTGTTAATTGGACTAATCGGATTTTTGAGGTTACAATTTTTCAGAAAAAGTACGAACAGAGCTTTTCAACCGCCGGCTGAAGGAAAACAACCGTCGGCTGGAATACAGCAGCCGGCTGAATATATCCAGCCGCCGGCTGATTAGCAGCTGCTTGTTTATTTTTCGTTTAATTGTAATTTTAACTGTTCGGTTTGTTTAATTTTCAGTTATCACGGGCTACTGACATATTTTCTTCTGTTCTTATAGGTTTTGCATGACCCAGAGTTCAAATCCAAATCTTGTAGAGCCATTCGAAGATCCGGAGAAAGTTTTTCGTGTTCGACGCAGATGGTTTTCCCCAAAAGCTCAACCCATCACCAGTTTCAAAGTTCACCAAAACGAAGGTTTCGAATCTGAGTTTATGCCATCTTCTGAAGAAGAATACAAACCGTTGTCTGACCAGGAAGAAGAAAAACCAGTTCCCGTAACAGATTCCGATTCGTCCGAAGAATCAGAACACGAAATGGCAGTCAACATTAATGAGATCACCTTGGAGGAGTACTATGCTCTTACCCCGAATGTTGCAACAGACATTCCCAACCCAGCTATCACTCGAGGAGCCGAATTCCAACTTAAGGGCCAGTTTCTTAAAGAACTTAGAGAGACCCCTTTCAATGGAGACGAAAATGAAGATGCTAATGTTCATGTGGAGAAGATCATCGAGATTGCTGATGCTTACACTATTCCTGGTGTGACAAAGGAGAATGTTATGTTGCGAGTGTTTCCAATGACACTCAAAGGAAACGCGAAACGGTGGATTGGGAACGAACCGGCCAATTCAATCACTACATGGGCCGATCTGAGGACCAAGTTTTTGAAGAACTATTGTCCCCCTTCAAAAACCTCTAAAATGATTGATGACATCAGGAACTTCACACAGGACGTTGATGAGTCACTTTATCAAGCATGGGAGCGTTGCAAAGATATGTTACATAAATGTCCCCAGCATGATCTCAACAATCAACAGGTTATCAAGACATTTTACAAAGGGGTTGATCGTCAAACTCGTAACGAGTTAGACTCTGAAGGAAAAATCCCACGGAAAATTCCAGCTGATGCTTGGGCTGCCATCGAAGGACATGCTAAACACTCCAAGCTATGGGAAGACGGTGGTAAAGGAAGAAGGAAAATGGCAGATAACAGCGACGGTCTCGCTGCTATAACTAACAAGCTGGATAGTATGGGAAGAGATATCAAGCGCGTCAATGAAAAAGTTCATGCTATTCAAGTCGGTTGCGACATTTGCAACGGATACCATCTGACAAAGGATTGCCCTAGGAAGGATGAGGAAGAAGCCACTGAAGAGGTAATGTATGGAGATTACCAAGGAGGAGACAGGAATAACAACAACTATCGCCAAGGAGGAGACAACAATGGTTATCGCAAGCCCTACAACAACAATCAGGGAAATTCAAATGGGCAGAAACCATATCGGCAAGGACCACCGGGGTTCTATGCTAAGGAAGCTCCTAAGGCACCGTTTCCACCAAAGGACAATTTACATGAACTGATGAAACAACTCATGACCACAAATAATCAGTTTATGCAAACAACAATCAAGCGAATGGATGACACTGATTCCATCATCCGTAATCAAAGCGCTTCGATTAAGCAACTAGAAGGCACTATGGGACAACTGGCGAAAGTAGTACAAGAAAGATTCCCGGGACAGCTACCGAGCTTCACGGAAACAAATCCTCGAGATCACGTCAAAGCAGTTACCACCCGAAGTGGTAAAACTCTTAATTCTTCTTTTACAGGTGTTACTAACACAGTTCCTATGAATTTTGAACAGGTTGACAAAGAAGAAAGACACGAGAAAGCAGATGCACCGAAAAATTCTGCTACTGCTGCATTCCAACCGGCGGCTGCTGAAGACCAACCGGCGGCTGACCGCCAGCCGGCGGCTGATCCACTGCTCTCGAAGAAAACTTCACCGGTTGCCACCACGAAGCCGAAAACCACACCGGTGGTTAAGGACTTCACCCCTTCTGTTCCATATCCTGCTGCTTTGAAGAAAGATAAAGACAATGTCACCTACCATAAATTTCTCGAGAACATGAAACAGCTTCACATCAATATTCCGTTTATTGAGGCGATTGCTCAAATGCCCAAGTATGCGAAATATTTGAAAGATCTTGTGACGAATAAGAGTAAGCTGGAAGACGCTTCCAAGGTCACCATGAATGCCCGTTGTTCAGCATTGATGCAAAACAAGTTACCTCCGAAATTAAGCGATCCATGCGCTATTTCTATTCCTTGTTTAATTGGTAATTTAACTGTGAACAATGCATTAGCTGATCTAGGAGCAAGTATTTCTTTGATGCCATATTCCATGTATGCTAGATTAGGTTTAGGAGAACCCAGACCTATTCGTATGTGCATTGAATTAGCTGACCGCTCTGTTCAATATCCTAGGTGAGTTGTTGAAAATGTTCTTGTTAAAGTAGACAAATTTGTGTTCCCTTGTGATTTTGTGATTCTTGATATGGTTGAAGACCCTAGAGTACCGATAATTCTAGGACGTCCAATTTTAGCAACTTCTCACTCCTTGATTGATGTTTTTAACCGTAGAATCACCATGCAAGTAGGAGACGAAAAAGTTGTTTTTAATGTTAATGATTCAATGGAATATCCTTCTGTAGTAGATGATACTTGTTATTATTTAAATGCCTATGACATTTCCGATGATGAGTTTGTGCAGATGTTACTGGAGGATGATCAAACTGATTCATTCATTACTGAAGGATGGAGTGGAGATTTTGACTCTGCAAAAGAGTTAGCTGAGTTTGATATGCTATTGGAGGAAGTCAAGTCTACGTTGACCACTGATACTCAGGAAGCAAACGAAGAAAAACCACCAGTTAAATCCAGCCGGCGGCTGTCCAAAGCCGGTCGTTCAACCGCTTCGACGTTTAAACCCGAAGGTGAAGGATGTGGTGAGGAAAGAAATTATCAAGTTGCTGGATTCGGGACTCATATACCCCATTTATGACAGTCCATGGGTGATTCCGGTGCATGTGGTTCCAAAAAAAGGCGGTATGACAGTCGTTGCCAATGAGAAGAATGAGCTGATTCCTACACGAACGGTAACAGGGTGGCGTGTATGCATTGACTACCGAAAGTTGAATGACGCCACCCGCAAAGATCATTTTCCTTTACCATTTGTTGATCAAATGCTTGAACGGTTAGCCGGGAAAGCTTTTTATTGTTTCTTAGATGGTTTTTCAGGTTATTTCCAAATCCCTATTGAGCCGGAAGATCAAGACAAGACCACCTTCACGTGTCCCTTTGGCACGTTTGCCTATCGAAGAATGTCATTCGGTCTGTGCAATGCACCTGCTACTTTTCAGCGGTGTATGATGGCAATCTTTCACGATATGGTGGAGCAATTCATGGAGATCTTTATGGATGACTTTTCGGTCTTTGGAGATTCCTTTGATTCATGTCTAGATCACTTGGAGAAGATGTTGGCGAGGTGTGAACAATCCAATTTGGTGCTTAACTGGGAGAAGTGTCATTTCATGGTCCGCGAAGGAATTGTTCTAGGACACAAAATCTCAAGTGTGGGGATCGAGGTGGATCAATCCAAAATTGAAACAATTTTGAAATTACCCCCACCAACGAATGTCAAGTCGGTAAGAAGTTTTCTAGGTCACGCAGGTTTTTATAGACGTTTTATCAAAGATTTTTCTACAATTGCGCGACCTATGAATCAACTTCTAGAAAAAGATTGTAAATTTAATTTTTCTTCATCTTGTTTAACTGCATTTAACATTTTGAAAGAAAGACTGATTTCAGCACCGATTATGACTAGTCCCAATTGGGATTTACCGTTCGAGCTGATGTGTGATGCGAGCGATTACGCGGTCGGAGCAGTTTTAGGACAACGGATTGAGAAAAGATTTAAACCAATTTACTACGCAAGCAAAACCCTTACAGATGCGCAGGAAAATTACACCACCACTGAAAAAGAATTGCTCGCTGTTGTTTTTGCTTTTGATAAATTTAGATCTTACTTAATTATGTCTAAAACTATTGTATTTACTGACCATTCTGCTTTGAAATTTCTTTTTAGCAAAAAGGATGCCAAACCACGATCACTCCGCTGGATTTTACTTTTGCAGGAATTTGATATTGAAATTCGGGACAAGAAAGGAGCGGAGAACTTGGCGGCGGATCATTTGTCTAGGTTGGAAAACCCGGAATTCGAGAAGTTGGATGAATCGGTGATACGGGATACTTTCCCCGATGAAGCACTCATGACAGTAAAAGTAAGTGACGAGGTACCTTGGTTTGCTGATTTTGCTAATTATTTGGTTGCCAAAACCCTTCCCACGAATAAAACTTATCAGCAAAAGAAGCGATTCTTCGCTGATTTGAAACATTATTTTTGGGAAGACCCGTTTTTGTTTCGTGCTTGTGCAGATGGCGTAATTCGGAGATGTGTTGCTAGTGAAGAAAAGGACAAGATTTTACGCCATTACCATTCAGGACCTGTAGGAGGACATCATGCGGCGAACTTCACAGCCAAACGTGTTTTTGATGTCGGGTTCTATTGACCGTCAGTATACAAGGATGCTCACGAATTTGTGAAGAAATGTGACGCTTGTCAACGGACCGGTAACATTTCTTCGCGCGATGAGATGCCACAAACGGGCATCCAGGTATGTGAAATTTTCGATGAATGGGGTATTGATTTTATGGGACCCATTCCTTCAAGTCGGGGAAATAAATATATTTTAGTAGCCGTCGACTACGTATCAAAGTGGGTCGAAGCAAAAGCTTTACCCACCAATGATGCGCGAGTCGTCGTCAATTTTTTAAAACAATTATTTTCCCGGTTTGGTACCCCTAAAGCTTTAATTAGTGATAGAGGTACACATTTTTGTAACGCCCAACTTGAGAAGGCGTTGAAAAGATATGGTGTGAACCATAAGTTTTCAACAGCTTATCACCCCCAAACAAGCGGGCAAGTCGAGGTTACTAACCGAGGCTGGCCAAATTTTGTTGTCTGAAATTTATTGCTTTTTGTTTCGACCTGTTTTTAAGACTTTCTATTTTTCCATGCTGTTCTATCTTACTAATATGGTTGTTCTGAATTGTTTTATGCAGATTATGGCCGACGAAAATGCCCAGCTTGAAGTCCCACCTCACGTCCCACTTTATGACATTAATCACCCTTACCTACGAGTACCACTTAGGCGTGGCATTAATCAACAGAGGCAGGCAGAAATTCAGGCCAAATTGGCCACCATGCAGCAGTACCCGGTTTTTGCCCCTTCCGGTATTGATTGGGAGTTTTTGACCGAGGTAATTGCACATGATACCCGTTTTGAATCTGGAGCTGCCGAACTTGAGGAGATGCTAGAAGTCAATTTTGGGACATTCACTTGTAGAGCTTGGGACAGGTTATTTTCAATCAACGAGCCAATCTATATTGGGGCTACCTACGAGTTTTATAGTTCTTTCTCCTTCAATCATGCCGACCCCGATCCAAACGCCAAAACTGTGTCGTTTCTATTAGGGGGTGAGTTTCGAAAGTTGTCACTGAAAGAATTTGGGGAAGCTCTTGGGTTATTTGATGAAGCCGATTTGGTACACCCTGATTTTGATGACTTCTTGGTTTCCGGGATTAAAAATCCCAATTATTCTGAGAACGCAGCCATATGGTCCACGATAGCTAATGGAGTTTTAACCACCGAACGTGCACCATCTTATACTCAGATTCGTGATCCTAAGGTTCGGGCCATTTTTGCCATGGTTTGCTTGTTTGTTATTGGCCGAGAGAAGGAGGAGCTGTTTTGGTTGGGTTGCATTGTGCAAAAACGGGTCGTCAATGTCCCGTATATTTTAGCCCGTTGGATGACTCAGATACTAAAGGGTGCCCGACCCGGCAGTGTTATTCGGGGAGGCCATTTTGTCACAGTTATTGGTAAGCATTTGAAATTCCGTGGAGCAGGATTTGACCGTTGTACTACCTTGACACCAGAGATGCGCCTTTTAGGTTCCGCTTGGTTTAAGTCAGCAGGTATAGTGGTTAGGTTTATAGCACCAGGGAACCATGTGACCTATCGATGGGCTGCAATTAAGCGGGCTAGTGGAGCGAGCAGTAGTCGAGTTATAGAGGAGTCGGATGATGAGGACGCTCCACCGGTCCAGGAGATGGATTTGAACGCTCAGATTGCTGCACTAACATCTAGCATGGGGCAGATGTCGTCTCGGTTCGACACTTTCGCTGACCGTATGGAGGATCGTTACTACGACCTCAACTCCAACATCAGCATGGTCAGCAATCAGGTTGGATACTTGCAGAATGAGTTTGACAGTCGGAATCGCTATCAGGACGAGATGTTGTACCAGTACCATCAGCGGGCGGGTATTAATTATCAGGCGTACGACGGGTCCTATCATACTTTTAGCGATGACACTCCTATGGACCAGGACATGCCCTCCTCCTCGACATTTGATGATCGCCACCATCTGTGGTCCGCTCACCACTACTATCCTCCTACTGAGGCTCAGCGCCAGCAAGACGAAGAGGAGCAGCGAGCCATTCAGGAGAGTCAGAGGTCATCCTGGACACGACGTTGGGATGATATGTGATGTTATGGTTTTGATATATTTGTGTTTATTTGAGTGAACTATTTTCCTTTTATTGTTATGGATTATTGTGTGAACTGTTGTAATGGATTTATTATGTACTTTTCTATTCATGGTGCTTAATACGTTTGTGATTGTGCTTTCTCATTTTAGAATATCGCTGATTTTAGTGGAAGTAATGCCGAAATTTCAAATTTTCAATGGAGAGCTACGCAGATTTTTTGAGGACGTTATGCTTTTACAGCCATACATTCTTTCCACTGCTGTCTCCTTTCACAGAATCTCGACATCTAAATGGGGGAGTTCTTTTTCTTCCTTTCTCTTTTTCTTTTTACACTTCTTCGCTGATTTTTTTTTTACAATGAGGACATTGTATTGTTTAAGTGTGGGGAAGGGGTTAGGAAAGAATCTATTTGTCCTTAGGAACATTTTGTGTGAAAATTTAAAAAAAATTGACATGTTTCTCGTAATTAGTTTTAACTAGTTGCATAACTAGGCGCACCTACCCGTTACATATTTGAGAGGATTTGAGCCATTATAGCATACATTTTTATATGCTTTTATCTTCATTTTTTATGAGTGTGCCGGTGACTTGTAGACTTTAGAATTTGACACTGTATACGCTTCGAGGCTATGAATGAGCATAAGTTTTACTTATTAGTAACTAGGAAAGAGGCAAAAGAATTAGGATTGTTAAACCGTTGATTGGCCTATTCGTTTCTTATAGTCGGTAGCTACATTGGTTATTTGACTCACACTACCTATCGAACACTCGTTTTTAGTGTTTTTGACGTTTAGATACCATATTTGCGCCAAACCTTTTTCTTTTATCACCCTTTCCATATATATATTCCATAAATTGAGCCTAAATGTCTAAGTCGTTTAATCCAGATATTTTTGTTGAAAATTTTCCTCTTTCATAACTTGGTTGATTATTAGACGGATTGTTATATATGATGGCATGGAGTTGTTTAATTTACTTGAGTTCACGAAAGAAGTCACATGTGGATGTAAGTTTAAGAGTTATTCAAATTTTTGATGGACCTTTTGAGCGGTGTCTTTAATAAAATAAAAAAAAACAACAGAAAAAAATATATTTATTAAAGCCGTACTAGGTAACCAATAATTGTTGAAGTGATTTAACGAAATTTGCGAGAAATAAAATTCTCAATCGAACCGTTGAAGAATTAAGGCGAAATTTGGTCTTGGGAGTTTCATCAGAATGAGCCATTAGGGATAATCAATCGAGTTTTGAAAGTAATATGGTTTTTGACTTAAATATTTGGATTTGTAGACTAATTGGAATTTATTTGTTTCATATCATTCATTATAATTCACTTTCATTCCATTTTTCCATCATTTTATCCATCACTCATTGATATGACCATAAGTCCTCTGAACTAGTTACTTAGACTCTATTGGTGGAGAAGCGTATCGTTATCAAGCCTATGATAGAATACTTGTCATGACTGAGCTTTGAGCGGTTTCACATACACATTACACTTAGATTAGCTTTTTGAGTGATTGAGTGTTATACTTCCCAAATCGTGAGATGTTTAGTTATGCATTTAAATTTTGGCTTGGTAATTGTTAAATTCATCTTCGTAAATAAAATTTTTTGTAATTTACTTGATTCGTTGGGTATTTTATTTTTATTGAAGATGATTGTTTTGTTCTAAATCTGATAGTTTACTTGAGGACAAGTAAGATTCAATTGTGGGGAATTTGATATGCTTAAAATAATCGATATTTTGTAATCATATTTCTCATTTTTACTCTAGTTTTCTGCAACTTTTGTTATGATCTGGTATGTTTTCAGTTATAATTGCAGATTAGAGTTACATTTGGATCATGGAGCGAAAAGGAGCTGAAACCGGCTCAGAACGGATACAAACGAGCAACAAAAGTGAAAACTGAAGAACCAGCCGGCGGCTGAAATTATTTACCCTACGGCTGGATTAAATTTCAACAATTGTTCCTAAACGTGCCGCGGAAGCAACTTTTCCACCCGCGCATTCCAGCCGCCGGCTAAATCAGACGGATCAGACCCTATTTAAAGGGCTTCTAGGGTTCGAGTTGGAGACATCTTATTCCATATTTTCACCCTACTTTCGACCTGGAGAGCTGCAAGGAGAGTCCTGGAAGTCTTTGATCACGTTGGAAGCTTCGGTTAAACTCTTTTAATCGTCTTTGAAGTTTGCTAGTATTGGTTTGCACTTTATTCATATTTTTCTTGATACAATGTTTTTGTTTAAGAATTCTTATGCTATTTTGTTACAATCCAACATGAGCTAAACTCCTTAAGTGATTGTTTGGATTGTTGAACCTGGATCTATGGTTAATTAAGTTTATGTTTGAACTAATTGGTTTTTCCGTTATTATTTACGTTTAATCGCGATCCATGTTTATTCAAAGTCATTAAATTTACTACTTAGCGTGATTGATAAATCTATATCATAACTAGCGTTCTTATAAATTTATCAGTTATTTACGATTATATAATTTATTAGATAATTGTAGCTTGAGACTTAATTGAGATAGGCTAAGATATTAGTAATTTAATGAATTGAATGAACATGACAATTATATCAAAATTGAATAATTGAGACTTTTGTTAATTCGTAGTCGACAGATTAAATTGTAAATAATAGTGAAATTAAAGCACAATTTAGAGTGGATAATCTAAGATAGCTCTTGATGTACGATTAGTCGTATGATCTTTCTCTAAAATTGTAGGATTAGATAACTCTAATAGGAAGTCTAATTATTATAGAAATCACAGTTAAACCAATCAAACATATTCTTATTATTCATGATCCAGGTAAAACGTAATTCCAAGTAATCACTGCTTTTTAATATTTGATTAAATCTAAAAGTCTTTTCGAAACAGTTTTTCATCCGCAATTCCACTTAGTTAATTCAATTGCTATTTTAATTTAGTTATTTGTTTTTCTGAAATATGTTCTCACAGAACTAAAACGTCCCCCATATTTACTTGTTTTATTTAGTTTAATTATATAATTTGAGATAACGAATATAAATACACGTTCCCTGAGTTCGATCCGGACTTACTGAATCTATATTATCGTACGATCAGGTACACTGCCTGTATTGTGTGTTAATCTACTTTGGTAAAATCCTTTTCTAAACTTTAAATAATTTTATGTTATAAAATACACATCAATATTATACAACGTTAATCATATAAGGCTAAACCTACTACGTTATAGAGATACTTAGATTTATATATCTTTATGCTAGGGCACTTAGGAGGTGGAGCTTTATTCCACGTTTGTGTCTACCCGACATACTTATCGCTGATTCGTGAGTTATTCGATACCCTTTTTACCGCTTTATATTTTCGGGCATGATTAGCGTTATCTTAAACATTAATTATATCTTATAGATTATGATTCCTTTAGATTTAGTGTTACCTTACTTATATGGCCTTGGTGGTTGTATAAGGCCCTCGATTAAACACCTGTTAACTCTAGTTGAGCCATCGGTGCGTATATATAGATCTATATGGGTTTTACGAACCCTCATCCCTCACTATGCGCAGGGGTGTTATGACCGCTAAATTTATCTCGTAACTACCTTCGTTTGACACACTAAGGCAGAGGGTTATTGTTGCATTTATTTTATTGTAACGATCAGGTGTAGATGATTATCTAAGGTTGTTGCATATATCTTACGTTGCTTATAAATCAAGATATTATTTATTTTACTATTGACTTTTAAATATATTTCAAATGGGTCAAAATCTTCAAAATATTATGTTTTTAAAAAAAATGCGAATAACCCAAGTTTATGTTGACGTCCTATTTTTAACGCTTTTCAAGAGATTGGGATTTTACATCGATTATGGAGTACGTTATTTGTTATGGATTTTGAGGATTTCGAAGATACTTGACTAGACGTAGTTCGAGTTCTTTATTATTTGTGTGGACTTCGTAGAGACCCAGCTAGACGTAGTTTAGTTTCTATTTAAGTCAACAAATTGTATTTATTGTATTCCTAACTTTATTTAATGTAATCTTATTGTTATAGTATTTATTCGATGTAATACTTGGTCTTCTGATACCTATTATACTGTACACCTCGGGTTTCCGCTGAGCGGGTTGTGACAAATTTGGATTGAAATCTTTGATGCACAATTCATCACAGGTCCAGATATATAAGTTTTACGACAAACAACACAAGATTGTGCGAAAAAACGAAGGTTCATGAAAATAACTGAAAATGATGAATTTAATAAGGGAAATGAACTATATAATATTACTGATCAACTCATTAGATGGATGTGGTTTGTTATTTATCAGGAAAGTGGGACGATAGAAGTAGAATACAAAAATAGTTGACTTTCTGTTTCTTGACTCTTATTACATATGTTTGGAATAGCAAGTTATCAATAACTGCAACCACACACTCTTTCCTTTCAAAACTAAGATATGAATTCATCTTGGTCATCTCTCTCTTGCTCTTCTTCTTCTTGTAAAAGGAAAAGGGATTCGGATTCTTTTTATGAACCACGTTATAAAAGGACGAAGAATGACGTGTTTGTAAATTATTCGTTTAAAGATACCGGTAAAAGCTTCGTAAGCCACCTTAAGGGAGGTCTCACACGGAATGGTTTTAGCATATCTGATCACACTATGCTACCTATAGGTCAAGATGAGAGTTCCGAGTTGGTGAAAGCTATTGAGGACTCTGAAATCTATGTTGTTGTATTCTCCAGCGAGTATGCTTTTTCTATTAAGTGCCTCGATGAGTTAGTCCTGATAATGGATTCCATTCGTAATTTTAAGAAAAGGAAAGTTTTTCCTATATTTTTGAATGTCGATCCATCTCATGTAAGAAACCAACAAGGAGGTTCTTTCATGGAAGCCTTCCAAAGCCACGACACCAGCTTCGATCCAGAAAGAGTTCAGAAATGGAGGCAAGCTCTAAATGGTGTTGGTCAATTATCTGGTCTGATCATCCAAAATGGGTAATTTTTCTGAATTCTTCTCTTTAGTATAGTAATACTTCAATTATATCGATAATTTTAGAAGAAAATTATATATGATTTAGGGTAATAAATATTCATGTTGATTTCAAAAACCGTCCTTGGGGAATCCCTACATTTTTTAAAGTACATGTGTATATTGTTTATTTTATAAATTACTTAGAATCAGCCATGGAATAACACAGACGGATTAACCACCCATATTGTTTCTATTAATCCATTGATTATTTTCATTCTTTGTGTAAATTCTATTTGTAGGGATGAGGAGAAGTTCTTAAGGCGGATTGTTAAATTACTCAATAAGATGAAAAATCCACTAGAGCTATTTGATGCAACACACCCTGTTGGGATTGAATCACGAGTTGAAGATATTGTTTCAAAATTAAGGTTAGATGACTATGTGTTTACCATTGTAGCTGTCCTCGGAATTGGCGGATCGGGTAAAACAACTATTGTCAAAGCCGTGTATGACAAAATAGCTGCAAACTTCGATGTCAGGTGTTTTATTGAGAACATCCACGATTACAAAAATAGTGGTCGAAACTGGAAGGTTGATCTGCAGCAGAAGGTCATTTCTAGTCTAACAGGAAATTATAGGTTTCATAATGATGGTCCCGCAAAGATAAGGAGGTTCATAACCACGCAAAAGGTTCTTTTGGTACTGGATGATGTTGATGAGTTTGAACAATTACAAGCATTAGGTATTCATCTTGCCTCCTCCTTCAGTTGTGAAAGTAGAATAATTCTTACGACTAGAAATAAACGGTCCCTTAGTAATCTACCGTATAATCCCTACGAAATAAGTTTGTTAAATGAGATGGAGTCTTCTGAACTCTTCACTCTAATCGCATACGAAAAAGACGAACCTGTCGACAAAAAGTTTGTATATGAAATAGTACATTCCGCTGCAGGGCTTCCCTTAGTTCTTGATGTATGGGGTCGTCATTTTAAAACTCAAGATATCAAACAATGGCCAAGCGTATTGGAGACCTTAAAAAGAATTCCACATGAAGATATTCAAAAGAAGCTTCAAATAAGCTACGATTCCCTAACTAATAGAGCTAAAAAGTTATTTCTAGATATTGCATGCCTCTTTTATGGAATGAAGAAGGATTTAGTTGTCAAAGTATTACAAGATGAAGACACGGCGTTCTTCCCAGAGATTGAAATTCAATATCTAGTTGAAAAAGGTCTAGTTAAAATAGATCAACGCAATACCCTGCGGATGCATCGTGCTATTAGGGAAATGGGCAAAGAAGTGATCCGCACAGAAAATGAGGATGATCCTGGACAAAGAACAAGATTGATGGACCATAGAGACGTGGTTAGCGTCTTGAAAGATTGTTCGGTAAATCATCTACAAGTCTATGCTATCGTATATAAATTAGCTTAAACATATATATCATGAAGTTTATTAAAACCAGACAACTAGCTATAACTGTCTCTTTCATTGTTTACCAGGGAACAAAATCAGTTGAAGGCATTCATTTGAAGAGCTACAACGTGAAAGATTGGGTAATTGTACAAGTAGAAGCCTTTACAAATATGATAAATCTGAGGTTCGTTCGGTTACTTGGTTATGACTCTCGCCTACAATGGTATTCTTCTTCCAATGATCAAATGTCTTCCTTCACATTCAAAAAGTTGAGATTCTTGGAATGGGAAGGGTTCCCTTTTAATTGTATGGACGGTATTGATATGGGCAACGTGGTGGTTATTATACTGCGACATACCAAACTAGAAAAACTTTGGGAAGAATTAAAGGTATGATAATGTCATTTTCATTTATTTTTCATGATCGTCGAATGTGTTATACACTTGATGAGATTTTCTTAAATGGTAACAAATCTTTATCTGTTTTATATTATAAAAAAAACCTTCCCACTTTATATATTACTATTATAAATCAATATTAATGAAATTTTAAAAAAAGTTGGACATGAAAGATTTAAAATATCATTCCACAAATATAATTCATAGAAGAAGCATCCTTTATCGTAGATTCAACATTCTCTTTATGCTTTTGTTATCTTTGTTTAGCTTAATAATATGGTCGGTGTACTCGATGGTTATAATATGATATTATATATGTGAATTCATTTACGTGTTTGTAGAGTCTTAAGCAGCTGAGGATTTTGGATGTGACTTCTTCATACTCCTTAACTAAGACCGGAAATTTCGCTGGACTCGAGAAACTCGATGAGCTTTGCTTAAGCTACTGTGAAAATTTGGAAGAGTTGCATAGCTCTATTGGTTACCTAAAAAAACTTGAAAAACTTGACCTCAGCCATTGCAGAAAATTGAAGAGGTTCCCATGGGAAATGATAGGCAAGTTAACGTCTCTTGTACAACTTAACCTCGAAATGTGTTCCAGCATTTTGAACACCTTATGTGAAGCTGGAAGTCTTCCTGATAGCCTATGCCAACTCCATGAACTCAGCAAAATAGTCTTATCTGGTTGCACCAACTTAAAGTATATTCCAAAGCTTCCTCCAAGCATAAAAGTCGTTATAGCGTATGATTGTATAAGCTTAGTAAAACTTCCTTTTAACATGTCTGAGTTACAGTCTCTAGCCAAACTTCTGTTAAATGGCTGCTACAACCTTGAACCTGAAAGTTTCATGAGAGTTACAAGGCTAAGGAATCTACAAGAGTTAAGGATGAGAAATTGCAATGTGTCCCAAGTACCCAGTGAAATTGAGAATTTGGTGTCATTAACAAATCTAGACCTTTCAAATAACTCATTTTCTAGAATTCCAGACAGCTTCAGGAACCTCTCAAAACTGGAGCACCTTGAGATAAGTGATTGTTCTCAATTAAAGTCGATTCCAAATGTTCCACCAAACATGAAATACATTGAAGCACGTAATTGTATAAGCCTAGTGAATCTTCCTTTAAGCATGTCTGAGTTACACTTCCTAGAAGAACTTTGTTTAGATTGCTGCTTCATGCTTGAACCTGTGGGTTTCATGAAAGTTACGGAACTAAGGAACCTACAGCAATTAAGGATGAAAAATTGCAATCTATCGAAAATATCCAGTGAAATTGAGAATTTGGTGTCATTAAAGGACCTAGACCTTTCAGAAAACACATTTTCTAGCCTTCCAGACAGCTTCGCCAACCTCTCTCAACTGGGTAAGCTCACGATAAATGACTGTTCTCGGTTGGAGTTACTTCCACTTCTTCCATCAAAATTGAGATCGGTTGAAGCATATGGGTGTTTGTCATTAGATGTGATGCGATATGATTCTATCCAATCTGCTTATCTTTTCCGTTCCAAAATATTCAAGGTAACATCCTTCCATGTATCCCTAGTAGCGTTGATTCTTTTCGATAATGTAATTATTATATGCAGGCTATTTATACGTAGTAACACATATATACATGATTGAATGCTATAGGAATCGTTCTTCACCAAAGATGAAGCATTGTGGATCAGTCTCCAAGGGGATGAGGTTCCTGACTGGTGCAGTTATCAAAACAAGGGAGATGTTTTATCTTTTGTGGCACCAATGCAATTGAATAAGAAAATATGCGGTGTGATCGTATGCGCAACAGAGTCGAGTGATTATTCGGAGAAGTCTCTTTCTCCAACAATACTGAATAAAACGAAAGAAACAAGTCATTGTTTCTATGGTCCGGAATATGATATATATTCCATGGGTGTGGTGTTTTATGTGTTTTGTCCACTTAATGATAAAACACTTGTGATGGAACCGGGTGACACTCTCCATCTTCAATTTAAGTCGGACGTTGGTACAGAGGCTTCTACTTGCGGGTTATGTTTGATATATGAGAATGAAGTGGTGGATTATGGATTACTTATTCAAAATTCCTTCACACCTGTAAAGCAATGAACAGATATATAGAAAAGGATAAATAGATATGATATTACAGCTAATTGTATTATTTTTATATATTCATACAATGATATCACCTCTTTATATAGGCAGAGGTTTCATGGAAATAGTTAGTCATAGGAAGTTACAAAGAGAGGAAACTCTAGAGGCACCAACATAATTGCCAAATACTAAATACTCTAACATTACTGACAAATACTTAATTCTCTAACATGCCCCCGCAAGAGAAACGACAAATGTGATGATGAGCTTGGACCGTAGATTCATGAAACGGAGAGTAGACAACCCTTTTGTGAGAATATCAGCAAGTTGCTCAACAGAGGGTATATAGCGAACAACAAGAGACTTTGAAAGAACAATATCTCTAATAAAATGCAAATCAATCTCAAGATGCTTAGTGCGTTGATGAAAAACAGGATTGGCAGCTAAGTAAGTAGCCCCAACGATGTCACACCAAAGAGTTGGAGGTTCAGGTGAGGGTTAGCGGAGCTCGCAAAGAAGGGAGGTCAACCAACACAACTCAGCATCGGCTAATATAAGAACGCGATACTCTGCCTCGGTGCTCGAACAAGCAACGGTACGTTGCTTTTTTGAACTCCAACTAATAAGATTCCTGCTAAGGAAGATACAAAAACCACTGGTAGACCGACGATTATCCGGGCATCCTGCCCAATCAACATCAGAATAAGCATGAAGAGAAAAATTTGAAGAACGAGTAATGAGGAGGCCATGCCCAATCAACATCATACCTCCCAACCTATATTTCCAAGTGTAACAGCCATATTCCTCAATTGCACTGAATTATTAACCGGAAATATTTTCACTTTCTAGTAATGAAACTACGAAAGTAAATAGTGTGTATTGTGTGGTTTAGTGGTTACATAGTTGTTGACTTGTTGCTATGTGTGACTTCTCCTTCCATATAAAAAGTCAGCCAATTTTGTCTTCACTTTCTAGTTGAATTTCATCTCTCTTTCTTTCTTTGTAATTAATTTCCTCTTTTTGTTTGAAAAAAAACTAACAATAAAAGATTAATACCCAATATTACATTTTTTTGTTTTTTAAATCTATATTTATATCTATACTTCTATAAATAGGTCTAATTTTAGACACATGTCATCTAATTAATTTTCCATCCAAATTAAAAGTTATATTTGAAATTAATTTGTAAAGTTTTTATTTAAGCACTTATAACATTGAGTTTATATAAATTATATACAAAGTGAATTTGCTAATTTTTTAAATAGTTTTTTAATAATTAGATTTAATTTATATATCATTGAATAATTTTATATCGATAAAATCTTAGTTTAAAGCTTATTTTTAACAACCGCGTATTACGTGAACTAATAACCTAGTATTTTATAAACTAGACTTTTAAAGAATATAAATGTTAAATAATGATGATTGACCCTCAAAGCGTGTGAAGGAAGGTTCCAACATCTTTTAAAATCGTTTCTTTTTTGTTTTGTTTTTTCATTGAACTTTTCTTCATTGACTACCTCATCATCTATAGAAAATATACTATTTGTTCTCATTGTATGCATCTACTTCATAAATCAAAACTAAACAAGAAATCGAAATGACAACGTTTCGTTACGATGTGTTCTTAAGTTTTAGAGGCGAGGATACTCGCAACAATTTCACTAGCCACTTGTATGGAGCTCTTAAACGCCATAACTTTGAAATATTCCATGATTCCTCCCTCCCAAGAGGTCTTGGTATCGAACCCCAGTTAAAGCGAGCCATCAACGAGTCTAAAATATTCGTCGTTTTATTCTCCCCCCATTACGCTGATTCAAAATGGTGCCTTGATGAACTTTACCTGATGACGCATTGTGCGCAAATGAATGCTCAACAGATCGTTCTTCCAGTATATCTAGATGTCCAACAATCCGATGTTGGTACCCAACAAGGTTCTTATAACAAACTAATCACAGACAACGAAACAAAATTCGCTCAAGACAGGGTACAGAAATGGAGGACAGCTCTACAAAAGGCAGGAGAACTGCCTGGATTGCACCTCCAAGGTGACGCAAAAGGGTAAGAATTTCGAACTGTTCTCGTTGATCTTTTTCTATCTTAATTGAATGATAGCGGGAACGGGGATTTGAAATATTTGAAATTGCAGGGACCAGGACAAGTTACTAGACCAAATTGTTGAAGAAATCAGAAGGTTGTTACATGGTCAATTAGATCTAACTGAAGCAGACCTAAACCCTGTTGTCGGGATAGAATCTCGAATACAAGAAGTGATTTCATTGTTAAACCAAAGTTGTGATGATGATGTTCGTGTCCTTGCAATTTATGGGCCTGCGGGAATAGGCAAAACGGCGATTGCAAAAGCTACATTTGACCGCCTTGCAATACAATTCAAAGCCCAGTACTGCTGTTTTCTTCCAGATGTGAAAAGCATATTTGGAGAATGGAACGGAAAAGTTACTTTGCAGAAGAAGCTCATCTCGAATCTGGTACAAAATGATGAGAGTCAGATGCGTATAGATAGCTATCATCAGGGAGTTCGAACTATAGAAAGGATGATAAAGAATCAAAAGGTTCTTGTGGTTCTTGACGATGTTGACAATAACGAGCAGTTGGAGATATTAGGCATGATTCGTGAACTGTTTGGTCGTGGAAGTAGAATAATATTGACGACAAGAGATGAATCTGTTGCTGGTCAGTTTAAGCCAGATGCTACGTATAAGCCTCGGCTGCTGGATGAAAGCGAGTCCAAGAAAGTGTTTTGTATTAATGCATTTGGACAAAACCAGCCAAAAGAAGGGTATGAGGAGGTTTGTACAGACGCAGCGCGTTGGGGTGCAGGACGACCCGGGGCTCTAATCGACTTGGCTGTCAATATGAGACACTGTCAAAGTATTTACCAGTGGGAATGCGGATTGAAATCTTTCATGCACACCTCATCATGGTGAGGTAACAATATTGGAATGTTTGGTAAATAGTCTTTATAAGCATGTGTCTCCGGTAGGCGTCCTCAGTAATTTTGTTTCCGGGCTCTGTTTTGGGTTTAGCTTTTGTATATCACTTTTGTTTTTATTAAAGCATTGCAAAAGTACTTTTTTCCGTTAGGATTGAGATACGTTTATGTTGGTTTCAACACAGATGTCATGTCGACTAGTTAGAAAATAGATAAAAAAAGTCATTAATCCAATTACCGAGTCTAGTTCTTAGAAACAAACTATAAGCCAAGGTTTGTTTAGTGCTTAAAACGTCATCATTAGTATTCCGCGTGATCAAAATATCATCTACATAGACTAAAACTGCAGTAAAAGAATTCCTAACAGCCCTCACAAACAATGAATAATCATGTTCGGATTGAACAAATCCCAAAGAAACCAAGAACTTGGTCATCTGATATTGTACTAAAAAAAAATTAGATACTTAACCAAGAGCAGCTTTAGTATATCCTTCACAAGGTAATTTCATGTAAATGTCTTCTTTCATAAAAACCATGCAAGAATGCATTATTTACATCCAAATGAAGTAAAGGCCATTCTTTTGCGGTTGCGATGGCAATGACCACCCTAACAAGTAACAATAGCTGGTTTAACAACTTTTTATCCAATCGACTTTCAAAACGCTTTGACGTGATCCCCAGGTTTAGAGATGAGTCTGCTTTTGGTCAGTTTAAACTAAATGCTTCATTTAAGAAGTGATTAGTTTTAATGAGTTTGCTCATGAGGACTATAAGTGGTAACATCCCAAATTTGAGCTAAGACTCTTTTGTAATGAGTTTGGTCCATGAGGACCGTAAGTGGTTTAGTCTCAATCTTGAGGGTAAAACTTGGAATTATGGAATATATATGTAGTCGAGTTAAGCTGTGTTCTCAAGTTTTATTTTGAGGGTAAAGGAATGTAAAAGAAAGTAAATAAATAAGTTGTTGTGTTCTCAAGTTTTTTTTAAGGAAGGAAAGCAAAGTAAAGGAAAGGATTAGGAGGTAAAGTTTATACATTTTATTCAATAAAACAATCCGGCCATATTTGGGGTGATTGTAAAGTAAAATAAATAATTTCCTTTACTTAATTTCCTTTTCTTTACATTACTTTCCTTTAGTGAAAGAATGCAAATATGCATCTGTGTTTGTGTGTGTTGGACGGACTAAACAAGGAAAAGGAGAAAACATTCTTCAACCGAAAATCAAGCATTCCGAGTTCGTTAGTGGACACTTTTAAAAACCGAAAACACCATCGTGTTCCTAGAAGTGCACGGATCAGTTTGGCGTAAGCAAAAGTCGGTTTTGTGGTGGTTCGTTTCGGGTCGTTTCAAAACCCGATTCGTAAACTTAAGGTATATCTTATATTTTGAGCATGTTATTGATGTACTAATCTTTTTGAGTTGATTAGTATATATATTATTGAGTTTCGTTAGCTTTATAATACTTGCATGTTTGGGTGTTGGTTGGGTTGGAGATAAAGATTGTTGCGCTGAGTTTTGGACCTGCAAGTCTCCAACCGGCGGTTGGAAGGTGTTACGCAACGTTTTTGTTCGTTAAATGTTGTTAGGCAAGTTTGTTACGCGGGTTGTTAGTGTTGCGCCATTTTATAAATGTTGCGCTAGTTTTAAGTGTTGCGCAAGGTAGTTTGTTTTATGTTGCGCAAGTCATGTAACACTGCCCAACCGGGGGTTGGACTTGGCCAGCCTGCGGTTGAGAGGTCTGATGGGAATTTTAGTCACCGTTAAACTAGTAAGAGTCGTTCGTTGTGAGATGTTACGATTGTATTAACAGGTATTTTATGATCATATTGGTCGTGCTTGTATCGCTCGGGCGATTGCATTTGTTAAGGACTAAGGTGAGTACAATATTGTTTTAAAAACCGAGCATTGAGACAAAAGATGTTTTAAAGATGAGATAACGTTTTATAGATGCAAAAAGGTTTTGGAAAGATGAAAAGATGTTTTAAAAGATGAGATAACGTTTTAAGAGATGTAAAAATGTTTTAAAAGATGTTAATATGTTTTAAAAGATGAAAAGACGAATGATCGATTTAACATGAACTATTTAAACATGATAACATAATCGTACTTGGATCGAATAGTTAGAGCTACTCGTGATTTACTTGTGTATAATGTGATGATATACACTTTTATTATTGATTATTATTATTGTACATTGCGATGACATACATACTTGATTTAGGCCTTATTGTGGTACATAGCAGTTACTTATTGTCATTTATATTATGCATTATATGTAGCATGACATAGTTTTGCATAAGAGGTCGGCCTGAGTACGAGTGGTAAGTAGTTGCTCGTAGATAGATTGACCTAGTTGACTGACTAGGTGGAAAAATGTTAGCTATTTAAAGATGGTTGTGGGGAATTCTAGACCTCCCTTGTAGCACGCGGTACTGAGATGTAATCTCATACTGGAGTGATGTATGACCATGAGATGAGTGTCAGTCGGATACATCACGTGGGAGTGGGAAGGTGTGTAAGATGTCACCGTTGAACCCTCCTTAACGACAACGCATCGCTTGCAACGTCGTAGTAGTGAAAGCCTTCATTTCGGGTTATTATAGAGATTAGGAGTCGCACTTCAATGCTTATAATAACATGCAGAAATGTGCGAGTAGCGAACGAGATTGTAGACTACAATTTGTAGTCCCATGGGGCAAGAAATGGACACCGATTTAGAAAGATGATTGTTAAAGTTGGACTTAAATTGTGTTAGATGACGTTTGGACAAGAGATGGATCCAAGACGTAAATTATAGACAAAAGTGCGGAATTTGATTATGAGATGAGAATCTTTTACATGTGCACTTTATTATTGATTTGTAACATATCCGTCTGCAACGGGTGTGAGTATGGTTTGGAAATATGAAGTTAAATATTTTACGAAATGTATTATAGTCTTGACTAAATTATTGTCTCACCAGCTTTGCTGATACTCTTTTCAAATGTGTTTTTTACTCGTAGAGTGCTAGACGCTAGCCTGGTGACGCGGGATGGTTTGGGGTAGACGTTGTCCCCATTTGTATAGTCTTGAATGTTGGCTTCTAATATTGTAAATAAGTAACGTATGGTTTGTATAAAGATGTTTATGAACCGTTATATTACGTTTTATATGTTTCCGCTGTATAAAAGTTTTATAACTTAAAAAGTTTTTGTAAAACGTGATTGTTGAAAACCAGACGTTACACAAGATCCATGGCAATGGTGACAATACCAATCGTGTGCTAGGGAATTGGTGGAGTGTGGTTCACCCGATTAAGATCCATAGCACGCGGGTTTGATTGACCCGATTTTCATTTGAAGACGTTATTTTCGAATTGGTATACAATCTATTTTCAAGTACTATAAAAAAAAATTATGGCTATAGTTAGAGACTACAAACATTACATGTTTCTCTAACTTAAATGACAACAAACTAAACTTTTGTACTTTTAACTAGTATTCGTTTAATGATAATTAGAACAATGACATAAAACGATGTATGGCAATATTGTTGCGTTTAGCTTAGCGGCAAGACTTGGAAAACGTTTCACAAAACATCATTAGGAGGAGTTGGACATCAATTTTTTCTATTGGCCATCTTCGTCGATATACACTTTGTAAAATAGAAGAACTTGCTTTTTCTTGGAGGAGAATTGTTATGGCCTATGGGCACTTAGGTTTACCATCGTGTGTTTTTCGGTCCCTATAGCAAGGACATTCATCTTTGTGTCCAACAACGCCTGAAGGGACACATAAGCATGCTCGGCAACAACTATTACATGTATCCATACAATTTCCTCGATGATGGGTCTTAGAACAACGAACTCCACATGCGCCTCGGCATTCTGTAGAATTCACATCTTTTAAAACTAACTTGATTCGTGCGAACCTTACAACAACAATTTCTTATATGATAAATGGAAACTTACGAGCTGGGGTTAACGATCCTTTTCCTCCTGCCTAATCATATCAGAATAGAATAGAATAGAATAGTTAATCAAAATGTTCGGCATTTAAATATATTTTTTATAATCTTATAACGAAACAAGTAGATGAATACATAAAATTTACGTACATATGAAAGGTTTACGAGGGTAATCGACACAAGAAGAAAGAAGAAGAAGAAACTTGCTTCAAGTTTGGCCATTTTATAAACACAACAAAAACCAAACCTCTTTTTCTCATAATCTATGCCAACTCTATTTATATAGATTTTGTAGTTATTTTCTAGGTAAATATATATTGATGTCATTTACTAGGCTTAACATTCTCTAAGGCTTAAATTTAGTATTCTATATTTTGGACATATTATTTAAAACAAAACTCCTAAGGTTATAGATTATATACATCTTTTAAAAATTTATATAACAATAGATATTAGTTTTATATCATTAATTTTGACATAATCATCCAAGGCGTAGAGTGGATTCATCATTTTAGAAAACTTCAAACATTTTAACGATATTTTATTTTGCTTTCGTTTTCTAAATCGCGTGATTTGGTATCAGTTTAGAAAAGATTTCATATCGATTTGGTTGGTTCGATCATCCACAACTCAAATAAAGTTAAATGTTTGCATTAGATGTAGAGTACGTGAAACCTATTAATTAATGTTGTTTTAAAGCAAGCTTATTTTATTATACTTTTTTTTGTAAAGGTCGTGACTTAAGTTGATTCATCTTAAGTCAAAATAGGCTCAAATAATTTTAATGTATAGCGGTGAAAAAAAATTTGTTCAATAAAATTATGACAATTAACCGTGCTCAAGGACAAACAATTTTATACATTGATATGTATCTATCAGAATCTTTATTCTCCCACGGAACTTTACGTGACGCTATTTAGAGGGATTACACGTGGAACTACAAATGTTTTAGTAAATGGTGCCAAAAAATTTGATCGAGATGGAGTGTAAATTTTGAACATAATGTATCTAGAAGTTCTACATAATGAATAAACTATACATGTGTGTAGTTGTTCAATACCGTAATTTATATTTTCTTATAGATTTCATAAATGTTTTTTTTGAGTACCAACAAATGTATGTTATTCGATTTTCACACTATTCTAAAAAGGTTATGAACCATTTCACACACTTCACTTTTGCATTAATATAGGTTATATATGTGATAACCAAAAGTCATTGTCATCCGTAAATTTATTTCATGAAAAATGATTACCTAAAAAAAATCAAATTACATATACTTTAAATAATTATAATCGCCGCTGCAACGCAGATGTCGTACAAGTAGACAAGTGGTTGTTAATTCATTTTAATCAACTATTATGCTCATGAATGTATATTCAGTTAGTCTAAAAAAGACGACACAAATTCAGTTGTCACCGAAAGTATTTGTTACATTTAAACGAGCTGTTAGTTTTCGATATCTAGGTAGAGATTGTATGCTTGAAAACAAAATACAAAACGAATTCATCTTAATACTAGAAGCCATGAACTTTGATATACCCATTCGGAATCATCTTCTTCTTTTTGTTTGGGGCTTGTTTTTTGGTTTTAAACATATGGATTTTACTAATAGAATAGTTAACTTCAACATCAAACATAATCAAATTATCAAGTCTTTAAAACATGAATAAACAAGAACTTGTTTACTTATTGGGCCAAACTTTGAAGGCCCAAACATATCAGACCAATCCAAACTATCTAAAGAACCAAAAGTTGAGCTATTAATCGATTATGGTTCTTTTCGGTCAATGGATGCTATTCTAAAAGCTCACTACAAAACGGCTATGACCCATAACACGGAAAACCTAACCATCACCGAGCCACCTTTAACCCTGCTTACGAGATTTCTGTTTTCTAATGTTTCAAGTAAACATTTGTCGTCAAGTCGCACATGAGTAGGTAAAGTGCAACTAAAACATGTGTGAAAGAGGCTTGAATTTAACCCATTCATACATGTCTTCAACAATACAAAGTATGCATTTCGATGTTGGTTTGTGTTTAAAAAACCGTTTGAATGGTTCAAAAAGTCGATGACTGATAAAACCATATAGTCAAGTCACATGTATTTTTACTAAACAACAACTCTCAAATCTTAAACAATATTGAGAAAAGAACTTATACCGCATGTCAGAGCACGTATATAGCTCTTTTCCGTGCTAATTTAAGCTATGGGAGCTACCAATAAGTCTGAACATATCCTGTATAACATGTCGGCTAGGTTCTGAAAGTCTTATAAAGTTACATCACATGTAACTAGTAACGGGACCACAAAATCCGTTTGATGGGATGAACATTTATTAATTGTTCATAATCTTCGGTGGAAGAACGTTCTTTGATTTATAAAACATACCAACTTTTTAAATACTTATATTACGTACAAATATTTGAGAGGGTCATACTTGTCAACCCCTCCCTGCCTTTCGTCACTGCATTCAACCTGTGTAAATCCATCTACGATTCCCAATCACTATTATTTGTGCAGGTTCCAAACCTAACTATTATCCCTAATTATATACTAAAATAACAAACCTAACTACACTACTACCAGCTGAGTTCCAAATAGCAGCCAAACAATCTTCCTGTATATTATCTTCAAATCAATCTACATTGATATACTTCAAAGCAACAATTTCATTTAGGACAGCGTAAAGTTATCGTATAATAAAATCGTTATGGCTAGTAATGTTGTGAAGTTAAGAAAGAACGATGATAACCTTAAGAGTAATATCAGAACAAGCACTTGAATCTGGCCAAGAAAGTGCGTCCAATCATCAGATCTAAAAAGCTATAATCAACAAAAAAAAGAACAATTTAGGAAATGAAAACACAAAAAACGTTAACTTTCGCGTAGACTAGTGCCTTTCATGATTCTGTATCCTGTAAATAGGAAGGAAACAGAATTAAGATGAAATCACAAGTGGTAATAGGTACAGATTGTTTTATACAAAATCGGATAAAAGTCAACCAACCAACATCACTGGTAATCAGCATGATGTTGTCCATGATCTTCGGATCATCTTCATCATCATCGTCATTCAATGTACCTAACTACAAAGATCAAGAATAAACGTTTTTAAAAGCAGATGAAGATCAATGAGGTGATTATTGATACAATATGAAACATTAGAAACGCTGTGACGGAGAAACTGCACGGCAGGAAATTCGCAACTTTGACTTTATTGACCTTCGGTTCCGGTCATACCAAATTGTTCATTAAACAATTCTTCCCAGAATTCTTCATCAAGTTCTCTATCTCCACATTCAAATCCATCAAGATCAGTTACTTCTTCTTGATTTCTTTTGGATTTACCAAATCCTTGCATTTCTAAAGCAAGTTCATCTAACTCAGACATTTCAAAAGCAGCAGAAACTGTATGCTCCCATTCTTGAGGTTCGTCTTTAATTAGCGTTGACCCGTCACCATAGTCAATCAACCGTCTCCTTTTGTTCATGATAGTTTCTTCAAGATCCTTACTTTTACCATGTTTGACCAATTTCTGAACAAAATCGGGATTTTGCATTGCTTTGGCTAGAAAACTCATCATTTTTTGCTGCTTTTCTTCGGTTCCTTGTAGCCTGAGCTCCATGGCCTGAAGATGGCCACGGGTATTTTGCTGTTGTTGTCTGAGCTTCACTAATTCCGCCATAAGAATCTCTTTGTCACGTCTCAACCGTTTGACTTCGCCATCGATTCCATATTTTCCAACCTCTATACATGGACCGATAGCTTGTGATGGAACCAAAGGCTGAGAAGGTGTCTTTCTTCGCTTAATGTTCTTCAAATTGTGCCTGTGTCCCCTTAAAAATCCTTCATTTGCAAACTCCCATATATCCGGATCTATCTTTTTAAAACCCTGCAATTAAAAAGTTAATTTTCGGAACTAACTAGTCTCAACCACATCAGGGATCCTAAATACATATGCTAGCAACCATTCCAAACAATTGGAAGTTTTGTAACTTCATGTTCCGCAAACTGCAAAAAAAAATGCAATTTATCGTTTACATTTTACCAGTATACGCAACATACAATTTCTCTCCTTAATATGCAATCTGTAACCATATAGTGCAAAATACTTGCCACTCTTACGATTTTATGTTTCTATTTAATAAAAGAAATTGCATACTTTGGTAAGAAATAGCAAGTATTTTGCATCAAATGGTTGAGAAACATATCAAATATGTTGTATATATTGGTAATATTTTGACCCTTTTTTCTAGAGGGAAATTTAGAGTCCAACTAACATCACGAAAACTAGAGGAAACAACTAAAATCTGTGGCTAAAGAAGGTATGTACTCGCATATACAATATATCAAACACTCAGAAGTTCTTCTTCAAGTAGTGAAAGATGAGACTTACATAAGTATTGAGCTGCCTTACAAAGCTAGAGAAATTGCCGTGCTTGAAATATCGGGGTAATAAATTAGTCGAAAAAGCATGTGGATCCCAAACAACAAAGCTATGACCATCTCTATTCCAAGAAACAACATGATCCATAGATTGATCATCCACCATTTCATATATCTTAGTCAAAAAAGGTGGAGGTCCAGCATCATGTAGACCCTCAATCGGTTGCGGCAAGTCCACCATACCCCTCGAAATCGACGAATTCATACTCAAATCCTCTAAAGTAAACAACTTTTTTTAAGGGTTCGAAATCAGTACTATTCAAGAGCTAAAGTTTCAATCTTTTATTATGGGTATGATCTTATAACTGATTTTCAACTGATTTAACAAGTTTTGAAGTAAATTCAAGAAAAAAAAAATTGGGAAAATTGGTTGAGGTAAAAGGTCGAACAGGTGATGTGCATAAGGTAAAAAGAGGAAATTTAGGTTAGATTTGGGGATTTAAAGATGATTTTTTTCAGGTAGAAAAGATTTGATATGATAGGAATTTAATGAAAGAAAACTGACAAGTTGATATTTAATCAATGGTGGGTTTCTGGTGTGGGAAAGTTGCTTTATAATGGTGAAAACATGTGCTCATGGTTTTCAGCCTCAAGAACTATAGAACTTTCTGGAAACTATGCAACTTGCAATTATTTTTTTTATTAATCTTTTTAACTAATTTGAAGGGTTTTATTATGGTCTAAAATACATTTATAATAATTTTTAGAAAATAATGTTTACGTCACCGCTATCACACTGTAATTTTATTAGAAATAACGTTTACGTCACAGCTATATCACGCGAGTTTTATACTAGTATTCAATAACATGAGAGTTTTTTTGTTGCTTGTTATCCTTTCAGTCATATCACTTATGTTTGTCGTTAATTTATTACAATTAAATACTTTAAAATTTTATAATATATTTTTGTTAACCATTTCATATCTAAAATTGTTCACTCAACCATTACATGATAAATATAAAGTTATTATTCTTTTTAGTATTTGAGGCATTTTTATTGTAAAGTGTTAGCTTATAATAATTGTATAATAAACTATTAATTTTAGAAACTTTATTAAACCAACTTTGTATTACATAATAATCATCTAATTTTTTTAATGAAATTCACAAAAGTATTAAGAAATTTTAATTATAATTAAAAATGTGGAGAAAAAAAACATATTCCTTTTGTAATTTTATGAAGGTATTCGGTGGGCCCTTTGGATTTAAGTGGTAGGAGTACAAATTTTTGGATCCAGTGCATAACGAAATCTGATTGGTTGCCTCATGGTCCCCACTTATCATATCATGATTAAAATCCTGGTCAAAAATGCAATAATACAAAAACATAAAATAAAAAGAAATCTTTAAAAAAAAATATAATTTTATTTCCGAAAATATGTTTTGACCTTGGACAAAATTTTTATTATTTATTTTTGGGTAGTTTTGTTTTACTAACATATTTTCTGTTAAAAAAAAAAAAAGAAATGGTTGAAATTTTATAAACAATAATCTTTTTATTATAAAATATAAAATAACATAAATGATTAATTTGAACCCATAATTTTCTAAACACCAAATGACATCATCTTGACTATCGATCTCATTTTAATCTATTGGTTAATATTCAAAAAAAAAAACTCACTTTTATTTAATTTTTTAAAATTAAATTATCTCAAAAACCGTTAATCGTTAGACGAAACAAAATATATCATTGCGATCGTCTCGTTTTATCTTTAATTAGAGCAGTGGTTTATATATACTTTTGATGATTTTTTATTTATGGGTATTGAAACTGTAATGCTAAAATCACATGTGATATTTACAGCAATACAAAAAAAAATTATAATAGAGAATTACTATAAAATGTATAAACTACCTAAGCTTAGAAGAAAAAAAAATCAAATTTTGACGAGTTTTATTTTTTCTCGTTTTTTGACATAAAATATGATATACTAAAATCAAATGTGATAATACTAAATCATATGTGATATTACTGTAAATCATATGTGATATTACTGTAAATCATATATGATATTATATATGTAAAATTTTAAAAACTCGAACAATAACACACATGATCTTAACTATAAATATGAATTTTAATTCGCAACAATGTTATACAATGTATAACCTATATGGACCGGAAAAAGTTTCAAATTTTGACGACTTTTTATTTTTTCGTTTATTGTCAAATGTTGAAATTCGTAAGACAATATCACATGTGACATGAACACTAAATGCGAATTTCTAAACTTAGATTTGGTATATTACGTACATTCAACTAGATTCAAAAAGAAAAACAAAAAAAAATAATATCAAACTAGTGAAATCACACGTGATAAAACAGTGATTTATAAAATTTCAAAACCCGTAAAAGAACCCGAAAATAAATTTCGTCATAAGTATATCGAGTGGGTGCTCTATAGAAAGAGGAGAAAATGCTCGTTTTAATTGTGTAATTTATTCGTTTAATACATTTACCGTTTATGAGATAATGAATTTTTAAACAAAAATATATCATGGTAGGTTTTTAAAATAAAAAATTGTGATTGGTTAATTTGGTCTCAATTGTTTTTTCTGGTCTTTTTTTTATCTCAACCTAATAAAATAATTACTTTATACTTACTACAAGTTAACGTAAACTAAGACTGATATTAAAATTTATTTGAATTTGGATACAAGTTGAATCAATTCAATTTTACTTATAATGCCAATTACTTTTCATTCTTCTTTTTTTAACCGGTTCAATTCCACTGATAATGTCATACTTTACATTATTTAGGTCATGATTTGTTGTTTTTCTCGTTTTAGTTGCGAATTGCTCGTTTGATACATCAAATTTAAGGTATTTTCCTTCCAAAGTTTTTAAACTTTTGACAAGAATTGTTAGTGTTTTAGTTCACATAAGCTAATTTATAGTAGTCATAACCGTATTGAAAAGGATATACCGACTTAGTCGATCTCTAGTTTACATACATTCTTAAAATATATAAACATTGGAATATATATAAACTTAATTTGAGATAATATAAACTAATATGTTATTTTATTTAAAAAATTCTTTAGTTATTTTAATGATAAATACAATTATATAGTTGTGTATAAAATATTTGGACATGCTTTATTTAATGATATATTGATAAGTTTGGCCGACTATTTTTAGAATCATCTATTTCGTTAATGAATTTACAACGAATTTAAATATATACTATATTACAAATCATTTCAACTTTTTACTTATTAGTTGAAATTTTAAATAAAGTTGAATTGCTTATATACCATTGTCTAATTAATATAATTTGTAACTTTAAATTTAATTCAATATCTTAAAAAAAGAAAATAGTTTACTCAAATTACATTTTTATGTAAACTTTAATTCAAATTTTAAATGTTTTGATTCCATAAGAATTCTTTAGCATCAATTTAATTTTGTAGAGCAATATCTTTGTTATTCTTATAAAGCTTTTTTGCAAAATAAAAGCCACTAATTTTACCTTATTAACCAAGATCTTTTGGTATATTAAATCTTACTTTTAAATAATTTTTATATTGACATCGATACGGTATATAAACAAATTAGCTACTTTGCATTATTTATTGTATTATTTAAGTTTGTAGCCCCAACTTTGTTTTCTATTATATACATTTCCTCTGTTCAACCATTATATAGAGAATTTGGAACAAAACTTTAGCAATGTCCTATTATTGTTGAGCATCGATGACAATAACAATGCTCCGGTGAATATTTCGACTTCGAAAATTATTGATGTATCATTCCAATATCCTTTGCATCATAAGAATTATTAAATATTATTTTGTTCTGTTTTATTTTTTCATGTATATTTAAACAAAGAATAACATCAATAATAATAATAATAATAATAATAATAATAATAATAATAATAATAATAATAATAATAATAATAATAATAATAATAATAATAATAATAACTTAAAAAAAATATGCAAATTAGAGTAAAAAAAGAAACACGTTCTTTATTTAAGTTATATACTCGTGATCTTTTAAGTCTTCCTACAGTTTCATATTTTCAAATTTTATTAACATAAAAAAAAGGAATTTAAGTAAACATTAAAAGATTTTATTTTATCTACAATTGTATATTTTAGTTGATAGTAATAAAATAAGTAAGAAATATTATTTAAACAACAATACAATTAAAAAAATATTATTAGTAATAATGAGTACAATATTTTATCAATTAAAGCGATAAATAACTACGTATTTCGTATCATATAGTTTGTTACAACTTTATCTTTTTTTTTTTAATGTAAAAACTTTACATATTTATATGAGTCAAACAAATTACAATATATGATAATCCTCATTCACCATATACTATTACAGAATATCATTCCATTATATGGTTCATTTAATGGGACATGATTGATATGAAAAACGTCGTTGCTACAAAAATAGTTATTAGTCAACATATTGGAAAACGAATATTTATCCTATAATCCCTCAATTTCCGTATGATGAAGACATGTTCCCGTTTTAACTGAAATTAAAACAATTTTTCATTCGACTTAGTTTTGTTTTGGCAATCAATAAAACATATGGTAAAACAATCTAGCTTGCCATTTTTTATTTACTTGAATTTTTCTTTTTCAACACAGACAAATTTATATTTTCCAAATATTAAGATATTAGTGAAGTCTACCAATTATTTTCAACGAGATAATATATAATCTTAAATGTTAATCGATAAGTTTTATATGATGAATGAATTATATATGCATCAAAAGGTAATGCACGTTATTCGTTAGTATATATTTTGTATTTTTCATAGTTTACATTATGATCGTAGATTGAATATTTTTTTCATTTCATCAATCAATCTACATATTTATTTTCCGTTGTTATACGTTTATAATGTAATTTTTTCAAACATAACCTTTTTTTATCATCGCTACATCATGTGGATACTATATTAATATATTATATTAACCATAACTCATAAAACTACAATCATGAAATAAAGCTTTTTGGTAATTCAAGTTTATATCATATTAAAATTTCATTACCTACGTTAAACAAAATATTATATACTAAAAATATGTACAATGTTGTCGTGAAAACTTGAAACATATCTTAATAATGATTACAAAATTAAATTAAAAACTATTCACATCCATGACTAGATATTGTGTGACTCAATGCATAAGTATTTATTTTATAACCGTTTGTCACGAATCTTTATTAATATAAAACCTTCCAATCATCAATTTACACGATATATATTACGTACATCATATTTATATACATGCATATATTTTTAATAAAATAAAGATAGCTTTGCCACATGTTTGGTAACGAATAAAAGTTTAGTCAAAGTTAGGATTATTATATTTAAACAGTCCATTTCTCGATAAATATTGTGTAGGTGGCAAATTAGTTAGTAAATAATTATAGTTTAAGCTTTGGGTTAAATGAATCAGAGTGACACGTCACTGGTTTTTTTGGATAAAAGAGTTAAAACAATTATATATTGTATAGGTTGCATATTATGTAGTAAATAATAATATATAGTATGTATGAAAATAGAAAAGTTCGAAAATATCTACTTGCTTTTGCCCATGTGTAACATACCAAACCTTCTAAAAACTTAGAAACCTTAAAAAGTTATTGACAAGAAAACAAATGATAAAACAAAAATATTTATAAATTATTTAATTTAAATATTACTTAAATTGTAGACACGATTTAAAAATACGTGTATTGTTTAGATGATAAACTTTTTGTCCAGATATCATCCGTAAAAGACGATTTATACAAAACAATTTATACTAACTAATTACATAAACATCCTTAACATAACCAATATCTGAACAAAAGAATGGATAGTATATGCATTTTTAAAATCATATTGACGAAACATGCTAAATCACCTATCAAGTCATATAATGGACAAAAACTTACCATATAGGCATGTCACGTCTTTCTTTATTTATTTACAATGGGTTGTCTTGAAAAGTTGAGCCCAACCCAACCCAACCCAACCCATTGAAATGAATGCAACTTTTCCCTTTTAGTTTACTATCTTTATGATCATCTCTCACATCTAAGAATCTCTGTAGCGGTTTCTTTATTTGTCTGTATGCCCACCTCTATTCCAGGTTTCTATATATCTTGTAGTTTCATTTTAATCTTTGTCATATAGATCTAGATTTTTTTTAATAAAAGTGTTAACTTACTCTAGTTATCCAATAAACCTATAGTATAACTTTAAACGAGTTTATATTACCCATTTTTTAGGTTTATTTTCCAACCTATCAACTTATTTTTGGAATTTTATAAGCTTAGGCTTAGGCGGTGTTTGTCTAAGCTTATTGTATGGGAGTAGGTTTATATTTTATAAGTAGCTTATGACTTATTATTTATAAGCTTATTAAATTTTGTTAGGTGTTTGACTTAGCTTATTAGCTTATGATAAAACGCAAGGAAGAAAATCTTATATAAGTCCATAAGTCACAACATTTGAGCTTATGAAATCCGCCCTTAATACGCCCATAAGCCTAAGCTTATAAGCTTAACCAAACACTTAAAAATAGCTTATTAAAGTTACATAAGGTGTTTGTTTGAGCTAATATAAGGGCTTATGAGCTTATTGAGTTTTGGCTTATGTTTCATAAGCTCGAATTTTATGGCTTATGCAAGAGATTATGAGCTTATTACTGTTTATTTAGTCATAATAAACAGTAATAAGTCCATACGCCCTTACATAAGCCATAAAATTCGGTCTTATGAAACATAAGCCGAAACTAAATAAGCTCATAAGCCCTTATATAAGCTCAAACCAACACCCCCTTAATAAGCTAAAACAAGCACCACCTTATTTTATTTATTTTTAAGTCATAGTAAATGCATAAGCCCCTGGTATGCCGGAAAATATGGGCTTATGAAAAATAAGCCGGATCAAATAATCAAGCTATAAGAGGGTGTTTGTTTCGGCTTATTTAGCTCTCTTATGAGCTTACGAACTTAGAGGGTGTTTGTTTCGTCTTATTTACTGCGCTTATAAAATTATGTAAATTTTGAAAAGCTTATAAAGCTCACTTTGTGGGGCTTATGAGTTTATCAAGTTGATTATGACCTTAAATAAGCCATAACTCATAGGCCCATAAAGTAAGTTTATGAGTTTTCCAAATTTACATAAGCTCATAAGCCCCAGTAAATAAGCTGAAACAAACACCCCCAAAGTTGTAATAAAATAAGCTTAAAAAGAGGGCTTATGAAAATTAAGCTAAAATAAACACCTTGATTTCAGTTTGTTGGTGTCAGAAAAGTGACAGTTTGATCATTTCGTCAAGTTTTGTTGAATTTTAAGCTGCTGCTTTTGAAAGAAACAACAGAAGTTATTCGAGTTGTTAATATCCGAGTTTTCAATATTTGTTATAATTAAGTTTTCTTTAAATTTCAGGGACAATCCAATTTTATGTCGGTAATACCAACTTCTATAGCAGAAATCACCAATGAAAAAGGATTGGAGAACATGGAAATGTTAATTACAAATGAAAAAGGATCGGAGAATATGGAAGCGGTACTTACAAATGAAAAAGGTTCAGAGAATATGGAAGCGGTAATTACCAATGAAAAAGGTTCGGATAATATGGAAGTGGTAAGCGTTAATGAAGGTAAACGCAAGACCCCATGGAGCCGCGAAGAAGAAGAAATGCTTGCTAATTCTTGGCTTTCTATATCAGAAGAAACATCTACAAAATATCCAATGCAAAACAATAAAATTTGGAAACGCGTATGCGAGTACTACAACAAAAACAAGAGTTCGGGAGTTAGAAGAAAGTCATCCAACTTGAAGTCACAATGGCATTTTATTAACGCGCAAGTGCACGAATTCAACGAGTGCTTCCTTCAGTTGAAAAATCAAAATCACGGTGGATTGTGTGATCACCAAATCAAAGAAGCCGCCCTTGATGTATATTACTCCACATGTAAGAAGAATTTTAGGTACGAACATGTGTGGAACTTGGTAAAAAACGAACCAAAATGGACAGCTACCACAGTTGATTTTACAAAGAAAAAAACAAAGAGAGTTGCATCGTCAGCCGATGCACGGATAAGCAACGAAGTCCATGATAATGTGGTTGAAATCCGTCCTATATATCCAGACACAACCAAAATACAAGAACAAACAAAAGTTGTGGATCATATACGATGCGAGTTGCATGATCCTAATGTGGAATTTCATAGAGAAAACATGAAGATTATGAGAAAACACAGGGAATCGATGGATTCTCGGAATAGAATTGACGAGAATCTTCTTAAAGTTAAAGAGGAACGGTTTAAAATGGAGGAGATTCAAACTCTATTTAAGGACACTCGTTATATGACAGATGAACAGTTAGAGATGTATCGAAATTATTGTAACAAGGTTAGAGCAAAATATAATCTATAAGGTTGGTTAATCATGTATTGTTGAATATATTTAGTCTTAAGTTTCCAGTTGTGTAATTCTTAGCTATTGTAATTTTCAGCTAATATAGTATATGATTTTTTGCAATTTAAAGGGGTGTTTGTTTCGGGTTATTTAGTGTGCTTATTAGCTTATCTAAATTTTGAAAAGCTCACGAGCTCACTTTTTCTGACTTATGAGCTTATTTAAATGAGCTTAGCCTTAAATAAGTTATAAAGTAAAATTGATAAATCATAACCCAAAAAGTAAGGTTACGAGTTTCAAATTTTGAATAAGCTAATAAGCCTACCATATAAGCAAACAAACCAATTAATTTAACCAGTGGTAACGAAATTGATCTTACATAAAATTGGAAGTATAAATAAAAAGTGGACAAAATTTAACATTTAATTTATGAATGGATTTCCAAATCTGTACATTATAAGTTCAAACCGGACCATTAGCTAACGGCTATTTTCTTACAACGATTGTATGACAGTTTGAATTGGCTAACGGCTATTTTTTTACAACGATTGTATGACCGTTTGAATTGGCTAACGGCTACTTTTACAACGTTTGTATGACTATTTTAAATTGGTTAACGGCAATTTTACTACAGTTATGACTATTTGAATTGGCTAACGGCTATTTTTACAACATCTGTATGATTATTTGAATTGGCTAACGGCTAGGTTTACAACGTATGTATGATTATTTGAATTGGCTAACGGCTAGGTTTACAACGGTTGTATGACCATTTGAATTGGCTAACGGCTATTTTGACAGCGTTTGTATGACCATTTGAATTGGCTAACGGCTATTTTTACAACGGTTGTATGACTCCCACTATAAATAAAAATGTTATCTGAGCATGTCAAGTTATCATATCTGAAAGCGATTTTTTCGTATATTTCAAGAGGCGTCTTTAAATCTGTTTTTGCTTAATTAACAAGTGGTTTTGCTAATTACTATTGCAATTGAAATTTTCATACTAGATTTGCTAAGGAGCAAACGGAGACTGCTAAATTTCTTGACCAAGTTGCATCGAAGAGGAATGAAAGAAGCCATGTTGAAGAGTTCGCAAATGTAGAAGATGAGAAAGTTGCGGAAAGGGCAGAATTAGAGTTTGGGAATCTTGAGAAGGATATTAAAGAGAATTTAGTGTCGGAAATCTGTTGGAGTTGAAGCCAGAGACCAAGAAAATTACGCCAACCGTTAAGGGCATGGACCACAACCTTCTTAGTACTTTACAGTTGACAGCTTTCAGAAACGACTTCAAACATGAAACACAAGCAGAAACATGGATCTGGAACAAAGTGTTTGAGTGAAGAATCTCTTTACTCAAACACATCAAGTATTCCCCTATCCTTATTTTGCCGTGTTTCCATGTTTGAACTCATTTCTTTGAGCTACAACTCGTCGAGTCTCTTCAGAAGGTTGCCAGTCCGTTCTTATTGCTACAATTTGCTTGGTCTCTACCATCAACTTCCATGCAGCTATCTGATACTAAACTCTCATTAATATCTATATCGAGATTCCAAATTCCGATTCTCCCCTTTGTATAGCTATCTCGTCTTCTGTCATTGCCAATGTTTCAAGGCGTTCTCATTTATTTCTAATAGATTCAACTTGATCAAGAAACTTAGCAGTCTCTCTTTGTTCTTCCGCTAATCTAGTCTGAAAATTTTCAAATTTTTGTATTAGTAAACTTATTTGTTAAGTTCAACGCTAAACCCACTTGTTAATTAAGTGAAAAATAGATATAACTCGGTCTCTTTAAGAAGACATGGAGGTGTTGTTTGTATGATGGTTATATAACATCATTTTGTTTAATTTTGCTGGCAAAGATATGTATGTGATTGTTTTATTTTTTGACGGGCTGCAAAGAAAAGCGACAAGCGAACTGGTTAGAAAACAGAACCGAATGGTATTTGCAGTTATTAAATATTATTGTTTTGTAACTTCTTCAGTCAGCATGTATCACTTGTTCTTTCGCCAACTTGAATTCCAACGCAGATATATTTGATTTGATGAACATAAGTTGACGAGGTTAAGAATACTTTAGTTTTCGTGACTAACAAATCATTAAACAGTTGACCATTGCCGTTCCAGCAGAGGCTAGACAGTTGACCATTGCCGTTCCAGCAGGCTAGACAGTCTACTTTAAACTGTTTTCGCATAAGTAACGAGCAGTGGATGTCATTTTTACACAATCAACAGTTTTCAAGCGATTTAAGATGTAGAAAGGAACAGGAGATTAAAGATGCACAAAAAACTTGGGGGCAATATCAGCCAAAAAACCGAAGTTCTGAATGTACATGTTTGCGTTCACTGTATCACTAATTAACCTGCTATACCCCTAATATTCTATCTATCTCTTTAACCTGAAATGCTAAAACACGTCATTCTCTATCAATAGAACGAGAACTTAAGTATACCAATTGCACCCCAAATAAACAAAAACCAAAAAATAGCGTTTTGCTAAGTTGAATCTTCAAGATTTAGCGAAACGAGCAGTGATCCTCTTCTGAATCGGAGTCCTGCAAGACGGACAATCCTTCATTCCGTTCTTCTCATGGATCAGATTGCATTCACCACACACAACTTGATGCCCGCAAGGAATAAAAACCACAATCATCTCTTCACTCAAACACATCACACATTCCCGATGTGAGAAATCCTTTTCTGAATGTGAAGTCGTCCCAGTAGAAGACTGCCAGCTCATCCCCGTCCTCATTTCCGCTATTCTCTTTGTTTCTGTCTCTAAGTTAATCGCAGCAATGTCATACTGAATTCGCTTGATTTCATCTTCAAAACTCTTTAACCTTTTTTCACCATTTCCTATCACTATCTCGTCTTCCGCCTTTGCCAACGCTTCAAGACGTTTTCTTTCATTCCTGATAGTTTCAGCTCGTTCAAGAATTTTGGCAGTCTCCATTTTCTCTTTCGCTAATCTCGTCTGAAATATTTTCAATTTTGCATTAGATATATTAACTATTAACACACATCCGATACATTAAGTTACACATTAAGCTAAGAACTATATACCTCAGCTTCTTTAAGAAGACTCTTTGCCTTCTCTAGATCCCGCTGCTTTGGACCCATTTCCCGTTTCAGTAATTTAAGATCTTCCTCCAATAAGTACCTTTCAGACACGATCGATTCAGATTTCTTCAAAGCTTCCCGCTCTTTACAGAGAGCTTCCTCCAATCTTTTACCTTCAAATACGCTTTGATTTTCAGCTAATTCCCTTTCCTGTTTAACCACTGAATTTTCAGACTCAAGCCTGTGAAGAGCAGAACCTGCCATATCTATCTCGCTATTTAAAGTATTCACTTCAACAGTCATTTCTGTTATCTTTTTCGTCATATTTTCCTCCAGTAACTGTTTATCTTTCTTTAATCTCTCAACTTCCGCTTTATCCGCCTTCAACTTATTTAACTCTAAACGATCATAACCAAGCCTCTTGCTTACCTGCATAACCTTCACGAGCGCCCATTCGTCCCAACTTTTAATTTCTTTTTGTAACGATTTAAGGTGAGTAACACCAGCTAATATCATTTTATCTTTTTCATCTTGTGGCAAGTGCTCACCTTTTGTCTCATCATATGGGATTCCCGCCAAATAGTAATCAGCGGATTTAGTTGGTTCCGGTTGCACTGTTTCCGCCTTCGGTACTGTAACTTTTTCTTTTTGTTCAGTTTCTTTCAAAGGCAAAGGCGGGTTTTTCTTATTTAGAGAAGAAGAATCGGAAATTATCTGTGTTTTGCACATATACAATTTCTTCCAGCTGGCAAGTTCCTCCCTAATAGCCCTTCTCGACATTCTTCCCTTGCACGGCTTTTCAAAACGATACGGCTTCTGTCGAACTGTGTCTTTTTTATGCACTGAGCACCAATTTTTACAACAGGTACATTTTTCTTCATTACTTTTCTTATTAGTGTCTATGATTTCTTCTTCAGTTACAGTCACAGTTACAGATGTAGTTACAGTTACCGTTTCAGGTTCGGTTTTTGAAGGTATTCCCTCTTCTTGAACGGATGTAAGACCACCAATCGAAAACTTCTGAGGATCAAGCTCGGCTTCACTCGCTTTTCGTACATTCAAATCACATATCAACAACGTCCACATTGCTTCATGAACAGATAAAGACGGTTTAACTTCTCTAAGCATAGTCACCATCTCGAACACCATATACTCCACTAAACTATCTAAATCTTTAAATGTATACCACCCGTAACATGTTTTGTTTTCTAAAAAATCTAAAGCACGGTCCATTATAGACGACACCACGTCTTTGATGTCGTAAAAAGGACCACACTTTAAAATCGTCTCCTCAGCAAGTTCCTTGTTGTATCCTTTTTCACTAATGTTTTGTATAGCGTCTTGAAAGCATGTATGTAAACCATCTGACAAAAGTTTTAAAAGATCCGCCACAGTTGTACATTCCCAACCAGAATCACCACTCAATTCTTCGACATCCTCCTTTGGTAAATCGAGAGTAGTCTTCATTTTATCCATGAATTTTCTTGAGCTTCTTCATGTTAAAACATTAAAGTTAGAAATAAAATTTCTCTAAAAAAGGTTAATTTTTTATAATATTTATTGCTAGCAACATGGTCGGAAATACCTCTATAAGGCTCAATAAAACATGGTCGGAAAAAAAAGTAACGGGGTGTTTTGGATAGCGTTTTAAAGTGATTATTTTCTTGAAACAATCAGTTTGAATAGCTACATTCAAACAGAGTATATAAAACTAAATATTACTCATTATATCCAAACACTCACACTAATCATCCGCATTTACAAACGCAATCTGAAACACAAACAGTAACTATATCCAAAAACCCTAAACAACATTTAAGCTAAAAAATCATGATTCTTAACAATTCATCTTATCATCAATCCTAAAAAATGATAAAATGTACACATTTAATCTTCATCAAAAGGGACCCGAAAACGAAAAAAATAACAAAAAAAAGGGTTCATTTAGGCATTTAATCAAACACATGGTAGGCCAAAAATTAAACAACGCTATCTTTCCAGAATGGTACTAAAAACAAAAAATCCAAATCAGAAAAACAATCATAAAAAACATGAAATAAAGAAACATACCCAATAATTCTTCACCGATAATCTTGTCGTCTTGATGAACAAAATTCGATTTTTTGAAGAACCCAAATGGCGGTTTTCAAAGATTTGATGAAGTGAAAGAAGAAATTGTGAAAAATTACAGAAAAATCAAGAAAAAACCAAACTGCATTGTTGTTTGGGGGAACAGGGTTTGGTGGGTTTTTTTTTGGCTGAAAAATGAGAAGGGGGTTTTTGGAAATATTTATAGGGTTTAAGTAAATATTTGACAAATAAGACATTTTTTTTTTTTTTTTTTTTTAAGGACAAATGTAAAAAAGTTAAGTAAATAAATGACATTAAAAGCTATGCACTAATTGGTCAATTTAGTAAATATAGTTTCTTTATCAAATATAAAAGATTCTTAATGGAAATTTTAAGAAATAAAATTATCTAAATCTAATAAGTATTTATGAATGAGATTTACCTAAGATTCACAATATATTTTCTTGTGTAAATTACAAAAATTGTTCTTGGGGTTGAATTGACAATTATATTTCTCGTAAACAATATTTTTTGATCCTTTATTTTAAGTTTTTATTCAAATTTATCGATTCTTCATTAAATTTAACAGACCTTTATTTAATATTTTAAAATTATTACTTTAAGTCCATACTCTATAATATATCTATTAAAAGGGATGTTTTAACAGCCATATATAAAAATGTTGACTATTAAATGAATTCGAATATTGATTTTAAACACTTAGAGCACCCGGTGTGGGATGATTCTCGCTCGTTGTGGCTTCTACAACGAGCCCATGCCGTCGTTATTACACCGCCCCCACTCGTTGTGGGGGCTCGTTCTCGCTATGATTCTCATGGTTACGAGCCGTTGTAAGTTTTTTTTTTTTTTTCTTTTCCAACGGACGAAAGTTTAAAAAAAATCTCAACGGCTATAAAATAAGTTGTTACATTTAATTTTTTTTTTTTTTTTTACCCACAATTTCACCTATAAATACATTCTCATTTTAACAAAAAAATCACACCATCTCTCAGACTCATTCTATCTTTATATCTATAATCTCATATCACATACACTTTCAAATCGTAAAAATATCTTCGACGTCCGAGTTTGTGTACAAAAAAGGTGGCATGGTTCACGACTGAGTTGGCTAATAGTAATTGTCAAAGTAAACAAACACTAGGTGCAAGAACAAGTTCAACCTAATATAGATAGAGACCCCGATCCGATGATGGTAGAAAAAAGACAACTTCTCTTACGTTTAGTTTCGGACGGTTCAACTGAACCAACCGCCTTTAACCGAATGTCAAACCGATTCAACGTGATTTCCGCCCCTCCAACTGTTGGAGGGGCGGAAATCACGCTGAATCGGCTTGGCATTCGTTGAAAGACGGTTGGTTCACTTGAATCGTCAGAAACTAAATGTAACACAACTTGTCTTTTTCTACCATCATCGGATCAGTGTCTTCATCTATATTAGGTTGAACTTGTTCTTGCAGCTAGTGTTTGTTTACTTTGACAATTAATATTACGAAACTTGGACGTGGACCATGCCACCTTATTTGCCCACAAACTCGTGGCCCACATTTCGACACTTCCGGATAATTATCGACAACGTTAGTTTTTTTTATTTAATGTATTTGTATTTTTTTAATTATTGTATTGCATTTTTTTTTATTGTATGTTTTTGTATTTTTATTTTAATTATTGTAGTTTTGTTTTTTATTTTAATAAAATGTTATATTTAAAAAAAAAAAAACATCGGGTCCCATAACTCCCACAATCACCCACAATCCTTATATCATACCACCCAAAATTTTCAGAATTATGATTCTCACTGCCACGTCAGCAAAAGTAATCCCAGAATCACCAGAATCGTGATTATCATACCGATTGCTCTTACAATTAAAATGATGATGTCAATATTATTTATTTTCATTTTAAATACATATTTAACCTTCAATTTATTTTTGTGAATGGTAAACGAATTATATCTTATACGGATTATATAATATAATTACTTTTTCTCAAAAAAGCTTTCCGCATATACGCATGAAATACCCTAGTTTATAAACAATTCTAAATGACATTTGCTCAAAACATTTCAAATAAGATATCATTATTTATTATTGGGACATATTTGTCTTAATTGTATCTTATACTTAGCTTAGAAAGTGTCGTGAAATACCACATGTATATAGATCGAGTTGTAAAAAATAACAAATGCCTTGTATTTGGTTTGATTTGAGAATTTTGACTCATTTACTTATTGGTGGGTCGGGTTGATTCGAGTAAAATGGTGCCTTTAACTAATTAAATAAGAAAATTTGATTAACTAGAGCAAATATTTATTTACAAATAAGCAAAAAAAAATATATATTATACAAAATCATAATCATAGTTGTCAAACTCGGATGAGTCAAGAGTTGAGACAACATATCGACTCAGACCATGACTCGTAACATAACTCGTATGGCTCGTACAATGATTCGGAAATTTATTTAAATTATCAATAAATTCCAATAAAAAAACTTAATTAAATTAAATTATATGTATATTATATAATTATTTTATACATTTTAAAAAATCGTGACACGAATCGAGTAACGAAACAAAAATTGAAAACATAATTTTCATCACCACTTATGAGTTGATAATTATATACAAATTAACATTTGGAAAAATAACTTCTTATTTCACTACGTTTAACTGACAAAAAAAATAGAATAATGAACGGTTATTACAAAATTCGAAACGAATTGAGGTTAAAATAAAAAATTATTTACATTGTTTAAACAAGTTTAGCCATATAGTTATATGAGATCTTATAAACAATATAGAATTAAGAAAATAAAAAAACAAATTGAAATGAAAAAAAATGCCACTAGTAAATTAATAGTGTTATGTAATATTGACTAAGAATGATTACTTGTATAGTTTTATTACATCACCATATATGTCTTTATAATACTCTACTAGCTTAGTACCCGTGTGATACACGGTATTGTATTAGAATTTTATGAATAGTTTTAATAGATATTAGCCGAAGTTGATTAATCATGTTATCATTGTTTAGGGTTGGTAAAAAGTTTGATTCGTAAAATTATAGTCGTCAAGCTTTTTCCATAAGGATGATACTTAAAATAGATTAGGTTAATTTCACTTGAAATAACATAATATTAACTAAAAAAAATAAATTCTTACAGCAATGTATTTCTAAGACAGTGTACTAAGTTTATAAAAGTTATGTTAATGAAAACCTGATTCACATATACGTAAATATGAACAACTTTTTTGATAAAAGGCAAAAAAAACTCAGAAAAATATGCAACAGAATATCCATGACACAATTAGAAATTATAACGTTTATCTTATTAGTTGTAAATAAGTGTTTAGTATATTTTATTAATCATAACATTTATCACGTTAATGTCGATCATAAGTCTTAATGGGTCAAAATGCTAAATTGAGGTAAAGTTTTGGCTTTCCATTATCGCAAACCTAATGGTTTTCATACATGGACATTCCATCGCATATAAAAAATGGTTAAATGGGTCAATTTATATGAAACGGTTCAATCAAGTAAATTATTTCAAAAAAATATGAAATAAAATCGCATGCTTCGTATTCAAAATGATAAAATTCTAATACTCCCAGTAAATAATAAACACCGTTACATTTGTCTCACAACAAAATTAATTTTGGAAACAACTACTACTATATTACAAAGAATAACAGTCTTATGATGGTATTTCCACCTTAAGCTTTTTCTAAGAAGTAAAGAACTACATTTTCATTAAAAACATCCTATTTATAACTTCATATCTTTGTACCCGGGTTTCTATTAAAGAAATCTTAGTGAGCGGAGATATAACTATATTGACTTAAAATCAATTTTTTTTTGTTTATAAATATGGCAATAAATGAGGAAAAGGTAGACTACGGTGTAATCCTTGTTATGTTATGCTTACACCTTTTGATGAGATCTCTTATTTGGCCTCTCTATCATCTTCCTTTACTTATTACAAAACTTCGTGAATGATTATACAAAAAAAAAAAAAAAAAAAAAAAAAAAAAAAAAAAAAAAAAAACTTTTTATTGAAAAGTATGTGAAATTTCTCATCTTATTTCTCTTAAGACCTAGAATTTGTAAGATAGTTTTTTTAAACTACCATCTCGTAGGAGTATTTTCAATCACATCCCAATGAGCATACCGAGCCAACTATCTCCTCATCCATCACCACAACACCCACTTGATTGCTTCCCACCTTAGCATCTAGAATATGAATTTGAACATTCTTAAAGGTAATTATTCGTTCAAATTGGAACATGTTTGCACATACCTCCTACATAGAGTCGGTTAACAAAGCTTCAAGTATCACGCTTAATCCTTAAGCATCTGTTTATGAATTTCTATTTGAGCAATTAATCTTCATGCCTTAAAAAATGTAGCTTGACATGTATTTACTCTTTAATCACGGGTGACTCTCCCATACACACACACACACTATTGTATGAAACCAAGAAAACATAAAATGGACAAAAGTTAAAATTTCTAACATATAGATCTTTTGTTAAGTCACTATTGTTCCTCAAAAATGATAATTAAAATCTAAAACAAAATCAGAAAAGAATAAGAAAAAAACATAAACCAAGAAAACGAACATGTAAACAAATGTGTTTCAAATCAAAACATACCTGAGGAAAAAAGAAGTAAATATGATTTCTGGTGGTGTTGTGTTATTAGCTTCCTTTTAAAAAATAATTATATCTTGAAAAATCAATATTGAAAATCAAACCTAAAAAGATGAATCCTTAAAAATGAAGTAGGAGTATAACAATCAATCAATCGGCACACATCTTCATTCAACAAACCGGCAAATATCATCCTTCTAATCCCTGCAACAATATAAAAAAAAGAAAAAAATATTCTACATAAGTACTAAAAACGTAAACCTCAAAACCTTGAAATACGAAAATTCAAAACACACAAAATTATCAATAGATTCTTTTAACGAAATAACAAAATCAGAGAGAAAGAGGAAGATGAAATGGAGCAACAAAATGTAATGTATGGAATTCATATTCAAAACGTTTGAATACTATTGGAAGATTAATCGCTGCACACAACTTAAATGCTAAGCTTTCACTATAAGCTTCCTTATTTCCAAGAAAAGCATGCATACAACTTCAATCATGGTACCCTAGTTTTCTTTTAAATTTAAATCAAATTCAATTTACATACAAAATATTTAATTATTTAAATGAATTATGACATCACATTTCTATAAGCTATCCTATGTGTGCAATCTTATAATACGCCACATCAGACTAATGACGTCGTCGTAGACTCCTTTTATTAGATAGAATAGATAGATAGATTGGAAGATTTAAGGGTCTACTTCAAAATTAAAGACATAAAAATAAGAAGCAATTACATATTGATCTAATGAATGTAGATTCAACTATAAGAAAACCCATTTAATTCATTAAAACCCTTTTGATATGTGTTTTAATTAAGCTAAAACTGTATAAAACATCTCAAAGTTATAACTTATTGTCTATTTCATTTATCAAATTCCCACCATTTGTAATGAGAATTTTTCGCTATTTGTAAAGGAATACAGTAGTTAATTACTACTCGTACTCGTTACTTATTTCTCGTAGGTTGAGTTATATGATTTTTTTAGTTCAAAATAATGAATCAGAATTATAGTCTAAAATTATATCCTGATTTAAAAACGAAATAAATAATCAAAAATGGGTGGAACGGCTCTATTTTTTGTAAAATAAGAATTTCAACACTAGAAAAATAAATAATCTAAAACTATATCCCGATACAAATAAGAATTGCAACACTAGGAAAATTACGAGTAGTGTGATCTTTTTCTCTAAAATAAATCAGAAACAATGTGAATGTTGATGTTATCAACACTAAATTAAAAACTTACAACCTTCTCTGAAAAGTAAAATTAAAAAGCATAATTCTAAATTTTCTACCAACAATTCAACCATTGCTTCTAATATTGAAAATACATCTACAGTCTCCTAGATGTTATCCAATCGTCTAGAGTATTTTTTTTTGTACTTCAAAAAAACTTTCATCATATGTAAAATCGAACAAAAAAACTAAGATAACATCCCAAAAAATTAAAAATAAGCATATTTTGAAAACATTCTAATGTATAGAAAAGAAAACATAAGTTTACAAATTGTTTCTTGAATCATAGTTTTTAAACTCGTACGAGTTTCGAGCCATCTTGTATTAAAAAAGTATTGACTCGAATCATGACTCGAAAATGTATTTGACTCGTATCAATAATGTGACTCGTACCATGTATTTAAATCATCAATAAATTCAACAAAATAAAGTTTAATATTAAATTATATTAGAAGTATACCCAAGTTGCGCCGCAGTGATGGATAAAAGTGAGGCAATGACGGTTAAACACAAATTTAGTAATGTGCTTTATCATTTCTTTAAATATTGTTATTTTCTTCAGAGTTTTTTCTAATAGTTTGCGTTATTGATTCTTCATAAAAGTGAGGCAATGACGGTTAAACACAAATTTAGTAATGTGCTTTATCATTTCTTTAAATATTGTTATTTCTTCAGAGTTTTTTCTAATAGTTTGCGTTATTGATTCTTCATAAAAGTGAGGCAATGACGGTTAAACACAAATTTAGTAATGTGCTTTATCATTTCTTTAAATATTGTTATTTCTTCAGAGTTTTTTCTAATAGTTGGCTTTATTGATTCTTCATATTTTTATATCTTTTTGATTCAATATAAGTTTTAGTTGTAAACTTTGTTTATAAGAAAAGGTATACATAAACAACTTTAAAATTTATTATATTATGTGTTTTACTTTTACCACACAATGGTAGATGAGTGGAATAAAACTTTGTGTATAAAAACAAGTTTACATCAAATGTTTGAAATCTTTGTATTATAACTATGCATTATTAATAGTATATAATAAAATATTAGCACTTACACTTTGAACATTTGCATCATTTATCTTTAAAACCTAATTATTATTATTTTTATTAATTTCGTCACTTATGATATGATTTATTGAAAAATTAAATTTTCATTATTATGAAGAAAAAAATGAATTTTATATAAACTTAAAATCTTTAACACAATTAAAATATTAAATATGTATCTTCTAAACCAATTAAATACCTACTTTTTAAAGAATTTAATCATTTAATTTTAATATTAGAGTTATTAAGACTAAGTATTAAATGATATTTAAATAGTTTATTTAATTTTTATGAGTTATAAAACACATATATTAAAGTCTTTTAATCAACCTATTAAAATAGAAAGGTTGAGAAAAATTATTAACTTAAAATTACTAAAAGTGGAAGGTTTATATCTATTATAAATGAGTATAGATATAGATTATAAATTTATATTTTAGAATTTACACTTATTATTGTTTACATTTGCACCATTTATCTTTAAAACCTAATTATTATTATTTTTATAAATTTCAAAACTTATGATATGATTTATTAAAAAATAATTTTTCATTATTATGAAGAAAAAAATGTATTTTACATAAACTTAGACTCTTTAGCGCAATTAAAATATTAAAAATGTATGTTTTTAAAACCAATTAAATATCTACTTTTTAAAGATTTAAATCATTTAATTTTAATATTAAAGTTATTAAGTCTAAGTATTAAATGCTATTTAAATAGCTTACTTAATTTTTATGAGTTACAAAATACATATATTACAGTCTTTTAATTATCCTATAAAAACTATTAAAATAGAAAGGCTAAAAAGTTTATTAACTTAAAATTACTAAAAGTGGAAGACTTATATCTATTATAAAGGAATATAGATATAGATTATAAATGTAAATTTTAGTATTTACACTTATTATTGTTTACATTTGTATCGTTTATCTTTAAAACCTAATTATTTTTATTTTTATTAATTTCGAAACTTATGATATAATTTATTAAAAATAAATTTTCATTATTATGAAGAAAAAAAAATGTATTATATATAAACTTAGCACAATTAAATATTAAAATGTTTGTTTTAAACCACTATCACTTTTGTTTTATACTAAATATTAAAATATTTTGTTTAGGATATTCCGAAAGTGTAATTTATTCCTAAACACATTAGTCTCGTTAAAGCTTTATTTAACGAAAACATTTTCACTAGACAATAAACACTCTATCTATTTCGGTATATCCATCTATATATGTATCCATTTGGAATAACTACTTTTAGTGAGTGGTTCATTAAAAAGATACACTCCCTCTATTTTGGTGGATCCATCTATGTATAAGAAAGGATTTTGGTAGTGTAATCGATTGGTTTAATATGTTATTATGGGATTAAACCAAGATGTTTTCAATATCATTTCAACGATCTCAATTTTACTAAACAAAATATTTTAATATTTAGTATACAACAAAAGTGATAGTGGGTTTACAAAAAATATTTTTATATTTCGGGGTGTTTGTTTCGGCTTATGTAATATAAACTTATGTAAATTTAGATAAGCTCATAAGTTCAATTTTTTCGACTTATGAGGTTATCAAGTTGAGCTTATGAGTTCAAATAAACCATAAGCTCAACTTGATAAGCTCATAAACCGGAAAAATTGGGCTTATAAGCTTATCAAAATTTACATAAGCTCATAATCACGTTATATAAGCCGAATCAGGATTCACTAACGGGGTGTTTGTTTGGGATTATATAAGCGGTTTATGGCTTATTGCCATTTCGGCTTATGTTTCTCAAAAACCCGAATTTTTCGGCTTATCTAACTAATTATGGGTTTATTATTGTTTATTACGTCATAATAAACAGTAATAAGCCCATAAACGGTTACATAAACCGAAAAATTCAAGCTTTTATAAAACATAAGTTAAAATATCCGTAACCAATAAGTTTCTTATATAATCACAAACAAAGACCCTTATATAAATGTATGATGTTTTCAAACATTTCGTTTGCCAAATCAAACAATGTGAGTAGGTAGAATTAGTTGGAGACAACAACACAAAAGATAATCATGATTCGAACAAATTCTTGTCTTCAATCTTTCAAATTAGGTTTAGGATTCGATAAGACATTTTCAGCTTCTTTTCACTTCGATTCTAGTTCAGATTATGATGATGGTCCAGTTAGATGTAAGTATCAAAAAGTTACCGACTTGGATCATGCTCTCTACCTGTTTGATGAAATGTCTCACCGAACACCACTGCCTTCTGTTATTAAGTTTACTCAATTGTTGAATTCCGTTACTAAAATGAAACATTTTTCTACTTCCATTGATCTTTTCAATCAAATGTGTGCTATTGGTGTTCCTGTTAATGAATATACTATGAGTATTGCAATCAAGTGTTGTTGTCAGCTTCATCGAACCAATGACGCTTTTGCACTCTTAGGTAGCTGTTTTAGGCGATCTATTGTTCCAAATGTGTTCATTTTTAGTACACTCTTAGATGGACTCGTCGTAGAAGATAGGATTCTTGATGCAGAGAGGTTGTTTAAGAAGCTTATTAAACAAAGACTGTGTGAACCTAATGTTGTTATGTACTCCACAATGATTAAAGGTCTTTGCAAGTTCGGTAATAACGTTACTGCCATTACTCTGCTAAGGCTAATGGATGATATAGGTTGTAAGCCTAACATTGTTGTATATAACACCATCATTGACAGTCTCTGCAAAGACAAGATGATTGATGATGCGTTCAAGCTTTTTAAAGAGATGATATTCCGAAAAGGCATTCGACCAGATGTCATCACATATAACACTCTGATTTGTGGCCTTTGTAAGTTAGGTCGTTGGGATGATGTTACTCGAATGTTAAAAGAAATGGAAGATGAAAACATATCACCGGATGTGCAAACCTATAGCATTTTAGTAGATTCATATTGCAAGGAAGGTAAAGTGAAAGAAGCAGAGGGTGTCATTAACATCATGGTTGAGAGAGGCAAGGTTCCAAATAGAGTGACATACAGTTCATTGATAGATGGTTACTGTTTGCGAGGTGAAATGAACAAAGCAAAGGCAGTTTTTGATTCTATGGTGTCAAGAGATATTGTTCCTGATGTTTTAACTTATAATAGTTTAATGAATGGGTACTGCAAGATTTTGAATATAGAAGAAGCCATGCGTATCTTTCATGAAATGACAGGAAAAGGTTTGAAACCAAATGTTGTCACCTACAGTACCATGATACAAGGATTATTTAAAGTTGGACGTTGTGGAGCTGCACGCAAACTCTTTGATGAGATGCATTCTCAAGGGCTGGCTCGAGATGAAATCACGTATGGTATAATTTTAGAGGGTCTTTGCAATAACCATCTAATAGAAGATGCATTGTCTTTATTCAAAATGATGGGTGATAGCAAGCTGAATTCAGATATTGTTGTGTATAGTATTCTCATTGATGGTGCAAGCAAATGTGGGAAGTTTGATATTGCAAGAGATCTTTTCCATAAGATTAGTTTCAAAGGTTTGCAGCTTAGTGTTTGGACATATACTGTGATGATTAGTGCTTTTTGCCGGGAAGGTCTACTGAGTGATGCAAAGCACTTATTTCTAAAAATGGAAGAGAATGGTTGTCCACCAGATAGTGTCACTTACAATGTTCTTCTCCAAGGATATCTAAAGAACCAGCAATATGATGACGTAGAAATGCTTTTACATGAAATGGAAGAAAAAAGTTACTCACTTGATGTTTCTACTTTATCACTCTTTATAGATCAAATCGCTGCTGGATTATTAGCTTCCACTTTGCTTACGTTAATCAAGAAGCTCGTGCCAAAAGAATTAATGGACACCACTAGTTATTCTGCCTAGATAGTTTATGCAGAAAGTAGGATATCTGTACCGTAATCCATTTAGGCTTCATATATTTGGTCATTGGACATTTTGTATCCACTGAATTTACGACTCTTGCGTATATGTATTTTTCGTCGTTTAAATATGCTCTGCTAGTTTCATGTATACCCGTTGTTATATCTTTTGTTGTGCCTTTTTCTTCACCTCATTTTCTATTGAATCTAAATGTTTTATGCTTACTCGTTGCTCTTTGTTTAATTGTTTCCCACAATGGCAAATAAAAGAAGTGAACACCACTCTTTTATGTTAAATTTGAGATTTATTTTATTTTCTAATGTGGGACTTTTGTTTGCACGAATGATTACAATAGTTCTTTCTTTTTCTTTTTTGCATCTGTTCCTAAGACGCGTCTCAACGGTCGATTTCGGGCAAGTTAGACAGTTATTTCCAGCATGTAACCATAGGGTCAGGAAGTTGGAAGGTCTTTATTTAGTTTGGAATGTCCTGGTTCAAATCCGCCATGCCATGTTTCATATAGATGGTGGTGTTTTTAAGACCTGAATGTCTTGCTTGATAAGATTCATAGTTTCATAGCTCATACTGACGGTGTCGGTAATGTCGTGATTCAGATCTATGGTATTGTGGTTAAACCGGTGTGTTGTGTTCAGAATGGTGGTTAGCTTCGTGAGATTTGGTGGGGTGACCGCGTCCCAATTCATGTTGACGGTGTTGTGGTTCATATAAATTGTATCGTCGGTGGTTTTGTTAATGGTAATGATTCTTTAAGTCGGTAAAATGAAATGTCCCTGATTATGTTGTGTTGTGGTGAACAAGTTTTGGTGTTGGATCGTAAAGGTCATGGTCACTACCACTTGTGGTGGTCTTACATTCTTGGATATTTTATCCGGCAACCGTTTCTACATTTTTTCATTTAACCATTCAATATGATTGTGGATCCGAAATCGCTTTGTTTGAACTTTTTGCGGGTTCTATTTCAGTTGTTTGGTTCACGGTCGGGCTTCACGTGTTTCATACTTTCTACCACATAACCGCCCTTAAGTGCTTAGACATATGTTGGTTCGGATGACGGATTTTTTCTTCGATTGTTACATCGCCTCGTTTCTAATTACTATGATCATTTGAGTGTAGGGTGGTTTAGTCGGATTTATTCTTATGTGTAGTTGTAATCTCTCAAGTCGTGGTGGTTTAGTCAAAATTATGGTCGTTGTGTCGTTATATGTTGTAGCATCTTCCTAGTTTATTATTGATATATTCAAAAGCCCTTAAAAAAAAGACTTTGCTAAACATAGTCTCGAGACTATGTTTGCGAGGCTATGTTTAATATAAATACACAAAAAACTTAGAATAGTAAGAAGTAGTAAACAAAAATTAATTTGTGTTTTTACTACTTTTGTGTACGAAGAACTGCTAACCGTACAACACGCAGGAAGCATTGACTGATTTCAAGCTTACATTAATGTCTGGTTTTTATTCTTTCAAAGACACATAAAGAAGTGTTTTGAGGAAAAACAAAGAAAAATGTTCAAATGTTTGCTGAATGAATTGTGTCAAAAACACGGAATGGGATCTCCGGAATACTCATTCATTAAAGACGGTGAAGATCATAACCCACATTTTAAGGCTTCAGTTGTTGTCAATGGAATCACCTTCAGTTCCGTAAACAAGCTCAAATCATCGAAAGCTGCTTACAATGATGTTGCTGAAATCGCTTTCGATCACTACAAAAATCAATCTCGTATGTTTCGTTTCATTACATTTTGAATTTATTGATTCTTTTAATAATATGGAAATGTTTTTGTTTAATACTCCTTAAGGACCGTAAATGTTTTATTTCATATATGGTAAGTTTAAGGGCGATGGTTAGCACAACATGTTTTTGAAATATCGAGTCTTGCAATGTTCCGATTTGATCAAAGAAAAATTGTTTGCAATTTGTTGTATATGTTTATAGAGAAAGAAGTAGCCAATGTTATGCAAAAGATGGAGAAACTGAAAGTTAATGCCATCAGTTCGTGTTCTTCAGGTCTGGTTAACAAAATTCCGTAAGTAAGTCAAATACTTTTTGCATCGTATTAATGTTTTTATTCTCTTCTTCAGGTGCCTTAAGCGAGAGCGGTGACTTCTGTATGACCATTTCACCAGAAGAAAAACTCGCACAGAATAGTAGTACAACTCCTGATCACTCGGGCTCAAACAAGTCTACGGATAGTTACTTGCTATGCAAAAAGGTCCGTGTGTACACATCCATTCCTAATACGGTGTTGCCTGAGGGGTCTGTGGTGCTTACTCTTGGTGGTGGAAAATGGACCATTGTAAGCTTGGAATAAAATTTAGCAACTCTATTAGCTTTAGGTGTTTCTAATTTACTACATTTTGTAAAACTTAAAATCGGATATTATTATCGCTTTTTACCCTAATTAGTTGGGGATATCTATGATATTAAAATAAATTTACTTTGGTCAAATTTTGTATTTCTTTGAGCAAAGGTATAAGTGATGCGGGCATGCCTTCAACTCCTCTGGCTTAGCCGTCGGTTCTTTGGTTAACATGTGAAGTCACGTTTTGATAGTTCAAAAAGATAACTGGTTAAAGATGACGATTTTAATTGTCATTATCTATCTTTTTATATTAATTATTTGTCTTTTTTCTTCCAGTTATGTTTTAAGGTTTTACAGTTATATATAGTTATTTAGGTTTAGGGTTTTAATAAGTTTTGATAATGAATTAAGAAAAAAGAGTTTCTCTTGAAGTCCCGTTTGGACACCCTTTTAGGGTTTATCGAAATTCCATTTCTTTTTATTCACAACATTCCTGCAGAATGTTGTGAATGAAAAGAAACCACACCAAATAACAAACGGAATTTCGATAAACCTTGAAAGGGTGCCCAAACGGGACTTGGAGATAAACTCTCTTTTCTTAATTCACTAGCTTATTACCCGTGTATATACGGAAATGTATAAAAATATTATTTAATAATGGTTATAAAAACTAACGATACAATGATAATAAAATCAGAAATTTGCTACTAATCCTATTTCGCCCTAAACAAACTCAAGTACTTCCATGTCCAAATTTAATCATAACTAGGTGAATCTCGTGCGGTGCACGAGTTCGGGGAAGACGTTGTTTGACGTTCTTTACAAAATGTGCACGTACGTGCTGATTACAAAAAATACAACCAAACGTCAGCTTTTATTAGAGATGGCAATTTCAACCCATTTACTTATAAGTGGGTCTATTTGGGTTGACTTTAATCTCAAACAGATCATATAAGTTAAGTCAAATCAAAAAGTTTAGCGAAAAGTAGAAGGGGTCGAATGGGTAGCTTAAAAGTTGTCCAGAGTCATTTTTCAATCATACAACCTCCAGTATCGTTTTATTCTAATTATATTCTAATATTTAGACTATTTTCGTAACATTATATTTATCTAATAAATAAAATGGACCTACCGTAGTTTTCAACTCATTCTCTCTTTGTGCGTACTGCTCGCACCTGCAACACGGAATCATAGTAAATAAAATAAAATTATTTCAATTAAATGATTTACAAGGTTTTATGCATTAAAAATATACGTTTGGTGACTTTCAACCCTGTTTGACAGTTTTCCTTTTTAAGCAATTTTTTCTTATTTTACATGGTTAACCCAAAATTAATAAATCATAACCGGAAGACCTATTTATAACCAAATTGGTCGAAATTGCCATTTAGTTACCTGTTCTTCGTGAAAAGAACGATGGAAGGCCCATGAAATTGCAAAACATATGTGACACAAGTGGTGCTGCTATATGTCCTGCAATTTACAAGAAAATTAATTGGACCAATTACGGGAAGTGGTGCTGCTATATTAATAAATAACCATTTTTTATTCGCAAAAGCCTAATTATCAATAGTTCAAATTAAGATAGACAAGAATACAAGAAAAATGCAATCCTCACTCACCGGTTCGAACAAAGAGAAACGACGCATATGACACAAAAATCACAGTGTAGCCAAGCTCAAAACCTAAGAAATGGCACACAAAAAAAAAAAAAAAACGTTAGATAAAATTGACGTGACACAAGTGATGTCCTCATGGTTAAATAAAATCCTTCAATATTACATGTGAATGAAGCATAAGCTAAACATACTGGACAGTTTCAAAAGCAGTATATACCTACCACCATGCAAGCGTTCAGTAAGCTGGAATCTTGTTGCATGTAGAACTCCAGTAAATGGTTCAAGTGAGCTGCGAAGAAGAAGTTGAAAAAGGTATTATACAGAATTACGGGTTATTAGATAACGGAAAGCGGAAGAAACGAATTGTGAATTATATACAAGTTAATATACTGGAATCAAAATGACGTAACTTACCTAGGCTAAAGAAAACAGGAGAGAGAAGTATAACTGTATATGGTTTAAATCCTCCGCATAGAAGCAAAGGCATCATACATGCTCTGAATACCAACTCTTTTGTAAGGGGGGCCTGTGAATTATATCGTACAAAGTTTTGTCAGTGGCAAACATTTCATTATAATATTTACCTGATTTAGGCTAATTTATATCTCAAACGGGTCAAATGGGTAAGGCACGTTAAACAGGTTGAATCCGTCTAAATTTTAAGCATTTAAACAAAAGTACATATGGACCAAGTAATACATTCAAAAAAATCACATAGATGATACAAAATTTATGTCAAAAACTAACCACGATATATATTCTCCAGTATGAGATGTTGAAAACAAATGATTGCAACGAATTGATAAGCTTCTGAAGACCACTATTTAAGCCATCAAATAATAAATCTATTCGGTGATCCTCGTTTTCAGCCCACGAGCTCCACAGCGAGAAGAATTTAAGGACAAATGAGCCAGTATACATTAGAGACGTGAGGTACAGAGGAAAAATGACAGCTTCCCACTGTCTCACACATAAAATTCCATTCAGCAGGAAAATTTAATCTGCCAATCATGACAAAATACATAAATCGATGAAAACATTATGTTATGCATACTTGATGCACCCATTTACTAAGATAGTGATTACTTACTGTGTGGTGTAGACGGATACCATAAGCGCTAAACAACGATGACATCTCCCAACTCTTTATCTGGAAAAAATTTAAAACATGTCAGCTAGTAAAAATACTTTTTTTTACAGAACTGAGAATATAATATTTTGTGAGGAGAACAATTGTCATAAGAAAACAAATCCATATCTAGGGAGTGTTTGGGATTGCATATTTAAAAGCGTTTTCTAAAATATGTGCGTTCTGAAATAAGCACCATGATTGGTGCTTAACAATAACTGCGTTTTTTTTTGTAAAATACACCCAAAACCCAGTTTTACCCAAACACTTTAAATTGTGTTATGTGATTTAAAAAAAGCAGAATATGCACCAAAAATATGCAATCCCAAAACACCCGGTTAATAGATAAAGCCTTATGAAAAATCCTATACTTTAAGGCATCAAAACATAAACAAAATCACCAAATAAGTATCAGCAGCCCATTGAAAAAGAAAATATTTCCATGTGTTATTTTCTGTCTATCATATTCTATATCCTTACTCGCTGGAGAACCAACAAATCAACACTCACTTCAACAAAAAGTATTAAACCTAGGACGAACACAACTCAAGAAATCACATAAGCAAAAACCATAATAAAAACCACATAAACTTTAACCTGAAAATAAGGCAACATTTAGTAATAATCAGAGACTACAAACCCTCGTAGAAGCAGAGTATGACATACCTCGAAGATGAAGAGAAACAAAAGAAAACGAACAAGACAAAGCAGCAAAACAACAGCGAGACAAAAAAATATGACGTAAGAGAAATGAAAGAAAACGAAGGAAACAAAATCCCAGCTGACACGTGGAAAAACACGCGTAACAAAATCCAGGCATCTAAGCATCTTCAACTGCATCTTCAACTGTGCACGTACTCGACTGGGCTAAGTAAAAGCCCAAGAAATCCGGGTAAAAGCCCAAAAACGGCACGAATTTCAACCATTCCACGTGATTTAATATATAGAGTAATAATATACAAAAGAAAAGACCAAATTAGTCATTTTATTGGTTGAAATTTTAAGTTCGACTAATATTTTACTTAATAGAAGCACATAACCATCAAAATAATAAGTTTAAGTGAAATTTTTATTAGTATAAAAAACAATGAAATGAAAGATGACTGATTTTATGATTTTTAACATGATCAAACTTGTGGTGAGTACATAACGATTACACTTAAATCTTAATCACCTGGTTATTTATTATAGCATGAAATACATCAACAATTATTAACAATCTATTAAAGATCACTCTTCATGAGTATCAAACTTTATCGAGCATGATTGCAAATCTATTAGACCTTCAGTTAAGCTTCTATGCTTCTTTTTTGTCTTTTCATGACGAAAATTCATGTAATTACAAAAAATTAAACTCTTTAAATAAATCATAAAATTATAAGCCTAATTTGAAGTCAACCCAATCAAGTGAATCAATTAATTCTTAGGGTGCTTGGATGTGTATTTTCAAAATGATTATTTGATATTTTAAATAGAATCTATGTGTGTTTCTTCTGTTTAAAGTTGTATAATGTTTTTGAATTGGGCATTTGAACAAATTTGATTATTAAAGAAACTAAAAATTATAAAATGTATCTACTATGACATAAGGTTAGAGAGAAGGAGAATATGTTAATCAAAAACTTAGAAATTGATCATTTATAGTCACTTCAAAAATGCAAATCTGTAACTAATAAAAATGTATGATTTAATTTTAACCCGAACATGTGTTTGACCCATTTCCTGCGTGCTCGAATTGCGCCACTTGCCACTTTTATGTAAGATTAAGAGTTTATCCATGTAAATAAAAAAAATAAAAAATGAACAATTATTAATGGGTTTTTACCTTTTGCAACTTATAGACCAATTTTCTCCTTTACGCCGGTAACAATTAGCAACTCATTCACATAAATTAAAATGCAAAAACACCTAAAAGATGTATTATTAACTGTTTATTATTTCTCAAATACCCTTAAAAACAATTCTTTTGGACTCAAAGTTAATTTGATGATATATTAAGTGCCTTCTTGGAATCTTTGTTCAACATGTCCATATTCGTTGAAATATATATTTGTTTCATGCCTTGCCGAAGTAAACTGCACGTAAACCTACACCAACAAAGAGAAGTTACTGTTTTTTCCACGGATTCTCACACAAATAAATGCACAAAAATTGGATTGGGGCTTTTTTTAAGCAAATAAAGACATATATGTTGATTGCGATTGCCGATTGCGCGTTAGAACCCGCTAGACCAGCTTATGCCAATTCATCGCTGCGTTCAATCTTGTTTTGATAAAAACTAATACCCACTTGAAACTTCATAAAAATATGTCACACTCTTAATGAAGATACTGATTACCGTTCCTTGTTTCTTTGCAGTTTCGTAACTATTACAAGCATAAACGCCACCAGTTTCGACCAATCATCAAGGCACAACCTACATTAACAAATTTGGTAGCGTTATAGATCAGAGTAAATTTAGTAATTGTAGTAACGCGCCAATACGAGGTTATGTATTTGCATGGATTAAAATCTTGTAGGATTAAAATTTTGTAGAACACTTTTAGTCAAAAAATGAATTTTTTAATGAATAATTGGCAAGTCAGATATGATGTCAAAAAGTATATTAGTTCAAAAAAATCTAATCATTAAGGAGGTTTTATACATTAAGAAACACTTTGGGAGACTGTTAATCCATCTTACCCGTTTCCGTCTTAGCTACTATTTACCCATTTATAAGTAAATTGGTAGAAGAAACATTATTCAAGGACATATATCGAGACTCGTATCTTACCAACAAAATTCATAGTTACAAGGAAGTGAGCATGACATGTGCATACAACCATGATTTTTCTGAATCGGCTGCTTGCACTTCTGTTGGGGTTGTACGGATCTTATAGTCAACGTTGTATCACTAACCTAGCGGAAATAGACTAATGATTATCTAGCGAATATGTAACCGTCGGAAACGAGATCAAACCAATGATTATTGATAAGATCGGACCTAAGGAAGACTATTCGGATGATTGTTTAGACTTTACTAACACTTTGGAATACCAAGAAATCGAGCAGCAGCAATTCGGCACGAATCTGAAAACCTAAAAACCTTAACGCATGCTGAACCCTAAGCTGATATATATAGGCCCAGCTTTTCATTCGTACGAATGTGATCTCGTTCGTATGGATGAAATTCTATTCGTGCGAACCTCATCTCGTTCGTACGAATGAAACAGTTTTATAAACAAACTGTTTATCTTTCTCGTTCGTGCGAAGGAACCTTCATCCACACGGATATCATCCTTATCCGTGCGAATGAGTCTGAATATTATTTAAACATTTCAAAACGCATATTTGATTAATTCATAACTACGTAAACAACGCTCTGATACCACTTTGTTAAGATTTTTCGTTTTTGATTGTTTCTTAAAGTTTGGAATTTTACGTTCAAAAACTTGTTTTTGTTATCTTAAAACGTTTCTGGGTAGTTTAGATTAAGATCTGGGCAAATAGGAATCGTTTTGGTTAGGAAAATCGACCTGTACATCGAATTTTAGCAAAACCCTAATATTTCAGCGGCGCATACGAACCAAGTTCTTGATAAGTTTTCATCCGTACGAATAGAAGTCTCATTCGCACGAATAGGAATTCATCCGTGCGAATATAAGTTTTTGTCTAAAATTTTTAAGTTCAGTTCATTCGTACGAATAGGATTTTCATCCGTACGAATCTGTCAGTTCATCCGTGCGAATAGCCCATTCGTATAGAGGTTAAGTTTTCTGTCTCATCCGTACGAATCACTCTCGTTCGTACGTAGCAGCAATTCATTCGCACGAACCTGAATCAGACTTAATTTTAAAATTTTAAATGGATTACGCAATGGCTAGTACCAACACTAAAATGTCTGAAATGCTAATCAATGATGCTGAAACTGGAAGCATAAATAAGGTCCCAAAACTCATCACTATGGACGATTACCCACACTGGAAACCTCGATTCGAAATTCACATCCAAGGAATGGATTCAAAAATGTGGGATATGATTCAAAATGGATATGCTGAACCAGTTAGTGAAAATGGAGATCCTATTGCCCTTCACAGATATTCAGAGGAACAAAGGAAGAGTTACGACATTGAGAAAAAGGCTTATTCTCATTTATGTCAAGCTATTCCTAGATCTGTGTTTCATCAGTACAAGACTTACAAGCTATCGAAACAGTTATGGGATGCTCTTGAATTGGACTGTGAGGGAAACAACAAGTTGAAGTCTATGAAGGGAAGAGCATTGAAAAAGGAATTTGATAACTTTACTTGCTTACATGGAGAATCACTGTTCGACCTTATCAGACGTTTTCAACATTTAATTAGTGAGATGAATGGATATTCGGTAGAAACAACTGGTGCCGAAAGAGTAGAATGTTTTGCTGATGCTTTGCCAGACAGCTGGAATGGGTATATTGAGATGCTAAAGGAAAGTGGCTATCTTGCTCGCACAACTTTGAATGATCTATTTACTAAGCTAAGGGAGAAGGAGCAGGACGACAAGTTTCGTGCTCAAAGAAAGGGACACACTCAAGATCCCTCGCTATACTATGCTGATCCCACTCCAGCCACTCCTACTCATGCCCCACTGAAGACAGCGTTTTCTGCTAACGCCTCAACTCATTCAGGAAATTCAGGGTGTTCCAACTCAAGTTCAAGTCAAAGTACTCCGGTTCAGAAGTCTCAAGCTCAAGCAAGTTCAGAATCAGCGTTTACCAGTTTGAAGATCGAGCATTTTCATAAAGGAAATGTTGAAAGTGTAAACGAAGATATGGCTATGTTGAGTGCCTTAGTTGGATCCTATGATACACTGCTGCAGGGTAAAATTGGAAACATACACTTAACTGGGGAGGATTATGAGCAGATTGATCGTGATGAGATGGAACGAATTGACATTATGTGGGGATTCGCTAATCTGGTTCAGAGAGCAAAAGAATACGTGAAGAAGACGGGCAACACTATCGGAGCTAATAAGGAAACGAAGTATGGTTTCGACATGTCAGCTATTACCTGTCACAATTGTGGAGAAAAGGGTCATTTTGCTCGTAACTGTGAAAAGCCAAAACGACCAAGGACTGTTCAGAATCCGTTCAGGGACCAACAAAACAGGAATGTGAACAGAAATGCTCCTGAAGCGAACAAGAATACTGCTTTGGTGACGACTGGTTCGAATATGTCTACTGGCACAGAAAATTCAGATGTTAAGGCCTTAGTTTTTCAATCTGATGAAGGTTTGGATTGGCAATTTCAAATTGAAACCAATCCATCTGATGCTGAAGTAAATGTTGTAAAGATTTTGAATCTGAATGAAGAAAGTGACGGGGAGGAGTCTGTTACATCTGAAGAATCATCTGAGGAATCTTCAACAGAATCAGAAGCACCAGTAATTAAAAGGGAGTTTGCAATGATGGCTGGTACTACTGAGTCATCAAAGGTACAATCTGAAACTAAAGTAACTTCCTGTTCTAACTGTTTTGTTTTAGACAAACGAGTAAATGAGCTTAGCCAAGAAAATAACAATCTTGTTGATGAACTTCGTAAAAACAAAATCGTTAAGGGAAATGAAAAATTGTTTTCAGAAAAGAACAAACTTTTGGCAAAACAAGTTAGTGATTTGGAAATTGCTTTGTTAAACAAACAGGACTCGATTAACAAATATTTAAAAGATATTGATGCTCTTAAACGTGAAAATGCTTCTGTTAAAATCAGTTTTGAAACTTTAAACCAACAAGTTAGAAGTTACTCCACTGCATCATATCTTTTGGATCACATTTTGAAAGAAAAACGTCCTGAAAATGGGGAAGGGAAACCAGGGGTTGACTATAAAGCTTGTCCACCTCCCATCTTTAACAAACTGATTAATGCTCCAAAGGAGGAAGGGGATGTTGAATTTATTCTTCAACAACCAGACCCAGCTGTTCAAACCCCTAGTGTCCAAACACCAACTGTCCAAACACCTACTGTCAGTGCTAAAAGTGATGTAAACGAAAAGTTGAAAGAAACTGTCATAGTTGAAGATTGGGTTTCTGACTCAGATGAGGAAGAAAAGGGTTCCGGTTTGGGTCGTCAGTTACCTTATAACACAAATTTGGGTCGCAAACCTCACAATAAAACTGGTTTAGGTTATCAGTCATCAAATAAAGTTTCAAATCAACCTAAACAAATTAGAATTTTGAAAAGACCTGAATTTCAAGGACCAAAATTTGTCAAAACCGGAGAATCATCAATCACAGCTGAGACAAAAGAAACTAATCAAGGGAAATTCATCCCACCTCATTTGAGAAACAACAACCCCCATAAGCCACAAAATGTTCAACAACATAACGGCTTCATGCGTCCAAATGCTATGTTCTCCAAACCTCATACACACCATCGGAGAATGACGCAAAGTTCTCAAAATCTTAACGAATGGAGAACTTGTTTTGACTGTGGGGAGAAAGGCCATGTTAATTATAATTGTCCAAATTTGAAACAAAGGCCTAGGAATAATGTTGACCAAAATAGAATGTCCACTGGAAATCGCCTTTCAAGCCCAAACCGAAATCGATTTTCAAACAATAGGTCATCATCTCCTAAACAAAACAGTGAGTTGCTTCCTGCTGGTAAAACCAAACAGCAACCTACTGTTAAACAAATTGAAAAACGGTCAATCTCACCAACTGTCTATGTCAAACGTGCATGGAAAGCTAAGAATGAAACTAAAGGTGCTGGACCTTCAAACGTATCTGATGGTTCCAAGGGACAATGGGTTGACTTACAGTTCTTAGGTGATGATGGCAAACCCAAGGCTATTAAGGCTTGGGTTTGCATTGGGAATTAATAATTTCATTTTGTTGTGCAGGTCGTCTATGATCCTATCAAGAATACCTGGATTGTTGATAGTGGGGCGTCTAGGCACATGACAGGGAATATGAAGTTACTTTCAAATGTTAGAACAATTAAAGGAGGTTATGTTTCTTTTGCTGGAGATAAGGGAGGTTATATTTCTGCTTAGGGATTGGTTGCAAATAACAAGATCTCATTCGATAAAGTAAATTTTGTTCAGGCACTTGTCAACAACTTGTTGTCAACTTGTTGTCTGTGTCTCAGATTTGCGACAAAAAGTTTAAGGTGATTTTTGATGATTTTCAGTGTTACATCATGAGTAACGATTTCAAGGTTCCCGAAGAATTGGTTATTACAACTTCACCAAGGGTTGGAGATTTGTATGTGCTCGACATGTCGAAGACTACTGTGAATTCGACTGAACATCAAGCTTTTGTCTCGAAAGCTACTGAACGTGAATCTATTTTGTGGCACAAACGTACGGGACACCTTAGTTTGAGAAAGATGAATCATCTGATGCACAAGGATTTAGTTATGGGAGTTAATGTGAAAACATTTCAGTTGCCGGAAGCTTGTATTTCTTGCAAGAAGGGAAAACAGTCCAAAAAGTCTCATATAGCGAAGAAGTTCCACACCATTGACACTCCACTTGAACTTCTACACATGGACTTGTTTGGCCCTATCAAATATTCGAGTGTAGCAGGGGATAAATACTGTTTGGTGGTGACCGATGATTATTCTCGATTCTCTTGGGTCATGTTTTTACGAGAGAAATCTGAAACGTACGAGAATATCAAGCTGCTAGTTACTTCATTGGAAACTCTGTATAAGTTAAAGGTTCGACGATTTAGAACTGATAACGGTACAAAATTTAAGAATCAGAGGATGGAGGATTTATGCAAGGACAGAGGAATTCAACAACAATTCAGTGCAGCCTATACTCCACAAATGAACGGGGTTGCAGAAAGAAAGAACAGAACGTTGATTGAAGCAGCTAGGACTATGTTGGCTGATTCGACACTGCCAGTACGTTTTTGGAATGAAGCGGTAGCCAATGCATGTTACACTTTAAACCGAGTGCTAGTAGTGAAGCGTCATGGGAAAACTTGCTATGAATTGTTGCAGAAAAGGAAGCCCAATTTACAGTACTTGGAACCTTTTGGAGCTCCGTGTACTATGCTCAAGCGTAAACAAGATGGAAAATTTGATGAAAAGGCGGTAGAGGGGATATTTCTGGGATACAACACTCCTAACAAGAGAGTTTGGAATCCAGCTACTAAAGCTATTGAAGAATGGTATGAGGTGGATGTTCAGAAGTATTCGAAACCTATTCCTTCAAAAGGATATCCATGGATGTTTGACTATGATTCGTTGTTTGAATCATTTAATCTTCCTGAGTTTTCCGATGAGGATAATGCAAGGTATTACTCTCACCAAGAATCTTTGGAAGAGCCTATTCCTCAAGATACCGTAACTCCAGTAGATCCTACTCCTCCCGGTACTCAAGAAAATCCTGTAGATTCTCACGCAAATGATGATGATTCCGATTCTAATGGCTCCGTTAACATTAATGAGCCGATTGAAGTTGTAGAGGAAGTTGTAGCTCCTGACGTTAATAACTTGGGTCCTAACGTTGAGGTTCCTCCTAATCTAAACGTCGAAGAACCAGCAAGTCAGCTCCGGAGATCATCAAGGGCTCGCAGATCGACAAATTTTGATGATTATGAAACTTATCTGGCTGGAGCTCGACCCAAAACACAGATTCAAAGCGACGTTTACATTGATCTTTTTAAATCTGGCGATGTTACTTACTGTGCACATGCATGTTTTATTTCGCAGGTTGAACCAGCTAATGTTGAAGAAGCTCTCTTGGATGACAATTGGATCAACTCGATGCAAGAGGAACTACTACAGTTTAAGAAGCTGGGTGTCTGGAGGCTTGTCGCTAAGCCAAAAGGTGCCAAGTCATTGGGCTGTCGTTGGGTCCATCGCTGCAAAAGGGATGATCAGGGTGTAGTTGTCAGAAACAAGTCAAGGCTAGTGGTTCAGGGTTTTCGACAAATTCCTGACTTGGATTATAATGAAGTGTTTGCTCCGGTTGCGAGATTAGAGGCGATTCGGATTTTTCTGGCCTTTGCATCCTATAAGAAATTTACTGTTTATCAGATGGATGTAAAGAGCGCTTTTCTTTACGGGAATATTCGAGAAACAGTGTACGTTAATCAACCACCAGGCTTTGTAGACCCATTACATCCGGATAAAGTGTACATTCTCGATAAAGCACTTTATGGTCTGCATCAAGCACCGCGCGCCTGGTATGAGACACTTGCTAATCATCTGACCGACAACGGTTTTCGTCGAGGTGTCATTGATTGTACGCTGTTCATCAAAGAAAGAGGTGAAGATATTCTGTTGGTGCAAGTATATGTGGACGACATTATCTTTGGTTCGACAAATCCAGAGTTATGTAAAGAATTTGAAACGGTGATGACAAGCAAGTTCAAAATGAGTTCTATGGGTCCGATTAAGTTCTTCTTGGGGCTACAGGTAGATCAGACTGCAGAGGGTATTTTTATACATCAGACTAAATATGTCAATGACATTTTGAAACGGTTCGAAATGTTGGAAACGAAGTCTGCCTCCACTCCCTTATCGGTGAATCACGGGATATCACCAGACTCTACGGGGGAGAAAATTGATCAGTCTCTTTATCGCTCCATGATCGGTTCTCTTATGTACCTCACCGCCTCTCGTCCAGATATCATGTTTCCGGTGTGCTTGTGTTCCCGATACCAAGCAGCACCGACAGTTGTGCATCTTCAATCAGTGAAGCGGATTATGCAATACTTGAAGGGTACTCCAGATTTAGGTCTTTGGTATCCTCATGACGACAATTTTGAGCTATCTGCTTTCAGTGATTCAGACTATGGAGGTTGCAAAAAGGATGCTAAGTCAACATCAGGAGGATGCCAGTTTCTCGGAACTCGCTTAGTAACGTGGCAGTGCAAGAAACAAACTGCTGTTGCATTGTCCACCTGTGAAGCTGAATACGTAGCTGCTGCTAGCTGCTGTTCTCAGGTTATCTGGATTCAGCAACAACTGCGTGACTACGGTTTGTCTATCTCTACTACTCCTATTTATGTTGATAATTCTGCTGCCATAGCTGTCACTAAGAATCCCGTACACCATCCTAAAACCAAACACATATGCGTAAAATATCATTTTATACGTGATTGTTTTGAAAAACATCTAATTGACGTAATTTACATCGAAACGATGTTTCAAAAAGCAGATATTTTTACAAAAGCCTTTGACAAGTCTAGGTTTGGATTTTTACTACATGAAAATGGTGTCGTTAAGAAAAGCGATGTGATTAAAGAGGAAGAAAAGTCAGACAAGTAACCGTCCCCGTTTTGTATACTACGTTAAATTTTTTTTTTTTGTTTCTTTTATTTTTTAGTTTAGTTTCTTCTTTTACTTTTATAAAATTTCAAAAATACAAAAAGATTTTCATTTTTAGAATTTTAGGGGGAGAAATAGTTAGTTAAAAAAAAAAAAAAAAAAAAAAAAAAAACGGGGGAAGTGAGGAAATACTGAGCTAACACTGAACATGTAAATTGTCTAAAGTATGCTGATCGTAACATTTATACATGTCGGTTGTAGGATATATTGGTAGGCTTATCTCACTGAAACTTGACGAAAATTAATCATTTTTCAATTGGTTGTCGCAGATATCAAATTTAATTTAAATCTTTATGGATATGTCTCAAAGACTGTCTAAATGATATCTGGAGATCAATAACAATTGAGAACACTGTAAACAACACAAAGCAGTCGAAATTAAATGACTTATATATTTTAATTAGCTTTTGTCTTGTAGTGTTTGTGGCTTTTCGTTGGATTAATTCAAAAATAGTAAATATTAGGTGTAATATCAGGAAATAAATATAGTATGTCAGTATATTTTGAAGCAATTAAGGGCCATTCCAGTGATTTTGGGATAACATTCTTGAATGATTTGATCAAGATCAATGAAATTAAAAAAAAAAAAAAAAAAAAAAAAAAAAAAAAAAAAAAAAAAAAATTGCAATAAGAGATAAGAAACAACTTCAAAAATACCTTGATGGATGAACAGAAGTATAAGGTCGAAAGAATGATCATACTTCGGCTATTCCAAATAAAGGGTGAGGAAGTACTTAAAGACTTCACAAAAACCTTGATGGATGAACAGAGTTATAAGGTCGAAAGAATGATCATAACTCGGCTATTCCAAATAAAGGGTGAGGAAGCGCTTATTCTCTGAGTAATGTTTTGTTTCAACGATCAAGAATCACTGGCCCTTATTGCATGTGTAGTTGATGTAATACTGACATACGAAATGAATATTATGATATTACGTCTGATGTTTATGAAAATAGAATTGAAAAGGCTGAAAAGTTAAGAGGACAAATACACAAACATACTTGCAATTCTAATTATGATATGAATTTTATGACTGTTAAAAATTCAAATTGTGTGTTGTTTTTCTATGTTCAAAATATTGGGAGATCTTAGCGAGATAACCATTTTGAAAGAAAAACTGTCAAGTGAATGTTTGTTTAAGTTTAAGAGGACAAATATACCAATAATCGTCAACTGATATGTTAATAGTTACTACGAAAATTGAATTCTATTTTCAGTATCAGTCTGATCCCTTATTCGAAAAACGCAAAAAGAATGTGAAAATTTCAGTTATCTCAGTAGTTTGTTATAGTTAAAATTTCCTTTGATTTATCAAAACAGAAAAGTACAAAAAGATTTTAATTTTTAGTTTTAGTTTCTATTTAATTTTATTTTTGTTAGTTTTACGGTTACTTGTCGTGACTTGAGATCTAAAGGTGAAACTGAGATTAATTCGTAAAGTCATAATCGTTGATAAAGTGTTTGGTTAGGACATCTGAATTGAGCTAAATGTTTTATTTTGTTGGATTGATAACTTTCATGTGTTTAACGTTTACTGAATGTTTGAGTTTTGAAGATAAGTGAAAATCTCGAAGTTTATAAATTTTTCAGCGACATTCGTACGAAGGTAAAGTCCATTCGCACGCAGGAACAAGACATTCGCACGAATAAGAGGGAAATCATAATTTGAGACAAAATTCTCCTTCGCACGCATATGAACACATTCGTACGAATGTATTTCACATTCGTACGAACGTGAGATGCCTATATATACCTTGGTCATTCGTTTGGACTATTCACGTCTTCATAACCATTCGTCCGAACCAACGTGAATTGTACCTAAATTTGTAAAAGTGTTAAAAGGAGTTTTTGAATCTGATTTTCTTGTGTAATTTTGTCTTGCGATCATAATCATATATACCACGAAAGGTATAACGTCCATTTGAATGTTTAATCGTTGAAATTTAAACCCGAGAATACTTGCATCAAATTGACCATTTATTTGTGTTTGTAACGGGTATTTGGGTTAGGGGTTGTGTTCATCGGGGAATTACGAACATTTTGGTGTAATCTTGTGATCTAAAACAGAGTTTGTCAAATTCTAGGTTTTCTGGAAAAACAAATAGTTCTGATGAACTCCGTTCGCACGAATGTGATTTCATTCGTGCGAATAGGATCTTCATTCGTACGATTGTCTATGTCATTCGTACGAACGTGAAAAATGTTATTCGTTAGTTTTAATTGACTCATTCGTACGGATACACACTGATTCGTACGAATGAAAGTCAGCATTCGTACGGATGTGCCAGAACAGAAACATTTTAAAAACGTTTGAATTTAATTCTAACTGTTTTTGCTTCTCGATGTTTATATTTCTGTTTACAGGAAAATGGCTGAATCTTCGTCATCTCAAAGCACTGGTCTCGTAGTTGGTCTGAAGAACAACATGTGTGCTCACCTCGACGAGACAACATCACACTCCACGAAGTTTGTCGGATTATTCGGTTCTTGAAGCGCTCAAGAATCTTCAAGGCGATCTCTACCGAGCAAGTGCCCTACTTGACTCACATCTCAGATTTTTGGAACAATGCCAAGGTGGTTCGTCAAGACGGCAAGGTTCAAATACACAGTAAAGTGCTCGGGAATGACATTGTGGTTGATGAGCAAGTGATTCGAGACGCTGTTGGTTTTGGAGATGAAGCACGAATGCCAACGACTCTGAACGTGTACAAGGTCAGAGGGGCATTATTAAGAATGCACTATGCTGGGGATATTAAAAAGGGGGTGATCACGAAATCAGGGTTCAGTGTGCAGTACAAGTATCTATGCCATGTATTACAGCATTGCTTGGGTCCGAGAAAGGCAGGACACGACGAAATGCGAGAGACACTACAGAGTGCATTCGTCGCACTAGCGCTGAACGCTCCATTCAATTTCTCGGCAATGGTCTTGCAGTTTATGATAGAGAACCTGGAACTCAAGAACAAGCATAAGTACTTGATGTATGCTAGATTTGTACAAATGATCATCGATGCGAAGATCCCTGGCTTGCAGAAGAATGAAGAAGATGCCGTCAAGCTAGATGTTATGAGTGATAATACTATGGCGCGCATGCTTACGTACAAGGGCAAACCGACACCTAAAGAGAGAAAGCTGATCGGACATCTCGCAAATCCCGAGTATGTCTGTCCGAAGGAAAGGAAGTGGAGAAATGATAACAGTGATTCGGAGAAAGAGGACATTGTTGTGCCTCAACAACCTGATTCTGATGAGGAGGTGATTTCTGCTAACTCTCCACCTACTGGTACTCAGATGGAGTTGCTAGATGAAGACGATGTCGTTGTAAGTGCTGAGGCGACTCCTTCAGTACCGAAACGGAAAGCAAGAACATCAATGAGGGATATTGTCAAACAGAGAGTCTCTAAACGTTTCAAGCACGTGAGACTTACTGATCTTACTGCCAGCACAACAATTCCAGTTCCTCCTCCTGTGATTTCTCAGCCACAGCAAAGCATTCCAATCATGACACCTGCCACAACGATAACACCAACTGCTGGTGGATCGTCGTCGGGACAACTATCTGAGTCTGTTCAGCTCCAGACTGTGAATTCTATGCTATTGGATGTTCTGATGAAGCAGAAGACACAGGATGATGAGATCAAGAAAATGATTGAGCTGATGAAGCAAGGAGAAGCTGAGAGAGCAGCAATGTCTCAGAAGATCGCTGATCAAAACAAAATGCTTGAGGAACAGAAGAAGCTGATTGAAGAACAGAAGACGGAGTTGGAGATTTATAAAGATAAGATCGAGTATTTGGAGGAGGCCACAAATACAATTCAAGACTCGATGGAAGCTGGTGAGGATGGAGTATACAGAATCAAAGCACAAGCCGATGCATCTACTGAACCGGCTGGTGCAGATAGTGAACGTACGGAGTCTGGGGAAGCTGGTAAAGATCAACAGAGTGAATCCCAGTATGATATTACTCCCATCTCACATAAAAAGTCCAATTTAACTTATGTTTTGGATTTGCAGGGGGTAATACAGTTTAGTATAGATCCCGACAGAGAAGAGGGAGAGATCATACATTGCATGTCCAAAGAGCAGATTGCAGAACTGTTCGAAATGAACCCTGATGACGTTATATCTGACGATTCTGCATCTGTTTCTGCCGTTAATCCTCCTGATTCTGAAACTGATGACGATGAGATAGAGTTCGAGCATAATGATGATTCAACTGAACCTATCTATCAAGCAAATGATTTCCGAGATGATGCAGTTTTTGATTTAGATGATGAAGATCTTGCTCGGAAATTAGATAAAAATCCAGCAGCCAGTCAAGCGACGTTAAACCCAGAAGAGGTAAATGCAAAACGGGCTGAATGGATTCAAGCTATGAAAGAGTGTTTCCGCCCACCTCGTCAAGATACAGAACCGGCGTATACGAAGTGCTATTCCTTGAAGGGGGCAAAGACTGAAGGTCAGATTATAAGCTGGGCTTACTTGGAAGATCTGAATGTCTATGCAGTGAAAAGAGAAAGAGGCACAGATTACTTCCAACGCGTTCACGACTTGAAGACGTTGCCATATTTTGATATGATGCAGTTGGCTCGTCTTAAGTTGCTATACAGTGAAAAAGATGACAAAGCAACGTGGTTGGAGAAACTGCTTCGAAAAGAGTTCAGGACATCCTGGAATTACCTGAGGCCGCAGTATCCACAGATTACCCACACCTGGAGTCGGAAAAAGGGTAAATCTGTGAAGCATGTCAAGTATAAAGCGCCAAAGGTGATGGAGAAGATTCCACTTCGCAAGATGGAAGTTGGTTTTGATCGATATTTCAAGTGGTGGTATTACGATTATAGAACCACCGAAGCAGTAATCGTTTTAGAGCGTCGAGGTGTTTGGAGAACACTGCGAATTTTTGATCCGATGTGGATTAGAAATTTGACAGATGATGATATCTTCGCTTTGTATCTGCAGCCTATTTTCTTTGATGTTAAGGATATGGATCAAGCAATGCGTTTCAACAAGGTTGTTCGTGTTTGTTTTATGTGCAAGATCCATGCTTAAGAGGGCAGATCAAAGGCGTGTTTTGGAGAGCAGCAGATATTTTTGAAGACTGAAGACATAGAATCTAGTTCCTAGGGGGAGTTTGTAGGTGCATTTATGTAGTTACTAGATTCGTATGTAATTAACGTTTATATCAGTCTTTATATTGTTTGGTTGAATATTGATATTGAATGTTTGATTAATTATAAGCTTGAACGTTTACGTAGTTATGAATTAATCAAATATGCATTATCAATATTCAACCAAACAATATAAAGACTGATATAAACGTTAATTACATACGAATCTAGTAACTACATAAATGCACCTACAACTTCGGACAAGGCTTAGAATTCGCCAGAATCCTGTAAGTTGTCACATGGCAATCAATCAAGAGAATAACGTTTTAAAATGAAATAATGTGAATTAATATCAACTTTTAAGCATGTCTAATAGTCTTTTTACCAATTAGTGTTTTCAGACTCTGCACTATTTCTCAACACCCAGTTTGACACGGTTTCACAGTCCACATGCCGGTGAACTTCTTCCGTACACCGCAACATTAGCCAGCCAGGTAAGAAGCTATAAAATATTTGAACTTTTAAAGTATAAATTCTACTCTCGAAATACTTACATTCCAACAAAATCTGTATGAGCAAGAGCAAGAAGACTTGAATTTCAAAATTTGGGTAGTTTTATTGAAACGTCGACCTAGGTCTTATCAAAAAAGAAAGCGTAATCAAGAAGACTTGAAGAAAAGATTTAAACTTTTTCCAAGAAAAAGCAATTTAGAATCTCAAAGATTTAGCTCACCAAGACTTTTTCAGGCTTTTTAAACCAGAGTCTGCATTATTATTTTTTTACTTTTCATGTAATAAAAATATTTTTGAAAAATCTACAAAAATAACAACTCATCTCATGACATCATCATGGAAGCGTGGACGGCCTAAGAGGGTGACACCTCACTAAAATGAGGTCAGTCACATCTCCCATTTATTAGATATAAAAGATTTAGTGGAAACAAAATTAATTCTCTATTAAGTTTTAGTATATTTTGTTTTATTTTAAAATAAATGTCTTAGTTGTATAAATAATTCTTTTACCCTTTTAAAACAACTAAAAAAAACTTCAAATTAAATAAATGTTACATAGGAATAAAAACTCAGAATACTATTTAGTACTTACTTCACAACTGAAACAACAACTTTAAGAAAAAAAAACTCAAATAAGAAACCAGAAACTAGCGTTTTTCTCTATTTCTTCTTTAAGATTTAGCAAAACGAGCAGTGATCCTCTTCTGAATTGGAGTCCTGCAAGACGGGCAATCCTTCATTCCGCTCTGCTCATGGATCAAGTTGCATTCGGCACAAACAACTTGATGCCCACACGGAACAAAAACCACAGTCATCTCTTCTGTCAAACACATCACACATTCCCGGTCCTTCTTCCGGCTCATGGTTCCATGTTTGAACTCGTCTCTATGAACTCCAGATGTCGAAGTCCCTTCAGAACTCTGCCAGTTCATACCCCGCATTGCTGCAATTTCCTTAGCTTCTGACTCTAATTTCCTTGCAGCAATCTCATATTGAATTCTCTTGATAACAGTCTCAAATTTTAAGAAATTTGTTTCCGCCTTTGCTGAAGCTCGCTCGTTTTCTTCCTTAGCCAATGCTTCAAGACGTTGTCTTTCATTCCTTAAATTTTCAACTTGATCAAGAAACTTAGCAGTCTCTATTCGTTCCTTTGCTAATCTAGCCTGAAAATTTTCAATTTTTCTTATTAGTAAACATTATTCATTAAAGTTAATTACGTGTAAATATTTATACCTCGGTCTCTTTAACATGACATTTAGCTTTCTCTAGATCTCTCAGCTTTGGATCCGCTTCACGTTTCAAGGATTTAAGTTCTTCCTCTAAGAACTTCTTTTCAGACGTGAACGATTCAGAGTTCTTCAGAGCTTCCCGTTCCTTACATAAAGCTTCATCCAATCTTCTAGCTTCAATAAAGCTTTGGTTTTCAGCTACTTCTTTTTCACTCTTAATAAGTGAATTTTCAGACTCAAGCCTGACAATGGCTAAACTCATCTGGCTATTTGAAGTATTGAGTGCAACCATTTTTTCTGAAAATCGCCTCGTCACACCCTCCTCCATACTTTGTTTTTCTTTCCTTATCTTCTCCGCTTCCGCTTTATCCGCCTTCAACTTATTCAGCTCAAGTCGATCTTGACTAAGCTTCTTGGCTACCTGCATAACCTTCACATTCGCCCAATGGTCCCAACTTTTAACTTCTTTCTCTAATGAATAAAGTTGTCTAACTGCATACATTATCATTTCATCTTTCTCATCTTTTGGCACATGTTCACCCTTCGTTTCATCATATGGGATTCCCGCCAAATACCAATCAGCAGTTTTAGGTGGAACCGATGGAACAGTTTCCACCTTCAGTATTGTTGGTTTTGCTTTTTGTTGAGTTTCTTTCAAAGGCAAAGAAAAAGAAAAATCACCCCCCATTCCAGGCCTTGCCTTGATGACGAATTTTGACGTCTGCCCTTTGTAAGACTTTTCAGCTTGAAACGATTTTTGTCGATTGGTGACTCTTTTGGTGTTAGGTTGGGGTTCAGGTTTGGCTTTAGGTGATATGCCTTCTTCTTGAATAACTTTAAAACCACCGGGCGAAATATTTTGAGGATCAATTTCCGTCTCCATTGCTTGAAGTACATTTAAATCACAAATCAACAAAGTCCAAATGGCTTCATGAACAGAGAAGGCTACTTTAATTTCTCTAAGGAAAGTCACCATTTCCAACACATATATTCAACCAAGCTATTAAAATCTTGAAATATATGCAATGTGGCATCATGAAATCCCTTGGATTTTAGGCAATACAAAGCACGTTCAACGATAGATGACACCATGTCTTTCATGGCGTAGAAAGGGCCACATTGTAAAATTGTGTACTCCGCGTCCTCCCTAGTATAACCACTTTCAATGATTTTCTTTATAGCATCACGAATACAGGTGTGTAAGTTGTCTGATAAAAGTTTTGCAAGATCCGCCACATTTGTACTATCCCAATCTGATAAATCATGAACAAGTGCTTCGATATCGTCTTTTGGTAAATTGAGTTTAGTCTTCATTGTAGCCATGAGTGTTTCTTGAAATTCTTCATGTTAAAACATTAGTGTTAGAATTGATGAATATTTTGGCGCTAAGATAGGGGTAAGTTTTCATAAAATTCTAGTGCTATAGTTAGAGGTCTAAACGAATCGAATTAAACGAATCAAACTAACGAAAAGGGGTAAGTTTTCAAGTTTGAACAAACCAAACATATCATTAATTAATTTAACGAACAAATTTTTAATTCAAGTTCACACAACTTAAAATGACTAAGAAAGATCAAAAAACATTTGATAATATCGAAATATATCATACTACTAAATTGCGTTTTAAAATTTTCATAATAAAGTGTGCACTTGAGTTTGTTTTGGAAATTTTTATTTTACCTTTATATTTATTGAAAGAAAAATGGATTATTATTATTTATTTTGGTAAATAAGAAGTTTTTATTAATTTGAGAAGTTTTTTTTTAGTTATATGGTTAATATTTTTTAGTTTGACAGTTTTGTTTACCACTTACTAAAAGAGATGAAAGGAGTTATTGATTTTTTTTTGGAAATATAGGGTTACAATTATAAAATGCATCTAAGTTTTTTCAAAATGTATCCAATTTTTTAAAAAATCATCTAATTTTGAAAAAAAAAATGGATCTAATTTCCGAATTAAAATTTTGACCTTCTTTTTAACATTAAAACTTAAAAAAGTTATTTAATTAGGATTCTTTCAAAAAAATCTTTCAAAAAAATCTTTCAAAAAATGTTTTTTAGTAAGGTTTTTTATTTATTTATTAATTTTGTGGTGTTTAATCGTTTTTATTTTTCGATTTATTTTCACATAAACCTCATCCAATAAATAAATAAATATATATATATATATATATATATATATATATATATATATAAAGAAATTAACTTTAGATAGTATTGTCAAATTATATGATAGTTAACAGAAAAGGTATTACATGTCACTTTTTAAAATAAATAGTTACAATAATCCAATTTTTTTTAAGTTTTCAAAATAATCTCGTTTATATAACTCTTCTAACCATTTTGAGATGGAAAAAGTTAGATTTCTTTTTTATTTTAAATTTTCCAAAGAAAAAAAGTATAAACTATTTATAAAGAAAACATCTTTAGTTTTCTAAAAAATGGATCTACCATTTGGACAAGCCATTATCTTATCATTATAACTTCAAAAATAATTATGAAAAAATGAAATATATTTTTGATATAGAATCAACTTTAAAAACAAAAAACATCTACCAAAACAAAAGCATCAATATTTTTTTCTAAAAATATCAAAAATTTTAAATATAAAAAGATTGTAAAGGTTATTTTAAAATGATTTCCAAAAAAAATAATATTTTTTGACTACTTTTTAATCGATTTTAAAAAGTTTTTACCGCTTTTATTTTAAAAGTGTTTTTTACATAAACTCAACCCGTCATTCTATATCTTCTAATGTGATAATAGCATTAAACTTTGTGATATATATATATAACTGATACTTGAATAATATATATTTATTTTCACATTTAGATTGTCTTAGTTATTTTTTCTGAATACTTGAATGATGTATCTTATCAGTTTTGGTTCAGAAAAATACTAATAGGGTGTTTTTTAAATTATTAAAGAAAATATGATTATTGTATCTGTTAAACAAAAGTAGTTGTCGACATATAGCATAAACAAAGATTATGTGTGCGTGTAAAAATAAAGTGGGGATGTAATAAAACCCGTAATTGATAAAACATGATAGTCATGTGTTTTGTAGACTATAGTTTACAAACAATTAAAATATATACAAGAATGAAAAAAGCATTTTTACCTTTAATTAATCCTGTCTCTGATAAATTCGAATAAAAAAGTGTCTGAAAAACCATTGAAAACAAAAAGATTATCAATTCCAACATATAAAGGATAAACAAGAAATGTTAACTTAAACAAATACACAAAGGAACATGAATATACAATAAAGAAAAAGAATGAAAATAATTTAAATCAATGAAGTATAAGAAAAATGATTATCAATTTATTACCCAATAAAGATTTGATAAGGCAAAACCAGTAAAGCTAACTTTAATTTATAGAGAGAGTTGAAATGTGAAATGACAAAAATGACCAATCCCTTTTTTTTTCTTTTTTTTTCTTTTTCCTTTTTTTTGTTTTCTTTTTTGTTTTCATATAATGGATATATCATGTGATTATACACATGTTTTAGAGCCAATATAGCAATCTAATGATACAATTTAGGAAAGAAAACAATAATTTCTAAAAACAATCATGATTGTAAGGAGCTGATAATCATAACTTTTTAAGGTGTCATTACTATTATATTTTTGCTGATGAAATAATAATTTAAATTTTTAGTGGTGTTTATGTCACACCCCGCATAGAAATGGCGGAACCGAGGTGTACAGTGTATATGGTATCAGAGATTCAAGGTTACATCAAACATAAATAACCAAACATAATCAACATAGAATAAAGAGTTATGAGAGTATAAAGCTTATTACAGTAATCCGAATATCAAAATACGACTACAGAGTTTGGGAAACTAAGGAATTACAAAACAAAATAAATTCCAGCAAAATCCCACGTAGTCAGATAAAGCATAGCATCAAATAACGTAACCTCAAATCCCTGAAATAGCGTTAAAAATACGACGTCAACATAAAGTTGGTGAATTAATCGCATTTATAAATAAAAACATAATAAGATAAGAGTTTCAATACGTTTTGACCCAAAAGTGTTTTGATTTGAAGATAAGTTCTTTTGAAAAGATATTTCAAAAATATACTTGAGGTTTACAAAACCTTTTGATAAAATACCCATATTTGTACCATACGGTATCATAAACATTTCATAAAATACCAGACTCATTTCAAAAAATATCCACATCATATCATAGCATAAATATCATTCTGGATAGAGTACAGCTTTAGGAATATGTAATACACCCGAACCTCAACAATAAAGGCAACCACCCCACCTAGTGTCTCAAGCTAGGTTGTTCTCGGATAAATATAATCGATCATAAGACTCTAATACGGACAGGGCTCCTCCCTTATCTTAATAACGTATTAGAGTGAGGGTTTGTCAGACCCAAATAGCGCTATATATATGTCGACGGCTAATAGTTAACAGGTGTGTATATGGGGCCTTGTACTACCACAAAGGCGGTACAAGTATAGGGAGAGATCATCTAAAGCATCATATCCATAATATATAAGCATTGTACATTCGCACCAATGCAAATTATAATATTCGACTATAATACATACATAACATAAAAATACTTTTGTTTAACGCTATCATGCCCAAAAATATAAAAGCGGTAAAAAGGGCAGCGAATAACTCACAGATAGCAAAACAATCCAAATCCTTAAATGTCGGGAAATAATACGATACCGTCAAGCTTCAACGTCTAAGTGCCCTATACATCACGTAAATAAATATGTCTAAGTATCTCTAAGTCTAGTAGGGTTATGCCTTAATGATTAACGTTTAATACGGGTTTTAAAATAACCAAAGGTATATCGATATAACGGAAAAACAAGTGTTTCGGAAAGTTAAATATTGTGAAATATTATTTTAGTAATAATAATAATAACTTAGTGTAAAATTATTTTAGTAATGGTAATAGTAATAATAACTTACATATCAAACAACCATTACGTGGACCATTCACATAACAGCAATTACTTGAATATGGAATCTGTAACAAATTGCATGGGAATTACGTGACTCAATATAAAATTACGTGAACGTAGCTTGTTATTACGTGACTAGGAATCTAAGTTTCGTGAACGTAATTTACGAATTACGTGAACACTATAAGACTTTCGTGAGCGTAACAGGAGTATTTCGTGAACGTAATATCCTATTTACGTGAACGTAATTTAAGTTACGTGGGTGTGAGGTCAATTACGTGCCATACCGGAAATGTTACGAAGAAGATGACCGGAAAACGGGTTTTCGAGTGTTTTAAACGTCCCTTCGACCCCTAATTAATACCATATGTCCAGAATACATAAAGGAACAATAATATTCGATAAAATCTCGGTTTGGACGGCCTAAAATGATAATTACGGGTTTGACTCAAAAATGGAATAAAGTTTAAAATCAAAACGGTGAAATACTTACCTGATCGGAATGAAACTCGGAGGATAGATGAAGATGATGATAAGGAGTAAGAATCCGGTCTCGGATCTAAGTTTTGACGGTCGGATTTGCCGGAAAACTAGAGAGAAGGTGATGTGTTTATGGTGTTTTAGAGAGAGAAAGTAGAGAGAGTGTGTGTGTGTGTATCTTGCTTGGAGAAGAAGGCTAGAGGAAGGATAAGACAAAACAAAAAATCTGATTTTTTTGCTAATAAGGACAAAAGGTTGGTGGAGGACTAAACTTGCAATAGAAATCTTGCGTAGGACTAGTTTCGTAATAAAATTTCCGAAAAGATTAAAAATGAAATATTTTTAAACGTTAATTTAAATCATATAATTAAGGCATAAATCCCCTAAACTTATCATAAGAGCATACTAGACTTATACTAAAGGCACTTAAAACTAAACGTTTCCGACATAAGGATCCGAATTACCCGCTATAAACCCGATAGACATAAATACACATAAACTATAAATACGATACTCAATAAAATACGAATACGATAAACATAAAAGAAATACAATAGGGTCAAAACACGAATATAAATAAATAAAACGAATACGGAGCGAATAGAAATATACCGAGAAATTAGCGGATGTCACAGTCTCCCCAAGTAAAAAGAAATTTCGTCCTCGAAATTATCACTGAGTACTACTTCCGGGAGAAAGGTGAGGATACTTCCGCAGAATTTCATCTTCGCGTTCCCATGTGAACTCAGCACCAAAGCGGGAATTCCAGCGAACTTTGACAATAGGAATCTTACTTCGTCGAAGTTGCTTAACATCACTAGCAACGATCTCGATCGGTTCCTCAACGAAATGAAGCTTGTCATCAATCTGGAGTTGCTCTAGTGGAACCAATAATGTCTCGTCGGCCAGGCACTTCTTCAACTGAGATACATGGAATACATTGTGCACACTACTCAGTTCTGCCGGCAATTCTAGTCGATACGCAGCTGGGCCGACGCGGGCTAAGATCTTGAACGGACCCGTATATCTCGGACTCAGCTTGCTGCGCTTCACAAATCGGACAACCCCTTTCCACGGAGATACTTTCAATAGTACCATATCTCCAACACAGAACTCGAGAGGCTTCCTGCGCTTATCAGCATATTTCTTCTGTCGATCTCTGGCAGTAACTAATCGTTCCTTGATCTTGAAGATCTTGTCAGTGGTCTCTTGAATAATCTCCGGACCGGAAATCTGACTATCTCCAACTTCTGCCCAGCATACAGGTGATCGACATTTACGGCCATATAGAGCTTCAAACGGTGCACACTTGATACTTGTGTGATAGCTATTGTTGTACGAAAACTCGATCAACGGCAAATGAACATCCCAGCTACCACCAAAATCAATAGCACAAGCTCGGAGCATATCCTCCATAGTCTGAATAGTTCTCTCACTCTGACCATCGGTCTGAGGATGATAGGCAGTACTCATATCTAGTCTCGTACCCATAGCGGTCTGAAAAGTCTTCCAAAATCGTGAAGTGAAACGAGCATCACGATCGGAAATAATAGATACTGGAACACCATGTTTCGATACGATCTCTGAAATATACAAGCGTACGAATCTCTCCATCGGATAGTTCTCACGAATCGGTAAGAAGTGAGCAGACTTCGTCAAACGATCAACTATAACCCAAATACTGTCATAACCCTTCGAAGATCTCGGGAGCTTCGTAACAAAATCCATAGTAATCCGCTCCCATTTCCACTCGGGAATCTTCGGTTGTTGTAGTAGTCCAGACGGTTTCTGATATTCAACCTTCACTTTCGAACAAGTCAAACACCGGCTGACATACTCGGCGATTTCACGCTTCATACCCGGCCACCAATAAAAGTCCTTCAAATCGTGATACATCTTGTCGGAACCCGGATGAATGGAATAGTTCGACTTATGGGCTTCGTCTAGGATCAACTGACGGATACTCACCGGAACCCAAATACGTTCGAGATAATACAGAACTCCATCCTCCTTCGGTTCTAACTCCAATGCCAATTTATACAATCTTTCTTCTTTAACCCGGTCTTCAGTCATAGTACCTTCTTGGGCTTGAATAATCCGAGCCTTCAAGCTCGTCTGAATAGATATCACCATAGAACGAATACGGACAGGTTTGACCGTTTCCTTACGACTTAGTGCATCAGCAACGACGTTCGCCTTACCAGGGTGGTAGCGAATGTCGCAATCATAGTCGTTCAGTAACTCAACCCATCGTCGTTGTCTCATATTCAGCATCTTCTGATCGAAAATGTGTTGAAGACTCTTGTGATCGGTGAATACAGTACACTTGGTCCCATACAGATAGTGTCTCCAAATCTTCAATGCAAAGACGACCGCTCCCAACTCTAGATCATGTGTCGTGTAATTCTGCTCATGGATTTTCAGCTGACGCGAAGCGTAGGCTATAACCTTACCATTTTGCATAAGCACACAACCCAGACCTTTGTGCGAAGCGTCGCATTAAACCGCAAAATTTTCGGAACCAACTGGCAGACTAAGAATAGGCGCGTTACACAACCGCTGCTTCAATATCTGAAATGCTTCTTCCTGATCAGGACCCCAAACGAAAGGTTCACTCTTCTGTGTCAGTTTAGTCATAGGAGAAGCAATCTTGGAAAAGTTCTCGATAAATCGGCGATAATACCCAGCAAGACCCAAAAATGAACGGATTTCGGTCGGTGACTTCGGTGCAACCCAACTTTTGACAGCTTCAATCTTAGCAGGATCAACGTGAATACCCTTCGCGCTAACCACGTGGCCAAGGAATTGAACTTCAGATAACCAGAATTCACACTTAGAGAATTTTGCATACAACTTCTCTCTTCGAAGCACTTCTAGAACAAGACGCAAATGCTCTTCATGTTCCATGCGACTTCGGGAATAGATAAGAATGTCGTCAATAAATACGATAACGAACTTGTCAAGATACGGACGACAAATACGGTTCATTAGTTCCATGAATGCTGCAGGGGCGTTTGTCATACCAAACGGCATCACCATGAACTCGTAATGACCATACCGAGTACGAAAAGCAGTCTTAGGGATATCATCTTCTCGAACTCTCAGCTGATGATAACCAGAACGAAGATCGATCTTTGAGAAATAACAAGAACCCTGAAGTTGATCGAATAGGTCATCAATACGAGGAAGGGGATAACGGTTCTTCATAGTCAACTTGTTTAACTCCCGATAATCAATACATAAACGCATGGAGCCATCCTTCTTCTTAACAAAGAGAACAGGAGCACCCCACGGGGAGAAACTAGGACGAATAAAACCCTTATCTACCAGTTCCTGAATTTGCTTCGACAACTCGAGCATCTCGGAAGGAGCCAAACGATACGGAGCTTTAGCAACAGGCGCTGCTCCAGGAATAAGATCAATACGGAAATCGGTTTGTCTCTGGGGAGGGACTCCAGGTAAGTCGTCGGGAAATACATCGGAATACTCGCGGACAATCGGAACACCATCAATCTTTATCGCAGAGTCTTTCTTCACCAAGTGAGCGAGATATAGAGAACAACCCTGACGGACATACTCGCGAACCTTCATACAAGAAATAACCTTAAGACGTTTCCCGGCCTTGTCTCCGCGTACAATCAACTGATCTCCATCCGGCTTCTGGATACGAATAAGCTTCTCATAACAGACTATCTCTCCTTTATGCTTCGCTAACCAATCCTTACCAACTACAACGTCGAAACTACCAAGCTTCATCGGAATAAGGTCGATGGCAAAAGGGATATCGGCTAAAACAAGAGAAACATCACGGATAACTTCCCTAACACAGGCACATCTACCATCGGCTATTTCTACTTCATAGGCAGGCTCTAAAGGACTAGAGGCACGGTTTACTAAGGGGCGAAAGTCACTAGAAATGAAACTTCTATCGGCACCCGAATCAAACAGAATAAAAGCAGGATAATCATAGACAAGAAATGTACCAGTGACTACGGTAGGATCCTGATGAGCTTCGGAAGATTCCATAGCGAAAGCTCGGCTCTCAGCAGGAATTCCTTTCGCACTAGTACCAGCACCAGGAGTAGGAAGGGAAGTAGGTGCTTTAAGCTTGGGACACTGATAACGGTGGTGATCCATTTCTCCACATTCATAACATGCTCCAACAGTTCTTCTACAATACTGCTCGATGTGGCCTAACTTCTTGCAGCGTTCACACACCCAACACGCTACATCAGCTGCATGCACACTGCCGCATGTACCACACTTAGGGCGTATGTCCTGATAACCAGCTCCAGGACTCGTCAACGCATATACTTGAGAAGCTGTAGGTCTCTGATAATGATTACGGCTTCTCTTCCTTGAATTACTCATATCTTTCCCTTCATGCCTACCAACATCTCTTCGGCTCACATATGGCTGGGGAGTACCACTACGACTCGCACTTGCGGTCAACCGACTAGCCATGTCAAACACATTTTCAGTACCTCTAAGCTGTGCCACGATCACGGGTATTGCCGCTGCAATCCGCTCCGCAATCAAATGACTGATATCCGAAATAGTGGTATTAGCATTGGGGACCGCAGTGATATGCTGAGCAGCAGCACTCGCTCTAGCACTGGCGCGACGTCGCCTCTTCGATCTTCTCTTAGCAGTTCTCTTAGACGGCATCTTCTACGAGCGTCAAATAGAATAAATAAGAACGATAACCGAATGTGCGACTAAAACGAGCAGGCCTCAAAACATAAAAAGCAAAACGAAAGCACACATAGCATATAAATCACATAAAGGCCCACAAAAGAAAGAAATGCGCACATAGAGTAAATCAGATAGGTCCAAAAGCCTAGGTCATAGTCTAAGTGATTCAGTAAGGCCACTTAGTTCTCTATAACCATTGGCTCTGATACCAACTTCTGTCACACCCCGCATAGAAATGGCGGAACCGAGGTGTACAGTGTATATGGTATCAGAGATTCAAGGTTACATCAAACATAAATAACCAAACATAATCAACATAGAATAAAGAGTTATGAGAGTATAAAGCTTATTACAGTAATCCGAATATCAAAATACGACTACAGAGTTTGGGAAACTAAGGAATTACAAAACAAAATAAATTCCAGCAAAATCCCACGTAGTCAGATAAAGCATAGCATCAAATAACGTAACCTCAAATCCCTGAAATAGCGTTAAAAATACGACGTCAACATAAAGTTGGTGAATTAATCGCATTTATAAATAAAAACATAATAAGATAAGAGTTTCAATACGTTTTGACCCAAAAGTGTTTTGATTTGAAGATAAGTTCTTTTGAAAAGATATTTCAAAAATATACTTGAGGTTTACAAAACCTTTTGATAAAATACCCATATTTGTACCATACGGTATCATAAACATTTCATAAAATACCAGACTCATTTCAAAAAATATCCACATCATATCATAGCATAAATATCATTCTGGATAGAGTACAGCTTTAGGAATATGTAATACACCCGAACCTCAACAATAAAGGCAACCACCCCACCTAGTGTCTCAAGCTAGGTTGTTCTCGGATAAATATAATCGATCATAAGACTCTAATACGGACAGGGCTCCTCCCTTATCTTAATAACGTATTAGAGTGAGGGTTTGTCAGACCCAAATAGCGCTATATATATGTCGACGGCTAATAGTTAACAGGTGTGTATATGGGGCCTTGTACTACCACAAAGGCGGTACAAGTATAGGGAGAGATCATCTAAAGCATCATATCCATAATATATAAGCATTGTACATTCGCACCAATGCAAATTATAATATTCGACTATAATACATACATAACATAAAAATACTTTTGTTTAACGCTATCATGCCCAAAAATATAAAAGCGGTAAAAAGGGCAGCGAATAACTCACAGATAGCAAAGCAATCCAAATCCTTAAATGTCGGGAAATAATACGATACCGTCAAGCTTCAACGTCTAAGTGCCCTATACATCACGTAAATAAATATGTCTAAGTATCTCTAAGTCTAGTAGGGTTATGCCTTAATGATTAACGTTTAATACGGGTTTTAAAATAACCAAAGGTATATCGATATAACGGAAAAACAAGTGTTTCGGAAAGTTAAATATTGTGAAATATTATTTTAGTAATAATAATAATAACTTAGTGTAAAATTATTTTAGTAATGGTAATAGTAATAATAACTTACATATCAAACAACCATTACGTGGACCATTCACATAACAGCAATTACTTGAATATGGAATCTGTAACAAATTGCATGGGAATTACGTGACTCAATATAAAATTACGTGAACGTAGCTTGTTATTACGTGACTAGGAATCTAAGTTTCGTGAACGTAATTTACGAATTACGTGAACACTATAAGACTTTCGTGAGCGTAACAGGAGTATTTCGTGAACGTAATATCCTATTTACGTGAACGTAATTTAAGTTACGTGGGTGTGAGGTCAATTACGTGCCATACCGGAAATGTTACGAAGAAGATGACCGGAAAACGGGTTTTCGAGTGTTTTAAACGTCCCTTCGACCCCTAATTAATACCATATGTCCAGAATACATAAAGGAACAATAATATTCGATAAAATCTCGGTTTGGACGGCCTAAAATGATAATTACGGGTTTGACTCAAAAATGGAATAAAGTTTAAAATCAAAACGGTGAAATACTTACCTGATCGGAATGAAACTCGGAGGATAGATGAAGATGATGATAAGGAGTAAGAATCCGGTCTCGGATCTAAGTTTTGACGGTCGGATTTGCCGGAAAACTAGAGAGAAGGTGATGTGTTTATGGTGTTTTAGAGAGAGAAAGTAGAGAGAGTGTGTGTGTGTGTATCTTGCTTGGAGAAGAAGGCTAGAGGAAGGATAAGACAAAACAAAAAATCTGATTTTTTTGCTAATAAGGACAAAAGGTTGGTGGAGGACTAAACTTGCAATAGAAATCTTGCGTAGGACTAGTTTCGTAATAAAATTTCCGAAAAGATTAAAAATGAAATATTTTTAAACGTTAATTTAAATCATATAATTAAGGCATAAATCCCCTAAACTTATCATAAGAGCATACTAGACTTATACTAAAGGCACTTAAAACTAAACGTTTCCGACATAAGGATCCGAATTACCCGCTATAAACCCGATAGACATAAATACACATAAACTATAAATACGATACTCAATAAAATACGAATACGATAAACATAAAAGAAATACAATAGGGTCAAAACACGAATATAAATAAATAAAACGAATACGGAGCGAATAGAAATATACCGAGAAATTAGCGGATGTCACAGTTTATATATTATTATATAAAAAAAATCATATATATTATATTAAACAAAAATGATATTATTAATATTTTTCTAAATATAATACTAAAAGTTTTAGTTGGTGGATTAATTTTAAAGTTACAGTAAAGAATAATAAATTTTTAAAAATTGTGCGTATAGCTTTTAAGATATTATTTAAGCATTTAAAGTTAAATAAGAATTTTTAATAATCTATATATATATATATATATATATATATATATATATATATATATATATATATATATATATATATATATATATATTTATCTATTTTTAAATTTATCTATATATTCATTAAAGTAAACTTTCTATTGTTATTTTCTCTCTTAACTTTTATTATTATTATTTTTATGTCTATTTTATTATCACTTAAATTCTCATAGATGATTGAATCAATATGTATATTATACGGATAAATAAACTAGTATAAGATAATATCATTTAGTTTATATATTATGCTATAATATAACACTATTTCTTATATTTAAAATATATGTATATATATAATATAATAAGATAGAATATATATTTCTACTATATAATAATATAATATAGTATAATATAATATAGTATAATTTATTATATTCATGTACAATACAATATAATATAATATAATATAACATAACATAATATAATATAATAAATTTAATATAACTAATATAATATAATATAATACATATAATAAAGTATATTAAAATATAATAGAATTAATATTAATATATTATAGCATAATATCATATATATAATTAATATAATATAATATGTTATAATATATTATAATTTTAATATAATAAAATATAGTATAATATAACATAATATAATATAATATAATTTATAATTTCAAATAACAAATAAAAATATATTATAATATATTTTTTAAATCTAAAATAAAATTTAGAATCACAATGCCTACTTATAATTTGATAAGTGGATAAACAAGAGGTCAAGTGTGTTAATATATTGATCTTAATGTGTATTGTATTATACCTTATTTAACATTATAAGTTTACATTTCATAGTTTATGGATAAAGATGTTTCAGTTACTTTAAGCTAAATAATTAAAATTCATTAAAAATAACTTTTTAGTTGAATCGAATCATAAAAGTGTAATTTCCGTACTATAAAATTGAAGTTTTGACATAAATTTTGATTTAAAGGCTCGAAAATTTACAAAAGTAAAAATAAACATAGTAACAATAGATTGTTGTAAATTGTGAAGCATCTATATCCGCATATAGCTTTGCATTGGTATTTTATCATTCATGTTCAATTCGGTTTAACTCTTTTAACACAGACTATTTATGTAATACACTCTAAATGTATAAAACCCTCACATTTAAAAAAAAATATAGTTATACTAAATATTTAAAGTTATACACCCATAATTGTTTGTGATTAATTTAGATTTCCATGAAAAATTTAGGCAAGCTTTGGACTCAAACTAGTGAACACCTCGTGAATAGCTTTGACGAGCGACGAGAGAAGAAATACCACATTGTTTCTTTGTCATTGTTTCGACACACGAATGTATCATATTAAGTTGAAACACAGTTTGGAACTATACGTTCAATTTGTGTTACTAGTGATGATGTGAGGTAAATCTTGTTCCTAGTGTATGACTATGACACCTAAGAAAGATCAATGTTTTGAAACTTGAAAGGTATGTATATGAATGATAAAAATAAATATTTACATGTGAATATACACATAATTTGTATTCATTAACATGTGAATGTATTAGGCAAGTAATGAACGTCCACCAGTGGCGGAGATCACCCTGTGCAAGAGGTGCAACCGCACAGGGCCTCCAATTCGAGGGGGCCTCCGAATTATATATATCCGTTAGTATATATGTTGCATCTTCTTTGGTGAAGTAAAGATCTTTTGCTTTAGTGAACACTCTAAATATGATGTAAGATACTTGAAACAAGTTGCGAATTATGAATGAACCTTATATTTCGGATAATAGCTAAGCTTTTTGTGATTCATGGGGCCTCATTTTTAGTTTTGCACCGGGCCTCTTATATCAATGAGACGGCCCTGACGTCCACTCTAATGTGAATGAATAAAAAAAATATAAAAAGTCATATGTAATGTATTGTTTGTATGTGTAAATTCACATTTTTTCTTACAATAACTTACTAATTTTTCTTATTTGAACCTTACATTGACAACTTATTTGTAATGCTAAATTTGGGTTACAACAAATGTATTTTAAAATAGTTAATAATGGTTTTTATTTTTAAAAGATTGCTTATATTTTTTTATTTTTTTTTATTTTAATATTATTCGTTTTCAAATATAAAACTTTCCACTAGGTACGTTTTACCAACTAAAATGACTCTCTTTACCTAAAACGCATCTAGCACATATTAATAATAGTCTTCAAAAACATGTAGTTTTAGAAAAAAATCGACTGCTTTCCATTTTATTAAATTTTATTATAAATGTCAATATGACATAGTAGTAATTAAAGTAAAAAATTGTGAATTAAATGAAATGACACTATAAGTGGTGTGCTAACGAGATATTATATTAATTTCTTATATTTTATTTTCACAGTTTTTTATTTATAAACAATTTATTAAGACTAAACATGTAAAATAATTTGTTTAAGACAAGAATTAATTGATATTCGCTCCATATGTACGAGATAAACTCTAGAAAACATAATGTGCACAACCTGTTTTTGTCTTGAATAAAATCATACTTAGTTATGTAATCACAAATATATGTTTAAAACTTGTTGATAAAAAAAAAATAAGAATCACTTCATTGTCAAATTTAGTAGCCACGGAAAGTGCTTGTTACCTGAAAATGACAATGTTGGTTGACCAAAAGGCTAACATTTACTCGATTTGTTTGAAGAAGCTGTTTTTGCTCAGATCTATGTTTTTTGGTAACTGACTCATTTTGAGCCGGTAAATGTCTCCAACGGAAATGAAACTGATCAGAATCGAACTTGATACTTCTCATATTTAGTAAGTGTGTTATCCAATTTTTAAATTGCCACCAAATCAACTCCTGAATAGACGAAATGTGTTAAATTTTAAAATCATAAGAAAAAATAAAAAAAAAATTCACGAATGAAACTTTCATATTGAAGAAAAACATGTTAAAAGAAAAAATAACAAAGCAAAAACTAAATTTGAGACCAACTAAATGTGGTGTTGATCCGAATTATAAAAATAATGTAAGATCCTTAAGAGATCCATATATATTATATTGAAAAATCGAAAATTTGATATTATTTTCCTGAATTTTGATAAATTGCATAGCAAATATATTGGAAATTATAGTTTGATCGACAATTCCATCTAAAGAAGATCGATGTATTTCATGATATATATTCTTTTATTAAACAATCAGTTCATCAAATTGTAAAATTAGAATACAACACATGTATAAGTAAAGTAAATATACGAAATGTTATACCCAATTAGTGGAGATTAATTCACTTACCATTTAAGCCGATGAAGCTAAAATGAATTTGTTACGGTGTTGTGCCTCTATTAAAGTTTTGTTCTCTCAAAACCCCAATCACAAAATACGGTGATACAATAATCAACTACATAAATAAAAACTCATATAACAAATATCGGAAGAAAAAAGATTACTAATATAGGCGGAATACACGAAGAAAAATGTTATTTTTGGTTTAAAAGATATTTTTTTGTTACAGAGTTGCGTTTAATGGATCTTATGGTATTTAACATATAGATTATCGAAAAATAGATAAAATCAGGTGCGGAATGGTGTATCTTATACGGTGCACATGATTATACATCTTATTCCACGTACACGAACATGATTAATAATTTATTTTAGAGTTAATAACATAATTGGTCCCTGAGCTTGTTCCAATTTAACGGGTTCATTCCCTGGGTTGAAAATCCTTCGGGTTCAGTTCCTGGGTCATCAATTTGGCTACAAGATTAGTCCCCTGTTACTTAAAATGACTAAAATACCCTTTTTCTATATGTTTCTTAATTTATTTAATATTTTAATTTACTTTATATTATTATATCCACCTTCTTCCCCATTCATATCCAAAACAAAAATAAACATAAAAAAATTCAAAATCACTATCAACATCCATCATCTATAAGCCCAAATTTTCCTCATCTATTTATCAAATTTAAAACACAAACAATTTATAAAAAATGTAAACCATCATCGTCGTCGTTGTTACCATCACCGTCGCCCCCCCACCATGCTGTTGTTGTTACCATCACCATCGCCCCCACCCTGTTGTTGTTGTTACCACCAACCGTCGGATAATGTCAATTTTCAGCCTTGGTCGCCAATCACTTGTGGATTTTCTTGTTGTGTGTTTGGTTCTATCCATTTGGATCAAATTGATTTATAGGGTTTATAATTTGGGCATTTGGGGGATTTGAAATGATTTGTGAAAAGTTTGAAGGCAATTATTGGCGAGTGAAATCAGCAGCTCGAAAAATTGGGATTTGAAATGATTTGTGAAAAATTGGACATTCGGATAATGGCGAGTGAAATCAGAAGCTCGAAAATGTTTGAAGGATTCAACAAAAGATACAAACATGATTCATCAGCTTTGGGCTGCTCCATGAATTTCCACATTTATTTCCCTCCTTCCACTTCACCTCACCAAAAGATAGTGGGGGCGACGGTGATGGTAACAACGGCGACGACGATGGATTGTTGGGTGGATAGTGATTTTGAATTTTTTTTTTTATGTTTATTTTTGTTTTGGATATGAATGGGGAAGAAGGTGGATATAATAATATAAAGTAAATTAAAATATTAAATAAATTAAGAAACAAATAGAAAAAAGGTATTTTAGTCATTTTAAGTGACACTATTCTTGTAGCCAAATTGATGACCCATGGACTGAATCCGAAGAATTTTTGACCCATGGACTGAACCCGTTAAATCGGAACAAGCTCAGGGACCAATTATGTAATTAACTCTTTTTATAACACATTTTATAAGAAGTGAATTTTAAGAATAATTTTGTAGGTTTTGAACATGTGTAAAGCTTATACGAAGTGACACTAACTCAAAAAGATTTATTCACTCTATTGGCACGTTATACTACAACATAAAGGGGCTTTAGCGACAGAAGTATTTGTAGTAAATTTGTGCCAAGAAGTCCCTTGCCACTTATTTGCAACTGAAAATGGTGGTGGAAAAAATCTTGGTAGCTAATTTCAAGAGCCACAAATTTGTGACGGTTTTTTGTTTCCCACAGATAAACTGTGACAATAACTTTGCATAAAATTCTTTAAAAATTTAGCTACATATTAAATTTTGCCACGGATATGTGTCGACCTACTTTGCGACGGATTAGCCATAACAAATTTTGACATGGAAGTGCGACAACTTTTGCGGCAACTTATATCGCCACAAAACTGTGACAGTTATCTTTTTCGTAATATAACTTTGCCAAGGTTTATTGACAAAAAAATTCATGTTCAGAAACTATCACAAATAGCAATTGACTAGCGACCAAAATTTGAAATATAACTTTTCCGAATTAGAATTGAGGAAACTGGCATAAATATTTTATTTCATCAAGTGCAAACCATAAAATTAGAATGGAATAAGAGCTATGGATGATTATTAGATTTTTTGTTTACGTGAAATCCACAATTCAAGTTGTGAATCTTTTTTAGTAGAGTGATAAGGAGAGTTGTGGGACCCCAAGTTTAAAAAAAAACCCGGTAAAATAGAATAAATATAACATTTTATTCAAATAAAAACTAATACAATTTATTTAAATAGAAACTAATACATAAAATTAAAATAAAAAAACAATACATTATTAAAACTAAAACAATACTAAAAACTAAATCATCCCATATTTCTCCCGAATGCGCATTTTTTCGCTCTCGATTCACTTCGCTTCTCGTTGTGGCATCCCTTTCGTGTTCATTTGAAGAAACAACATATCGTCTTTTCTTGCATTAGCATAAGCCGCTTCTTTTTAGACTTTAAGTGTTTATTTTTTCGTTTTTACGACATCTTTTTTTGATTTGGTAAGTTTTTTTTAATTGTGAAGCAATCGCTCCACACAACGCCGACGACGAAGATTGAGCCTTTTCGGATGCGACAGATGATTCTTTTCTTTTATTTCCTCTTTGTTTTCCGCGTGGTCGTTCATTTCGATCAACCGCGAAAATATGATCAGATATATCAACGTCTTCAAGTTGACGGTCGTGATTGGATTTTCTATTTTCGCAAAAGCACGTCACTTGCTATGTTATCTCCAAATTTCCCACAATGTCACTTGCCCAAAAGGCACACCCTCCGTATCAAGGTACATCCTCTAAAACCTTTGCATCGTCTTGCCCGCTTTTCCGAAGTCGTAAAGCCTCCGTATAGTGCCCAATAAAGTTCTTTACAGCGGCACTCATTGCCGTGAAATTACTATTCATCGACTCCTTGTTTATCTCCACCAAACCTAGCCCCCGAGCTTGTTCGTTGTAACCCGACACAATTCGTCTCCAAAATCGTCCATCCGGTTGGTTGTTCGCGATGTCGAGATCTTCCGAAATGTGACACCACATCTTCGCCAAAAGTACTTCCTCGGTCGTGCTCCATAGCACCTTTTTACACACATTTTTCTTTTTTTGCTTAGATGATCCTGGTTGTTGAGTTTCTTCGAAGACTTCCTTGAGTTTCTTGCACAACTTCTTGAGTTTCTTGAAGCGTTTGTGATTGTTGTGGTGGAAATTGTGATTGTTGTGGTAGAAATTGTGATTGTTGTTGTTGTTGTTGTTTTTGTTGTTGTTGTTGTTGTTTTTGTTGTTGTTGTTGTTGCAACAATAGTTGTTGATGCATAAAAAATTGTTCGGGGTTGAAACACATCGGTTGGGGTTGTTGTTGTGTAGTTTGTTGCGAAAAAGTTGTTTAATATTTGTTGTCGTTGTTGGTATTTGGGGTGATAACAATAGGTTTGCTTGATTATGGTAGTTTGCGAAACCGAAATTGGGATGGTTTGTGATTGTGGCTTTGAATGTGTGTTTGCGTTTGTTGGGTGGGCGTTTGAAGACGATGATGACATTATTACGATTTTGAGATTATAGATGAAATGTATATAAAGATTTAATGAGACTGAGAAAAAAAAAATCATCAACGAGCCGTTGATGACACAACGAAGGCGAGAACGACCCCTACAACGAGTAGGGGCGGTATGGCAGCGAGATGGAGAGGCTCGTTGTCAAGCCCACAACAAACCATTCCAAATGCTCTAACAAGTCTTGCATGAAGTCCCTAGATATCACAAAGAAGATGATATATCATTTAATTTTATAACATAAATCTTACTACTAGTGAGAATGACCAGAATTGTCTAGTGTTTTACAAACATTTAACATTTGTTTGATGAAAAATCAATAACTTCACATTAATGTTTTTCAAACAATAGACTTTGGCTATAGCAAAACTTATGTTTTTAATAACTCTAACCCGTACATCAACTAAGTGATTTATTTTTCTACCATTTATTTTCCATAGCAATATCTATTGGGTCAAACTTAGTGATTAGTTTGCAGCTCAGCTGCAACTATATGCATTATTGGTTGATACAGATAAACCATCTGCATAGTAATTTTATGCATATGGGATACATATAAGCCTCAGGTTTGTCTAGGAGGATTATCTACTTCATTTAGAGGCAATTCTACAAGGTAGAAGATCTTCATAGTATTCATATAGAAGACTAATGAAACTTATATATTGATCTCTAGTTACAGATAAGTACTTTGATGAAGTGCATGGAGACTTAAGTGATTGGTGAACAGACAATTACTTAAGGAATATTCTCAGCCAAGGAAGTCAAAGATATGTAAAGATATCATATTAGAAGTTATGATGTATTATACAAGAATGTCTTAGTTGTCCCACTACAATATGATTGTGTTTTAAAGTTTAATTATAAAAAATCTAGATTAGCGTTTGTAGTAGTTTCATATCTTCACGGTTTACTTAGTCTGCTCTCAAGAAACTTTTTTGTTCATCCTTGTTGATCGATCTTTATTCACATGATTTTGGTGAATTATTAGTAAAATCATTTAAACTGTAAAATTGAGCCTTTATTACTTACTAGTTTATCCAGGAACAACAATATCATTCCAGTTAGTGGGTCCCAAGAGGAAAATTCTTGGCCCGAAAAATCAGATTAATGTCTTGAAAGCAAATCGGGACGCGAAAAGAGACATGAGAAAGAGGAAGAAGATTCTAGAAAATAACCGTTCATGGCGTGAATTTTCACGACGTGAAATCTCAAAGTCGACCTAAAAGTCACCGCGTGAACTTCAGCGTTCATGGCTTTAAGACCATTTCATTCCAACGGTCATTTTAACTGACACGACTAGTTTTTGCCAACAAACCAAATTTCTCTCATTATATGTTAACTAGATTTTTGTGCCCCATGTATGACGGCGGAACAAAATTTTATCAAATGCATAACTAGTTGAAGGAAACAAAAGAAAAAATATGAGAATGTAGACTTTATACAAATAATTGGGTAAACACAAAACACAAATATAAAAAGGAGTTACTTTATTTAATAACGTAACACAAAAAAGGAAATTTAATAGCGTATACGTAACCCAAAACAAAAAATAGAAAACCCAAAATCTACAAATATTTGAAAAAGAGAGTAACCCATCAAGAAGATATTTATACTAAAAAATAAAAATAATCGAAATGAAAAGATGATTTAACTTAAAACCTAATATTAGTAAAAATAATTAGCACAAAAACAAAAGCTAAAACGTAATATAATATGACTTGTAAAATGTTAGGTTTGAGAAAGAGAATGTCACACTCTTTTATCATAGTCGTCCAAGCAGGAAGTAAGTATTGAGTCTATACTATCTATCTGACTTTAATCATGGCCATCATCCAAACTCATCTCATCATTTTCTGAAAATCCACACTCATGAAAATATTTACAAATTCGATGGCTGATGTTGACCGAGTTAAGTTATACCCTAAACAATTTTTATATTTCTTCTTTGGAGCGGATGGGTTGCTCTAATCAAACTTGGGTACTTATTATCACCTACAAAATTGAATGTTCCTTAAGTAATCCTTTCCAAAGTCCACCCCTATGAAGTTTAGAGGAGGTCTTAGTTTTGATACTCATTAGCTTCAAGTCCTAGTTGATCTAGTAAAAGGCGTGTCTTTAAACATACGCGGAGGTAAGAATGTAAGGTTAGAATATAACCTTTCATTTTGTGCAAACAAAGCATCTAAATAATATGATAAACTGACATTGAGTCAATCAAACTATAGAAACAAAGTACTTTATACGGGGACAACTATTTCAATGTTAACGAAAATTCGATACATACAATATAACAATAATTTGGATATAGTTGAATACATTTTAAAATATTATCCCTTGTATAAGGGTATGTTTATAATACTTCAAGAGTACCTAAAGGATGTCCTTTGAAAGAAAACCCTCAGAAAAATGAAAAAAGAAAACAGTCAATGACAAAGTACTTTTATTTTGCACTATTCCTTTTTTAAGATTTAGCAAAACGAGCAGCGATCCTCTTCTGAATTGGAGTCCTGCAAGACGGGCAATCCTTCATTCCGCTCTGCTCATGGACCAAGTTGCATTCAGCACAAACTACTTGATGCCCACATGGAACAAAAACCACACTCATCTCTTCGGTCAAACACATTACACATTCCCGGTCCTTCTTCCGATTCATAATTCCATGTTTGAACTCTTTTGAAGAAACTTCTGACGTTTTCAAAATCATGCCCATTCGCATTGCTGCAATTTCTTTGGTTTCTGCCTCTAACTTCAATGCAGCAATCTCATACCGAATCCTCTTGATTTCGGTCTCATATTTCTTGAAGTTTGTTTCCGCCTTTGTTGAATCTCTCTCGTTTTCTTCCTTAGCCATTGCTTCAAGGCGTTGTCTTTCATTCCTTACTTTTTCAGCTTGTTCAAGAAACTTAGCGGTCTCTCTTCGTTCCTTTCCTAATCTAGTCTGAAAATTTTCAATTTTGCATTAGTAAACATCTTTTTCATGAAGTTAATTTAGTGAAAATAGATATACCTCAGTCTCTTTAAGATGACATTTAGCTTTCTCTAGATCTCGTAGCTTTGGACCCGTTTCTCGTTTTAGTGATTTAAGTTCATCCTCCAATAAGTTCTTTTCAGACCTGAACGATTCAGACTTCTTTAAAGCTTCCCGTTCTTTATATAGAGCTTTCTCCAATCTTTTAGCTTGAATAAAGCTTTGCTTTCCAGCTATTTTTTTCTCCCTCTTAATAACTGAATTTTCAGACTCGAGCCTGAGAATTGATTTACAAGCCATATGAGTTTGGCGATTATAAGTATTCAAGGCAATCCTTGATTCTGATAGCTTCTTCATCATACTTTCCTCCACAACTTGTTTAGCTTTGTTAATCTTCTCTACTTCGGATTTTACTTCCTTCAACTTTTTCAGCTCAATTCGATCTTGACTAAGCCTGTTGGCTACTTGCATAACCTTCACATTCGCCCACTCGTCCCACCTTTTCATTTCTTTATGTAACGATTGAAGATGTCCAACTGCAGCGATTATCATTTCATCTTTTTCATCTTGTGGCACATGCTCACCCTTCGTTTCATCATATGGAATTCCAGCCAAATAGTAATCAGGAGTTTTAGGTGGTTCCTTTGGGACAGTTTCCACCTTCAGTATTGCAGCATTTGCTTTCACAGGCAACGCCGAGTTTTTCTTATTTTGAGGAGACAAATCACTACGCTTACCAAGTTTCGGCTTGAGGACCATTTTTAAACCACGTCCTTTATAGGTCTTTTCAACATGAAACATTTTTTGTGAAATTGTGTCTCTTTTGTGTTTTGAGCATGATTGCTTACAACATGTACCTACATCTTCAACTCTTTTCCCGGGATTTGTGGCTGGTTTGCTTTTGATTTTGGGTTCGGGTTCAGGTACAGATTCACGTCCAGCTGATGTGCCTTCTTCTTGAACAACTCTAAGACCATCCATCTGAAACTTCCGAGGATCAATTTTGGCCACACATGCATCGAGCACATTTAAATCACAAACCACCAGAGTCAACATTGCTTCGCGAACAGATAAATTTTGTTTTATTTCTCTAAGTAAAGTCACCATTTCCAACATCATAAATTCAACCAAGCTATTCAAATCTTCGAATGTATGCAATGTTGCATCATTAATTCTCTTGGTTCTTAGGCAATTCAAAGCAAGTTCAACGATAGATGACACCATGTCTTTCATGCCGTAGAAAGGGCCACAACGTAAAATTGTGTTCTCCGCGACCTCCTTAGTATAACCACTTTTAATGATTTTTTCGATAGCATCACGAATACATGTATGTAAGCTGTCTGATAAAAGTTTTGCAAGATCCGCTACAGATGTACTATCCCAATCTGAATCACGAACAAGTGCTTCGATATCCTCCTTCGGTAAATCGAGTTTGGTCTTCATTGTATCCATGAGTTTTTCTTGAAGTTCTGCATGCATGTTAAAACATCAGTGTTAGAAATAATAAAGATTTTGGCTAAGAAAAGCGTTACATTTTGTATAAAACGAGGATTTTTTTAGATCCGCGCATTGCAGCGGTTTTGAAAACTTTCGCATTTTACTGTTAATTTATAGTGACCGTAATTTTTATTATATATTTAGACGCCACTTCATAATTCCTTTTTAAGTACGATTTATTTTTCTAGAGTTTTTTTTTCTTTATTCCCTTTTCCATTTAAAAGAAAAGATCAAAGTTTTATACTTATTGAAAAAAACGCAAATAACTTAATTGGTTTGGAACAAATATTTTTAAGAAGAAACAATAAATTTCCTTTAAAAAAATTATTCAATTAATTATTCATTTAATATTATAATACTCTTGTTAATTTTTATATGGCTTCTAATCTAAGGCTGTATATATAGAGGTCTAAATGAACCGAACTAACAAAAACTACACAAATTGGGAACACAAACTACACAAGTTGTCATGTAAAGATTCTTATTTTCATGTTAGTGTTTGAAAATGTTTGTTCTTCTAAGAAAATAGAGAAGTAATGTGATAAAAAAAAAATTGAGCATTACAAGCATTCAAAAATCTTATAATAATCAACTAGACTTTATATTTGTGTGTATATACGGACAGTTTAAATTATTTTTTATTGGTATTATTGGATGTTAAAGTTAAAGTTAATAACGATTACTTTTTAATATAAAAATTTGTTATATATCGTCCGAAAAAATTATTCATTTTGAGAAACTTTATAAACATTTTAAGAAACTTTATAAAGCTACATGTATATTCTTGAGTTGCGCTTATACATTTGGATTAAATATGTATTTTAAACGTCTTTATAATATATATATATATATATATATATATATATATATATATATATATATATATATATATATATATATATATATATATATATATATATATATATATATATGTATAATTTAATAGATTAATATGTGTATTATTATTTGGTTCCTTAATTATGTTTATAATAATAAATAATTATTTTTTATTTATCTATAGATAATAGGTGGTGATATCTTAGTAATAAATAGAAAAAAAAATAGTTTATTTCAATTGGTTAAAAATAAATGGTTAAATTGTATAAATTTAGTTTAAAAAATGACTAAATTAATCTAATAAACAATCTAAATAAAAGGTTACTCTTTAGATTCATGTCAACAAACCAATAGTGTAAAATAATAATTTATAAATATTTAAGTGGCTAATAAGTGTCATTTAAGAATTTATATACATATAAATTAAGAATTTTGAAATATATAATAACTTAATTTCGCAAGTCATGAGATTTTATATTTATTTGCATTTGGTTAGTCAATTTTAATATCTAAAAGTAATTTTTATAATATATATACAAAGATGACAACACAAAAACATCACATTTATGTTAATATCTCAAATAAATAGCAAATTATTTTAAAAAATAGAGATAAACTGAAATCTTATATTATCGCATAGACCTAATCATATTGTCAAACTTACGATTTAATAAATAGGTTAAACTGAGAAATTATAAAATATTAGAAACAATAATATTGTTAGTATTAAGTTATTAAAAATAGAGACAGAAAAAATGAATCTTCCTTAAATACTTATGGAAATACAAGGGGTTATTATTATTCTTTTTTGCCTTTTGGAAATATGGTTTTTGATTAATATAGAAAATATTTTTTTTACTTAAATCAGAGAAATATGAACATTATAGTGAAAAGATGAGAAAATGTTCAGGAGAAAATATAGATAAAAATAATGAAAAAGAATTGTTTGTTTTTGTTTTAAAAGAAGCTAAATTGATTATTTTGAAAATTAAAGGGGTAATATTAATATTGAAAGATTATTGTGTTAGAAGGGATTTAAATTAAATTGGTTAAACAAAGGGTTAATTGATTAAATTGATTACGAATAATGGATTAAATTGATATAATTTTTAATAAATTAAATTAAAAAAATAGCTATATTGATTTTTTTTTTAAATAAAGTTGTAATATTAATTTTGAAATATTATTGTGTTAGGAGGGATTTATAATTTAAATTAGTTAAAACAAAGGGTTAATTTATTATATTGATTAAAAATAAGGGATTAAATTGACGTTTTATAAATTAATCTTATTGGTCAATAATTATAAAAAAATGAAAATGTTTAGGAGGAGATATAGATAAAAATGATGAAAAAGAGTTGTTTATTTTTGTTTTAAAAAAAGCTAAATTGATTATTTTGAGAATTAAGGGGGTAATATAAATTATAAAAGATTATTGTGTTAGGAGGGATATAAGTTAAATTGGTTAAACAAAGAGTTAATTGATTAAATTGATTACGAATAATGGATTAAATTGATATAATTTTAAATAAATTTTTATTTAAAAATAACTAAATTGATTTTTCTTTTTATAATATGGAGTAATATAATTTTAAAACATTATTGTGTTAGGAGGGATTTATAATTTAAATTAGTTAAAACAAAGGGTTAATTATATTGATTAAAAATAAAGGATTAAATTGACTTCTTACTGGTCAATAATTTTAAAGAAATCTTTTCTTATATAATAAATAGAACTTGAGGTTTGCCTCACTGGTTATCACCTCACACTAGTCGTGTCGAAAAAAACGAAAAAAAAACCGAAAACCGAAATATGTCCAAACCAGGTTTGACCAAAACCGGTTCGGTTTTGACCCAAACCGCCGGTTTGGATTTTCTAGCTTTGAATCGGGTTAAAACCGAGTTATACCAAACCGGGTTGGGAAACCATCTAGCCGTTAGAAAATTCATATGACCGTTAATATGGCCGTTGGAGAGGCTTTTTTGATCGTTACGCCAGCTTAACTATCAGTTACGCTTTTTTTTTATTAAATATTCCAAACCGGTTTTTAACTGGTTTGGACCCGGTATGAAACCGGTTTGAGCGATTCTATTTTTCACCAACAAAAAACCGATCCAACCCGAACCGGTGTGGATGGTTTGACCAAAAACCGGTCCGGTTTGCAAACCCGGTTCGGTTTCCGGTCAAACCCTGTTTTGACACCCCTACCTCACACCTTTTGTGTGGGAGGTCACGGTTCAAAACTTAGTACTTGGGTGTGTGACCTCCCAAGAAGATTTTCTACCAAGACTCGGTTTTAACGTGGGCAAACTTCGTGTAGGCTGGGTCGACCGGTCAAAAAGTGACACGAGTTTGGATGGAGCCTACCAATCAACCATTTTATATATATATATATATATATATATATATATATATATATATATATATATATATATATATATATATATATATATATATATATATATATATATATATATATATATATTATTCATAACTTTTCTAATTATGACTCTTTTTAAGTATTTTTTTTTTTCTAAAATAATTATTTTTATTTTTGTTCTTTATGAGTTTTTATATTATGTAAAGTAAGAATTAAATAACTACAAGTAATTTATATTAAATTACTACAAGTGAATAAAGAACTTTTGATTGATGGGATTTGATATTGACCATGTTACGAATTTTAGGTTGGTCTCTAAGAAACTAAATATATGTTTTATTTAGTTGTAATATCATTAATAAAAAGATTATTCTAAAAATGCAGGAAGTTTGTATTGGTAATATACAAGAATATAAAATATTTAATAAATTCTTAGAGACCATCAATACGGTAAGGGACGGAGCTATGCTTTTTACTTAAGGGTGGCCGTATTTTGTTGTAAAATTACTAAATATTGTGTTCTCTTTCATTCCTGGTAATAGTATATTCAATATAGTATTTAAGTTTTCATATCTAGTTTACGTAGTATGTTTTAAATTTTGGAACATGTTTAATTATGCTTTCGGGTTTTAATTGATACCCTAAACGCTTTGTTATTGGGGCTTTTTTCTACTAGCCCCCTTTTTTCTCCGACATTGCTTACAGTGATAATTATCAAAATCTTTGATTTAAAGCAATAACCTTTAGATTAATAGTAAAATTATATTATATATATATATATATATATATATATATATATATATATATATATATATATATATATATATATATATATATATATATATATCTCTTCAAATGTGACCAAAGCACTAAACTTAGTAATCTTTATTTAGTTTACATATTTTTTTGTCAAGTTTTTTTTTTCTAAAGAAATGACGTAACCCAACAAAAACTGATACTTGACCCTTATTCCTTTGACAAGTTTCTCTCTTTTTTTCTTTTCATTTTTTTATTTCCATAAAGATCTTATTTGAATACTTGAATGGTGTACCTTATTATTATTTTTTTGATAAGGTCACTAACATGGTCTAGGTTACCATCTTATGATTAATGCTAAAATGTATGCATTCACAATTTCAAATTGGTTTGGTTCGAAAATTTTCTAATTCAAATTATTCAGAAATTCAGGGTATTGTTTTTGAAAAATAAATATAATCCAAGAAGTGATTATATATGTGTGTGCATGCAAGGAAGGGGTAATTTGGGTTTAGGGGTTCATTTAATGTTAGACATGTGTATTGTAAAAAGTGTTTTTATAAACGCAATTTAAAACATCATTAAAGATTCCCAAAATAAAAGAAAGAACCCTTACCTTTGATTAACTCCTTTGGTGATAATTCCGAATCGCAAGGGTTCTGGAAGAAAATTAGAAAACAAGAAAATTAATTAATCTCAAAAGACAGAAAATGAACTAGTAATGTTTCCTTAAGTAATTTAAACAAACATATGGAAGGACATGTAAAAATAAAAAAATAATAAAAAATATCAAACTAAGTTAAATTAATTAAAAAAAAAAAAAAGTAAAGAAACTTACCCATCAATTCATTACCCAATAAAATTTTGATATGTTGAAACAAGTAAAACACACTTATTTAACCATATTTGTATTCAATGAAATTAATCTTACATTAAAGGCTCAATTTTAACAAATACATGTCTAGATTCACTAAGTTAGTATTAGTTGAAAATATAAGAATGAAATGATATAAATATCTTAACAATTGTGGATGAGGTTTGTCTTTAATTATATAGTAGTTTCTTTAATTTTAATTTGTAAAATAAAAAAGTGGCAATATTAATAAATTTTTAGAATTGAAATGAAAAGTGAAAAGAGGCAATATTAATAAATTTTTATTTTATTGTTATTTTTATTTTCATACAATTTATATTTATGTGAACACACATGTATTAAAGCCAATAAACACTCTAATAGTAAAATTAAGAAGTTAAAGTTATATTTACGTATACAATCAAGGAAATTAATCTTACATTAAATGCTCGATTTTAATAAATACATGTCTAGATTCACTAAGTTAGTATTAGTTAAAAATATAACAAATGAAATGATATAAATATCTTACCAATTGTGGATGATGTTTGTCTTTGATTATATATATAGTAGTTTCTTTAATTTCAATTTGCAAAATAGAAAAGCTAATGTTTAGAAGTAAAAGAGACAACTAAATAAACAACTATGAGTGTATAAAGTTGAAATATATGAAGGAAAAACATGTTAATTTTAAATGAAAAAAGTAGTAATAATTATAATGAATTAAACATCTAAATTCTCACTTTAACAATTTTTTCCTTTTTACCATATTTGTCTTTAATAACTATCCTTGAAACACACTTTATCTTCAATCATTAAGGTATTTTAGGGAAAATAAAGTCCTATAAGTAATTTAGTTATTTTTTTTTTAAATAAAAGAATTGTACTAGAAACCCAAAAAAGTCACGCAGGAGCAAAGTACCAAAAGGCTTCGAGAAAGAGCAGGAAATACAAACAAAACAAACACCATGTTTTTATTTACTTACTTCACTAATGTGTAGTTATCATGGATATGATGTAACATGATAAGGGTTTATATTTTACTTAAAAGACATATAATATTAAAAAATGATTTAAAAATTAAGTTAGTAGTTTTTAAAATTAGTTTTTGACACTTTAGTTTAATTCGTTACGAAATTACATTACATTATAACGTGTTATTTTATATTATAATCTCATCAATAGACTCGTATCAACCAGAAACAAGAGTATAAGAATAATATTTTATGAATATTCAAAAGTCTAATATGTATTTTTCATATTATGTTTACGTATGAAACATTAATTAGTATGAGAAATGAGATATCTTTATTAATATTTGTTCCTTTTATTAATATTAAATTTATTATGTTTGGTTTAATATATTTTGTATACTTATATTGCACTAAAATTAATATCGTTTTTCGGTTAGTTACATAGTTATTTTATTATTTTTAAAAATAAATAAAAGTAATCATAAATATATCCTTGACATTTGAATTATTAATTTTAAAATATAAACATAATTCTGTCATAAAAAGTGTAAAACTATGACAATATATAAAAATAATCCATCACAATTAAACACATTTATGTTAAGTTCTCAAAGTAGATAACAAATCATATTAATTAATAAATTTCTGTTGTAGTATAGAAAAATTCATATTATGAGATCTTAAATTAAATTAATATGAAGAAATTGAAAACTTAGAAAAGGAATAAAAACATTAGAAAAACAGACTAATTAAGTTGATATAATAAATTGTGACAGACTAATATTAGTTAACAACATTTCATTTGTTATCAATAAGAATTATTTTAAATTTTGTGTTTTGCTCTTAAAATTCAATAAAATTTAGAAAATCGAGCTTTTATTAAAAAAATTTGAAAAAAAAAAAGGTTATATCAAATGGGAGAGATATCAAGTTTGAATCATGTTGAAAAATATATTTAATTTAATTATTTAAGAAGAAAAACTAAACTAATTTCATTCAAATTTGAAAGATTCTATTAATAAGAGTCTATCTTTCAAATTTCATTTTTTATTTATAGATTATTATATAGCATAACTAATTATTGATCTTTAAGGTAACATTAAAATAAAATTTAAATTATTGTAATAATATTATTTATTCAAATATAGAAGTTATAATAGTAAAATATAAGATAATATAATATAATGTATTACTAAGATGATAAATGGATATAATATAAGAATGTAGAAAAATGATTAATTAATACCTCTAATTTTTTTAAAAACAAAAGACACTATTTTGCTCATCTATTTCATTTTAAATCTAATGGCAAAGATTCAAACAAAAACTCAATTTTATTTAATTTTTTAAAATTAAATTATTTCATAAATCGTTAGACAAAATAAAATATACCGTTGCAGTCGTCTCGTTTTTATCTTTAGTTAGACCAGTGGTATTATATACTTTCGACGTTTTTTATTTATTTATGAGTATTGAAATTGAAAAGATAAAATCAAATGTGATATTTACATCAATACGTAAAATTTTATAAAAGAGAATTACTATAAAATTTATAAACTACCTAAATTTAGGAAAAAAAAATTGATTTTTAACGAGTTTTATTTTTTCTCTTTTTTGACATTAAATATGATATACTAAAATCACATTTGATAATAATAAATCATATGTGGTAGTACTCTAAGTCATATGTGATATGACTGTAAATCATATGTGATATTATGTATGTAAAAATTTCAAAAACTCGAAAGACAATAACACACATGATTTTAACTCTAAATATGAATTTTAATACACAACAATGTTATACAATGTATAATCTATATGGATCCGGAAAAAAGTTCGAATTTTGAAGACTTTTTATTTGTTCGTTTATGGCATAATGTTGAAATTCATAAGACAATATCACATGTGATTTGAACACTAAATACGAATTTCAAAACTTAGATTTGTTATATTACGTACATTCAATTAAAATAAAAAAGAAAAACAAAAAAATAATATGTCAAACTACTGAAATCGCATGTGATAAAACAGTGATTTATAATATAAAATTTCAAAAACAGTAAAAAGAACCCGGAAATAAATTTCGTCAAAAGTATATATCGAGTGGGTGCTCTATAAAAAGAGGAGAAAATGTTCGTTTTAATAGTGTAAGTTATTCGTTTAATACATTTACCGTTTATTAGATAATTAATTTTTAAACAAAAATAAATTATTGTAGGGTTTTAAAATGAAGAGTTGTGAGTGGTCCATCTAGTCACAAGTTTCTTAATGGTATTTCTTGATTTCAACCCGTAATATAATATATATTATACGAATATGCTTTCTGGTATAGCATACATTTTTTTCGTTTCATTTGTCTATGAAGAAATTTTTTAAAATTAAATAAAATATGATTTATTTCTTTCATTTAAAGTACAATTCATTTACAAAAGAAAAAATTTCTAATTGATTACTACATTAATTAAAGAACAGTAAAAGCAGTAATTAATAATATCTATTTTTTAAAATAAAAAAGATTTTCGAAACATATATAGATAAAAAATGAATAATTAAAATAAAATAGAGAGAATATAAAAATTATATCCTACATATAGAATATGATTAAATATAATATGACTTTTAAGATGTAAAAATTAAATTCGATATCACATAACATGTGAATGAATATTTATTTTTCTTTTTTTCTATGTAGTTTAATAGCATAAATTTTATAAAACTAAGGATTTTTACTTAGACTCTTAATAAATAAATATAAATAATGTGTGAAATATATCTTCAACTTTAATAGGAGGTATATGCTCTTCATCTTTATATAATACATGTGAAACGAGAATTTGTAATAGTAGCGTAAAGAAAATGATATTTGCCCCATACATATGTGTGAGATAAACTATGGAAAAATAATTTGATCAATTTATTTTTTGTCTTTGATGATCATACTTCGTTATATAACCAACAACATATAAACATATGTTAGAATAATAGTAGACGAAAAGAAATAAAAAATATTACCTCATCAAGTTCGATGGATGCAGAAAGTGCTTGTTGAAACAGCAAATACATCATTGAATTCTTTATTCTTTCAGGCTCTTTATTCGGTATAACCTAATACAACAAAAAACATATACTTCAAATTTATATAAATATTAATCCAAGACAATAAAAATATATATATTTCATGTTCCATACGATGATACATGAAACGAAAACGTTTGTTGACTAACATTTACTCGATTCATTTGAAGAAGTCGTTGTTGCTTTAGATCTAGTAGGTCGGTTAGACAAAATGCGTCAAATTTCACAATCACAAAAATATTTAAAAAAAAATTTCACAAATGAAACTTTTATGTTAATGAAGAATATGTTACCAAAAAATATGAAAGCAAAGTAAAAATTCGATCTGAAACCAACTCAAAGTAGTTTGGATCCAAATTATTGATGTAGTAAGATCTTCAAAGAGATCAATATATTTTATATGGTAAAATTGAAAAATTTTATATTATCTACGAAATTTTGATGGATTGAATAGTAAATTTATTGGAAACTTAATATTGATTGATATTCCATCTAAAGAAGATCCATCGTTTTCTTTTACTGAATAATCAGTTAATAAAATTATAAAATCAAAGTATAACACATATTTAAGCAAATATAGGGGTGCTAATACCCAATTAACAGAGATTAATTTCACTTACCATAGAAGCAGATCGAGCTAAAATGGATATTTCACGGTATCACGTTTTTGTCTAAGTTATGTTTTATCAAAAGCTCAATAACAAAAAATCTTGTGATACCGAGAATTTTTACATCAAAAACTAATATAAGAGGAATAGTAGAAGAAAAAGGTAGTTGATATATAGGCGGAATACACAAAGAAAAAGGTTAATTTTTGGTTTAAAATTTTTTCTTTTTATTGATAAATGTGTGTAATAAATTTAATAACTAAAATGTTTGTGTGTAAAACACTGATACAATGAAATTTTAGTTGACGTTTTTGATGACTCTCGGTTATGGTTATATAATTGGCCAAATATCGACAAATGAAGACTCGAATAGGTCAATTTATCACTACATTTAAGAGATATATAATATCGAATAGAAATATTGTAATAAACATTTTAGAATGAGAATAAGTCTTATTTGATATAATAGGTCGGTTAAATAAACACCCCCCCCCCCCCCCCCCCCCCCCCCCCTTGTGTCCCTCTCGGTCGAACACCAAAACTAAAACCCAAACCCTGGGGTTTTAGATATAGGGTTTTGGTGTTCCGGGTTTTTGGTTTTTCGGTTAGATTTTACAAGTTATTCATTAGGTATCTGATTAGATCGCATAGGAGTAGCAGGAGGTAGTATTCAAGTGATGATACGATTCTACGAGGCCTTTTCTAGCGATGGTGTCCGACATGGAACAAGTGATATTGATACGCCCAGATTGTCAGTCCGAAACGTATCAGAGATGTTTAAATTTTATGGTCATCGGTGCTAAGTCTCTGAACCACAATACTAAGAATAGCAAGTGATAAGTTTACCAAGGGTCGTTGTATACGACAACTGAATTTGAAGTAAAGTTTTGCCAATCTGTTTTTTAGCTTATCGGGTTTAAAAGGGGGAGTTGGTTTTTGTTTTGTTTTCTAAAATAATTAAAGTAAATAAAACGATAAATAAGTAAATAAGCAAGCAGGATAATTAGAAAGTGCTTGTCATGATTTCGTATTCTAGTAGATTAGGAGTGATAATATGTTGAATTAAATTATTTCAGTGACTATAATGATTTGTAAATCTAAAAGATGTTGGATAATGTGGCTTATGCACTATGATAACTACCAGTGTTATTATCATTGGTCGATGACTCTAACTGGTATGTCACTAGGTCTAGGCTATTCGAGTATGATTAGACTGTACCGATTAATGTCTGTATCTAATCTTTTAACACATGAACATTTATCCTACTTCTAGTCATTTAAGTTTAGGTCACCTAGTTTTATAAAATACCTTAGAGTCTTTTAGTTTATCTAGCAATACTAAAAACAATTGTGTAATATCCACTTAGAGGACTAGATAGTTACGCTTAGGTTTTAATTAAAGATCATTACTACCTAACTTAGCAGTCTATGTTGGTTAACTCTGTTTTCTACGACATAACAGAGGTTATGAAGGCCATGAGCGGTATATTTGCACTTGACATGACTGGCCTGGCATATCACCAGATAGGTCGCCATAAATCGTTAACTACTGAGGGGTCTTGCAAGTAAGGACCTTATAACACATTTATTCAACTTATTACTACATAAGGGATACTAGACTACTACATCAGGGGAAAACACTAATACGATTGCTCCCTAAACATGGCAACTAACAAGTATACATATACCATCGAACTATCAAACAAGAACATCAATAATAAAAGTAAATTAAAGAAGTCACCCGGAATAAGTATAGAATGTGTTATTTATTGCTTTGATTACAACCACTCAGCCTCTGAAGAAAGCCTCCTAGTTACAATCTCCGCTCACACTAATTAACTGTATTGCTAACTAAACTACTTCTAAAAAACAATAAAATTACCAAGAAAAATTCTAGAGAGGGAAACTACATAGAGAAGGAAAGATGTGAAAAATGAGGCAAGTATTTATAGGCCACAAAAACCACCAAAAAGTCACAAGGGGGGTCGGCCAACCAGCGTTACCCCCCAACGTTGGGCTTGACCACTGACACCACCCCCCGTCGACGCTAGTGGTGGCCGTTGGTGGTCGCCTGTTGTTGTTGTTCTTTTTCGGCGCATTTCAGGTGCGTTTCTGGTTTCCGGATGGTTCGTCTTAGGTCTTATTTTGTGCAGAATGTCTTTTCCAATATTCTTGGGTCCTCTGAAGTATCCCGGTAAATGCCGAAAGGTAAGATCAAAATTTTGGTAAAGGTTTGTCGATAAACTATAATTCCGTTCTTTCAACGGTTTGGAATCTGGTTTAGTAGGGAAGTGTCAGGATAAGTGTTTTGGGAGATTTGGGAAGGTAATTTGGGTAATGTGAGTTTGTGGGATGAAATCTTATACATTTCGGTTAGCAGTTGAGGTTTCTAGAGTTTTATGAGTGTTTCGGGTAGTGGAGGTTTTGGCGGAAGTTTGAGTGGATAAAGTGTCTGTTTCTAGCATTACCGAGACCTTTCAAAGTTGATTTGACTTAGGGACTTCCTACACACTGCTTAATTTTCGGCTACATCTTCGGTTCTCTAGACATTTGCTGATAAGCTAGTATCATGCATAGTTCTTCATATCTTCGAGAAATCTTCGTTCGTGCATGATAAGTTATTTCTTTAGGTCTTCTGATGGTTTTCTGGAAGTGTCTTGTGTAAGTCTTCACAAAAACTTCACCGATTTACTGTCGCTTCTGCAATTTTAAGCTATTTTATGCGTGTTTTATACTTTTGTCCTTTTTCAAGGCATGATTCTCTAAAACGTCATAGAATAAAGGAAATAGATCAATTACGCTTAATTTATATATCGTAAAGTCAAGTATGTTACATAAAATACGTCCTAAGATGTGTGTTATTAGGACGATGTGATATATCTCTTGATAGCTTCCTTGGGTTCTTTTGGAGTTCAAGATTGATTGAAGTAAGCAACGAGCTAGGGGATCATATTGAGCTTGAAAAGGTGCACATCTTTGTTAACCTTTTATTATACATATGCGTGAGTCAAAATTGTTTGTTGCCTTATGAATCATTAATCAATATCTTGGCTCAAAGGATTTTGTGTAAACAAAACATTTTCACAATTTACTAATTCTGATTTTCATTTACAAAACCCCTTAATAACACTTGACATCTAGATCATCGAAAAACAAGAGAAAACTTAGGATGTGTTTAGTTGCACACTTTTGTTTTCAGTTTTTCTATCTCTAAGTTGTTCGAAATGAAAAGTGTTTTTATTCCCTAAAAAATAAATAAAACTGTGAAAATACTATTAAATGAGAAAATATGTCACATTTTCTACGAAGAAAAATTGTAAAGAAAAATAAAAATGAGTTTTCAAATTTGTAGTTATTAAAGTGAATAGTAGTAATTTTGAATGCATATTTTTTTCTTTGATTTTCTTTTCAAAGTTTTTCTAAAAAAATGCATAATTGATTAATTTCTACAACTAAAAACACCATAGATCCTTAGTGGTGCACCGTACACGATGTACTTGATTAATAAATTTTATTCTCATGAAAGTACATGATTAATGCTTTCTTCTATAACACATCGTATAATAAGTGCATTTTAAAAGATAATTATGTAGGTTTTCAACATGTTGAAGGTTTGTATAAAACTTATACAAAATGACATTTATTCAAAACAAAAATGATAATTTCATTAAATTTGCACAATGGTCGTAGTCTTTATTTTTACCCAATTTAGTATTATAACCTATATAAGACACACGAAAATAATACCATTCTTCTAGGTTACTTAAATGAAGTCCATAATTTCGTAAGAAAATAAAAAGTTTGTAATGTTTATAAGCTAAAAGGTTTAAAACATGTTACATGAAATTCAAGCACTAGTGACTGTAGTGAGAATCAATTGAGAGTGCATCGAGTTCTCGCGACATTTCTTCAATGAAAAATCACTAACTTTGAAAAAAATGCTTTTCGATAGTCAAAACGATAGCTATTAGAGCTTTAATAAAGCAAAGCTATGTTGAATACGTGATTAAAACTAACAATTCAGCTCATATTGTTTGTCGAAATTCCGGTCAAATCAAGCTAAAGTTTAACACGAATTCATAATTCAAGAGTTTAGATATGAAAGTTTAATGGCAAAATGTTTCAAAATAACTGTTTTGACATATCTGTTAAATGTATATATGTTATTTATAATTATTTATAAAGTTTTGCGAAAAAGAACTACTAGCACCCTATTGTGATTTTCTTTTTCTTTTTTACCCAGCTGCATTTGAAATTCGCTGATTTTCTTTTTAGCCGATATATGTAATAGCAAGACATCTCTTTTCTTTAGTAACAATAATAACAGTTCAACGATAAAGCAACAATATACCAATTTTAGTTCTCATCCTTTCCCCACTTTGCATACTCCTCTTGGCTGTAGGGTTATGGTTTATTGTTTGGGCCTTTTAGGTCAACCCAAATAATACATTAACCTGATCCGACTAAACTCAAACCCGACCATACCCAAACCCGATCACGCAATCTTTTATTATGGTTAGGTTATAAGCAATCCTCACAATTATAAAACTTTGACTTATCCGACCCAATAATCAGGTCGGGTTAACCCGAATGACATCACATGTCAATAATGAGTTTGAAATATTATGTAGTTTTTTTTAAACAGATTGAGATGACAAACTCATTTATTAAATCGGTTGAGTTTGAGTTTGTATCAAGGTATATAAACATGTCAATATGTTACCTCGTAAGCCACAACCCACACACGACGTTATTGACACCATAAAATTAAGTCTAAGGGTATGTTTGGTGTAAGTAGCTGGAGCTTAAGCTTAAGCTTAAGGTCGGGGCTAGAGGTTAAATATAAAAATGAGAAACATGTGAGGTAACGGGTATGTTTGGCGTAAATAGCTCAAGCTGGAGATTATATATAAACATGAAAAACATGTTTGATAAAGTAGATGGAGCTTGAGCTTATTAGTGTAAAAATATATAAAAAGGTATTATAGAAATATTTAATTTAATTAATCAAAGGTGTATTTATGTAATTTTATTTATCATAAGCTCAAGCCTCCTACATAAGCTACTTTAAGTAGCTTATGATGTTAGGGCTTATCTTTTTAATAAACCCCTTATAAAATTGATAACCAAACGAGACTTATAGATAAAAACATAAACTCAAACCCTAAGGGTGTGTTTGGTACGAGTGACTTCTAAGTAATGGAATTAGCAATAGAGAATGGAAATGTAGAGAATTAGAATGGGTGTAAAGAAAGAGAAGTGATTCCATTGTTTGGTATAGAGATGGAATCGTCATGAGAAATAGACAAAGGAATCAATTCTCATATTTGGTTATGTTATGTGATGAATGAAATCGTTTTGATTACTTGAATTATTCGCCTTAACTATTGATATTTTTATAAGATCTTTCTTAATTTGAATTATATCTTTTATAATTTTGTCATATTTATTTATGATAAGTTCACTTTTTATTTTGGAAGGCAAGCCAATGCTTTCGTATTAATATTTAATATTTGATAAGCAAATGGTGCAATGGAGCTTTTGTTTTTATAAAGAGTTAATTACATGGTAGTCCATATGGTTTGCACCATTTTCATCGGTCGTCCCTATAACTTTTTTATTACACCACTCGTCCCTAAGTTCAAATTTTGTTGCCTGCAGAGTCCCTATTTTGGATGTGCCGTTAAATGTTCCGTTAAGTCTTATCATGTGAGAAACATGTGAGGGTAAATTTGTCTTTTTACCACCTTCTTCCCCATTTCCCTCCCCAAATTCCTAAGAACCCTAATATCCATAAAAACCTTAATTTTTCCAATCCCATTTTTAAAACAATTCAATCAAAACCAAAAAACTTTTGATTGGAATTCAAGAGCTTTGTGAAACAGACGGTGGATTAAACAAATGAGTCTCAACAAAAAGCCCTTGTTTTGCTAATGATTTCCCTATTTGAAGTGCAAATCCCGCCCCTAAAGAGTGACCAGCAACAACAACGTTATGACTACCATATGCATCAGAAATTGATTTCAAAGCTTCCAACGCTCCGTTAAACCTAACAGAAACCTGAGATCGTCTTCTATATCACGCCTAAGAGTTGGACCTTTTAAAACTGTCCCTCTAAGTGCTAAAACTGCACGAGGTGCACCACTTGGTCTAATGAGAATGAAATCGGATAATGCTGCTGATCGATCCCGTTCTAGTATCGCACCATAAATAGATCCATCTCTTTCATCAATTAAAGTTCGTGAGAGTTTGTATTTGAAATAATAACATCATTGTTTTGATTGGAATTCAAGAGCTTTGTTTTGATTGAATTGTTTTAAAAGTGGGATTGGAAAAATTAAGGTTTTTATGGATATTAGGGTTCTTAGAAATTTGGGGAGGGAAATGGGGAAGAAGGTGGTAAAAAGATAAATTTACCCTCACATGTTTCTCACATGATAAGACTTAACGGAACATTTAACGGCACATCTAAAATAGGGACTCTGCAGGCAACAAAATTTAAACTTAGGGACGAGTGGTGTAATAAAAAAGTTATAGGAACGACCGGTGAAAATGGTGCAAACCATATGGACGATCCATGTAATTAACTCTTTTATAAAAGACTAACCAAACAAATGAGAATGTAATGTATAAAAAAAAACCCTTGATTTATTATCATATATAATCTAATCTATATACATAAAATGTAAAAAAAAAAGTTTAAACATCTAATTTATTAAGCCACTATAATTTCAGAACCAAACATATTTAATGTAGCTGGAGTTTAAGATTATAAATATAGAAATTCATAAAAGATATATAAATATATATATTTTAATTAAAATAAAAAGTATTTATATAATTTTGTCTCTCACATATTCAAACTCAATTTATAAACTAGTTTAAGTGACTTATCGTTTAAAAATTTGTAAAGATTTATATTTTTAATAAGCTCATAAAACCGAACAAAACGATAAGTTTCGTGTCGATATAAACCCGTACTCCAAACATAATGGAAGTACATATGTGTTTTAAGTTGAGCTCCGCATAACATACGACACGACACGAGAAGTGAGCAAACACGAAGCTATGGAGAAAGAGACTGCAAATGAGACATCGCCGGTAAAGAAGAGCCCAACCAAATCCTCCGCTAAGGTCCATTTATTTATTTATTTATTTATTTATCACTTTTTTTTCATTCTTTTTCTTTAATCGACTTATTTAATTTTGTATTTAGGGTTTCAAATTGATTAATTTTAGGGTTTTATTCCAACCTGATTGATGCCCTGTATGTTTTAATTCCGATCTGTGTTTTTTTTTTTAAATTAAATTATTATTATTATTATTTTTTTAAATTATTAATAACCCTAAGCTACCAACATATTACATGTGTTTTTTTTTGTTTTTTTTTAGGGGTATGAAAAACATGATTAATGTTTTGTTGTTATTATAAAGTCATGTTTTTTAGATGATTTAGGTCATTTGTGTGTGCATTGTTTATTTGCTGAATTGCTTATGTAACGAGTCTTAAGGCGTGTTTGGGATTGCATATTTAAAAGTGAGATAGGTGCTAAAAAATAAGTGTGTTTTTCCTTATAAAATAAGCCAAAACGCAATTTTACCCAAGCACTAAAAACTGCGTTTTGCGTTTTAAAATACATGCAATATGTACTCAAAGTATGCAATCCCAAACACCCCCTTATCAAGTTTTACTCTCTGGTCTGTGAAACATATAGAATCGGTGTGTTTAGTTGTTGAAAACTTTTCATATTTTTCTATCTCCGTTTTCCTAGAAAAGGAATTGTTTTTGAGTCACTAAGAAAATACTGAAAATTTTAAAAACGCTTTCAAATTTAGTTGTTTTTTGCCGCGATGTTTTCTATCTGTTTTAATGAGGTTTCTTTACATAGTTATATTGTATAAAAGCAAATAACTTTTCAATAAAACAATATTTCATATTTCTAATTAAGAGATACTTTTCATGTTTTTTTGTTGGTTAAGTAAAATTTAAACACGCCTAATTTTCAATAACCAAATTTAAAAGCGAGCTTTCGAAAGTATAGCGATAAGTGAGAAATATTAGTGTTCAGTTTCTTGTGTACACTTTTCCGAATACTTGAAAACCTTTTCTAAAAAGTGCACTGTTTATTTTTATAACTTAACGTCGCCTCAATGTCCTTTTCTTTTCTTTTTTCTTCGGTCATTGTGGCAAGTGTATCTTACATGTGTATCTTGTAAGGTTGTGGGTTCAAATCTCATTAAAACCACGCGTGCGAATTGTTTTTCTTTTAAAAAAACTAAAAATAATATAAAAAAAACCTTGAAGTACCTAAGAGATATAAATGGTGGTTTCAGCTTACTGATGCAAGTTATTAGCTTAATGCGTTAAAATGTAAAAGCAGATAAACACAATGTAGGGCTTAACAACTTATTTATGCGTAATAAAGCTGTTTTATAGAAGCCATTTTTTATTTTGGGGAGGTGGTTTTTAATTTAAGATCTTATTAAGCTGATCAGATAATCAGGACAAGTAGCCATAATTTTCAGTTTATTAGTCGTTTGAGCGTTAAAAAAAAACTGGTCATATTCTTGCAGAAATCAAGGGGCCCACCTCAAAGTTCCGTAGATACGTTTGCTGTGCAATGCAATGACTGTTTCAAATGGAGGACACTGCTGACTGAAGATGAATTTGAAGAATACAGAAGTAAGCAAAGTGAAGATCCATTTGTTTGCAACAAACTTGAAGGAATTGTATGTGATAATCCTGCTGATATTGAGTACGATTCCACTCGAACATGGGTTATGGATAAACCCAACATCCCGAAAACCCCAAAAGGTTTTCAGAGAGTAATTGTTCTGAGAAGAGATTACTCTAAAATGGATGTGCAGTATATCACTCCTGATGGATCACGAGTACGAGCTGCTCCAGGAATCATAGCGTATCTTAAAGAACATCCAGAATACAAAGACGTGTCACCAACTGATTTCTGCTTCACTTCTCCAAAGGTAATGAGTGATACTATTCCTGAACATATCGAGAAAAAACCTCCAGGTAGTAGCGCCAAGAAACAGAAAAAATCAACTTAGTTAAAGAGCATTTCTTAAACCGAAGGTTGGCTGGTTTCTGCATGTGTTCTTTTTTATATTTGACTTTTTATTATGACCTAAAATGACAGATTTCGTTTTATCGTAAGGCTTATGTTTCATTTAGCTCCGAATTGGAATCTGTTGTAAAGTAGATGTAGGTGTAATGGTGACTTGTTAGTCTGTTGATTATGATGATCGATGACAATTTTACGGACAATCGAGCTTGTTTCATTGCATTTTTATTTCTTAAATGGAATACATTCTTATTTGGATTTGGCATAGATCCAAGTTTAATGAATAAACTTTGGCTAACCCAAAACAATCAGATTGAAAAACCAAAGACTTAATTTGATTTGTGGGTTCAAACCGATTTATAGAAATGGTACTTCCATCACCACCACACTAAACGTATTACAAATGTGCAAGTCTAAAATACATTTTTAATTGAAGTAAATTCTCGCGAGAAGATGATTGTGTTGTATAAAAGTATACGTTACAAATACCAAACTCGGTGTAACCTCTCTGTGAAGTGATATTTACAAACATGTTACAAGATTAATGAATGGGCTTATGATACACTCTGTCTATCATTTTCCCCCAAAAATATAAATTTGGGATTTACCCTAAAGTTAGCAGTTGTGTAGTTAGACAGTATCTTCGACTATGACTATTTATCGAGTTAGTCGGGGTTTGTGTACTCTAGCAGCATGTGTGGTGATCTGTATATTTTCACTAAAGTCCAATACAGAACCTCCTCGACTCCGAGTTCCCCTTCAGCTCTAGCAGCATATATATCCTCACAAATCGCAATCAACCTGAACAGTCATTAAATCAGTCGGTAAAAGTGCAAAAAGGTATAAAAGAATGTGCGCCCATGTTAGCAAACGGCGGTGCCGAATCTGAAGTGGTACCTGTCACAAGAAGGAAGGTTCTCGAATGGGATTCTCATTCTGAGATCGGAGCACTGAAGCCTTATAAATCTACCAACTGCTAGAACGAATGTAATGTATAGACCCCATATACTGAATTTACTCAAAGTCTCTCCAAGAAAACCCTCTGAAAAAATCAAAAGAGAAAAAAAAGAAGACATTAGTCGTCACACAAAACTAACTTCCCAAATCTACCGTTTTAGATGATACTTACGTGGCGTTTCTTCAGACACCACGATTGCCATGGGCCCCATCAAATCTCCACACACAGTCGAGTTCAATAAGCTAATATCATAAAATGACCACCATTCCGACTCCCCACGGTTCAAAAAAAGCACCCCATCCACACCGGTAGCCTCCTGGTCAAATGGTCTTACATCCCCAGAACCCGTTAATCGAAAAAAACGAGGATACGTATTGTTTACCCTAAAACTATTACTAGAACGATCAAGAACGTGTTTGACTTCTGACGGGTCAGGAAGATCCAAAGGATCTAAAGTTTGTCCAAACATCACCATTTCCTTATTCTTAGGTCTATCTCGAGTGAGTATCCAATTGAACTTCATAACCATGTCTTCTTTATTGATCGATTGACTGAATTTGCTTTGAATGATTTCTGGAACAAGCCACAAGTTGGTGGCATCTGCTTGGCAGCATATCAGTTGAATATCATTTTCGTTATACGATTCAAGATAACCAAGTGGATCAAGGTCAACCGAAGAATTGAACTCTGACCATGGGGTGATCGTGCATAAAGTTGTCTGATACAGCATTAACCTTCCACCTTTGGTCTTTATGTCAAACTGAATGCTGGCATCGTTTATCGGGTTTGCGATGTTTGTTGGATTTCCACTACTATACATCTGTCAAGAAATAAAATCACAGTTTTAGAAATTAATTGCAAAATTTGTGAAAACTTTCTTTATACTAATATAAGTATAAAACAATGGTTGTTATCTTACAAGCATAGGAGCCCAAATGACGAGGATTAATATAAAGAATAAGCATACGCCGTTGCTAAATTTAGTCATTCTTGTTTGCTTTTCGCCTTGTTTATGATCCGCTCTGTTGAGAAGTGAATCACATTTGACGAGGTACAAGCTTGCATTTATGTCCTCCAACTACAACATGAAAAAGAGACCGATTATAACAAATTAAAGTTTGCAACAAAAATAATCAAATAATTATTTTTATAACGTATACCTTGAGCCAGTCATACATTGTTAATGATGTGGTGGTGCAAGACCAATCGAGCACACATCTTAACTCGTAGAGAAATGGTAGGGCTCGGTAGAGTCTATACCCCAAATAATTAACTCTCGAAACATTACTAGTCAAAAACTGCCGATATAATGTGCTTTTGTGAGGAACTCCAGATCGTATTTGCATCGCTTGCAGGGAGAGAGAAATCGATTTCGTGAGATATATTGCACGGAGTGCAAACCCAGCAGCATTTTGCTGTGACGGTTTTGTATTCCAAGCGTAATTCATGACACAATATGTGAAAAGAAAGAGGTTACCAATGTAAAATATAACCTTCCCAGTAGCAAATGAACACAAGTATATAATCCGATCAAGTACGATCAAGAAGAAAATAGCCATTAAAATGAACACAAACTCCTTTGGAAACTGATCTTCTAGCTGGTAAACATCTAGTAACTCACTTTTGTTTTTTATAACAGATTGGTAGAAGATTGCAACCAAGAAGAAAACAGCAAGATCCGCACCGAACGTATATGCGTAAAGATCAATTTCTCTTTTTCCTCCACCGATTACCGAAATGATTGGGTACGGAAACCCAACTTTTTCAAAAAGATTTGTGTTTTGTGCTTGGGTTATCTCTTTGGCTACATCGGCTGCAGGAGTTAACGATTTATACCTCTCGGTTAATGTGCATTCTTCTTGTGGAGATGCAAATACCACTTCGAAAACAGCCAATGCGATTTTTGGATTTTCTTCACTTCTCTCGATTCTTTGAACTTGAACAATACTCGGACAGGGGCAAGTGGCGGGGTTTGATTCTTTACATCTTGCATTATGTACAAATCTAAGAGCCTGGTTTATTCCAGATTCAATTCTTTCTGGTTGGATTCCATCGTCCGGCCATGATCTCACATCCATTGACAACTGGAGAAAATACGGGGGAGATTCCGCTTCTTGGGTCAGTGATTTCCAGTATCGGGTACAGTTTCTGATGATCAGTTTGGCAAGGTTTTTAGCAAGATTAATGATTTTAAGTATATTTTCTCTCCAACTTGAACTCACGCCAAGGTCATTATGATTCACGACTCCACCTTTAAGACTACTGAACTCTGTTGATGAAGCCAATTCACTGTCTTTTGCAGTTATCGAGCTTTGAATTAGGGTGAATAAGTACACCAGAAAAAGAGGCAACAAACTGATTACAAATGACGGCGTTATCTTTTTGGTGGGAAAACCCCATTCGGAAAGAAAAGCCGATTGGATTGTGAAACCGCAATGTTGGATGATGATCTGATACATGTACTGAATCAAGACGTAGAATTCTGTGTAGATCAGCATTACGACCCAGAATGTATAACTGGGTCCTGTAGTTACACAAAGTGCATACAAGAACAGAGCTGCCAGATACACCATTGAAAGCAAGCTGAAGTTCCATAGAAAGAGAAGAAGAAAGCAACAGTAGCATACAACATCGTTGTTTGATCGCATCTGTGCCCAAATATGTCGAATAATCTGGCCAATACGTATACTTGGTGAATCGCTTCTATCAGATTCCACAGAAGTCGAACGATTGAATGTCATGTAACCTTCGTTTTGGTGTTCAGTTTCATGTTTATCTATCTTGAAAGACAACGAACGAACATCTGAATCTGAATCCGCATCTGAATTTTCCTGCGGAATATTGAAGTAGTTTGCTAGATTCGTAACTGCCTGATTTCCAATTGATTGTACTTGCGAAACACCATCACCAATCAACTGTACAGCGGATTTCAACGAAGTTTCCCTCTTTGGGACTTTGCTTTTCTTTTCGAAAACATCCTCTTCAAACTCAGTAATTTCAGAAACTGAGGTTTTCTTTGGAGAAGCAACCGCCGATAAACTTTCGAACGGAAAAAACGAGTCCACAAAAGCATCCGACTTATTTTTCTTGGGAGTCAAGTCATCGTTATCGAGATTCAAAGCAGTGGGATCGACACTTCTTCGTCTCCTTAAACCTTCACGTAATGGAGAACAGTCGGTACTCGCTGGCGGTGCCGGTGCCGGATCCGTACTCTGAAGTTGAATTTGTAAATTAAGCATCTCGGATTTCATCTTCTCGACTTGAAAATTACGTTGTCGTTTCATCTCCTCTGCTTCACGGATATACTGTAACTGGGCGGTTTTCCAGGCAGCTTTCTTTTCCTGTTCGCGTACAATGGCGCCAATTTGCTCAGCTTCAAGATACCGAAACACATAATCAAATTCTTCAGATGAAAACATATATGATTGTAACGATACCAGTACGAAAATAATGATTTCAACCAGAGCAGATCTTGAAGTGATCCGAAATCCGTAGTCATACTTATAAAATCCGATAACCTCATAAATATAATCCACCGTATCACAATTTCCGTCATTAAAAGCACCCACAAACGGAGATTGATATGCCAGAGAAAGAACGATAACCGCAAAGTTGTACATCCGCAACCATTTGAAAATCTTATTCTTTTTCTTAAGTATTGTAAGTCTCATTCGGAAAAAGATTAGGGCAAAAGCCAGATACCCGAGGTGTAAGATATCATACTCTAATGTACCTGTGATTAAAATCAAAGCAAGAACAAGATCTAACAGATGACAGTAACAGTATAATCTCAAGTAGTCAAGAATAGTCCACATTGATTTGGTTTCAAAAGAAAGATCCCGCCACACAAAAGCATTTTTACGTTGAGAAATCATTTGGCGATATGTGAATGATCCTGAAAAACTACCGAAGCGATCTGCTCGAAGCTTGAAACAAGCAAACATGAAGACCAGAAAGTAACTGCTGAGGACTCTCGGATCGTCAACGGTTAGCCCCAGCCAACAGTCACGACAATAGGCAAAATGTGTAACCGAAATCCGCCAGCAATCGTGGCAATGGATGGTGCTTTCAGTAGGTTCGGGTTCAAGTGAAGGGATTGTGTTCCTCCAAATGGCGAAATATTCTAGTACAAGTACTGTAGCAAATAAGAAGACAAAAAACGGCCATGCTTTTCTTATAAATTGGCGACCTAAAAGTACACAAGCAGCAAGTGATGCGATATACAGAATCGAAATAAAGTTTAAAAGTGCAAAACTCGCAAGCAGCAATGAAATCATGGTGATCTCGAGTCCAAAAAGGATGAACATGTTTTCCATCCAAAACTTCAAGTATACTTTCAATGAAGTTTTTTGCATTTCAAATCGTTCTTTTCTCAATGAAAGAACTCGTCTTTTGTTCCATTTTTGGCTCTCGTTAACACCCCCCCAAAAATCTCCAAGCAGGTATCTTCTGCTACTACTCTCACCCACACTTGATTTTGCACCCGAATCACCAACCGAAGGCCACGAATTACTAGCTTTAATTTCGGATTTCCCAACACTTGAACTAGACGATGCATTATTATCAACCTTCGGTAACACATCTTCTTCGGAGAAGAACAACGGGCAAGGTTCTTCCCATTGACCAACACCCGAAAGCCAACTAGGCATCATTTTGAGCCAATAGAAGACGTTATATTGAAGCGTACAAGCAGCAACTACCAAAACTTTAGCTCTCAAACCAAATTCTACCCCCCAAAACCCGGGCTCGTATACCTTTAGACCCAGAAAAACCGACCAACTGTAATACTTTTGACCTGGAAACATGCCCGCTTTTTTCCCCAACATCTGGAATAAATACTCAACCATTATAAGAAAGCCCGTGTACGCAAGAAACGATTTTGATGGGACCCGCGAAGCTTTTGGTAAAACAGAACACAACACAATACCAAGAAGATAAAAGAACCCAAACGCGCTTATTGGAGATATAGCAGCATAGAACATAGCAGCAAACAAGATCTTTTGACTGTGCCATATAAGAAGCCTTCTAAGAAACCCGATAACCCCAAATTGCATACGGTTTGGATCTTCCAATGTTCTATACCTGCTTTGTCTCCTCTCATAGCTATACAGTTGCATAACGATTGTTATCGCTAATGATTCATAAACATTTTCTAATAACCCGCCTTCAGGATTGTATCCAAGATTTGCATAGAGATCAAATTTTGTGGACACCCACAACTCGAATGTGGGAAATATGCTTAAAATATAGCTGAAAATAAACATGGCGATTGCGTATGCTTTTAATGGGAACCAAAGGCGTCGTTTTGTTTTCTGAACGAGTTGTCTACCTGTGATCCAAAACAGGAGAAGAAAAATGTACCCGAATGATACAAAATTTGGCGTTGCCAGATAAACTGTGACGAGTATCGTTACAAAAGCAATATAGGTGCCAAGTGATCGGTACAATGATAAAAACTTCTGCCCAATTGCACTGAGATATGAAGCCACTTTTCTCTCTGAAAGAAGATCAAAACAGGTGAGTTAATACTTATATGAAAACTAGTTGGATAAAAAATTATGATTGTGACTTGAATAAATAGAAACATAATAAGATAATCAAAGTCTTAAAGCTAAGGATAGTTAGGTTATTTTACACTAACTCAATAACTAGTCTTTTTATACTACACGTCTACCTGATCATCCAAATCTGATTATTTTGGCCATAAATTAACCTAAAACTCATAATTATAATTGGAATAATTAGTTTTAACACATCCAAACACCTTTAATGAGGGTATTTGGATGTGCTTTCTCAAAGAGATTATGGTGATCTAATCGGAATCAGATAACTAGTTGCTTAGAAGGTGTTTGCATGTGTACATTGAAAGTGATTAAAAGATTTTTAAGGTATTAGAATCGCATAATCAGTTGTATTAAAACGGACTAGAAAATAAGTGCTTCTCCTTTTTCATGTTGTATAATGAGATAATCAGATATTTGGGTGTTTGGCAAATTCTGATAATTCAGAAAAATTACAGATAAATAGACCAAAAATATCACAAATCAGGTTAATTAAGGGGTAAATAAATAATTTAATTTTACCATAAGACAATTAGTTTCATTGCATATGAAAGTTAACCAAAAATAATTAGGCAGTCAAAAGCAGAATTTATTTATCCAGACAAATTTAAACCTTATTATTGCAAGTTCAAGTGATCAAGTCACGATAATAAGATAATCTAGTGATAGGTAAAATTACATTTAGCTCAATTATATTGGTTTTATCACAGTTACTCCTTGCCTGACTATCTAAATCTGGATGATTTGACCATAAACTATTTGAAAAGCATAATCAGTTTACCGAAACACTAGAAACAGATTAAAGTGATTTTAGATCACAAATAATCAATTTTAAACAAACATCCAAAAGCCCCCTAAATGATTAAACCTAATGTAGGATATAAGTAGATACCTTGGGAAGGGTTATGTTCATTCTCTGTGGGAGTTCCCGATGCATAAACGGACAATAAAACTGATTTACTCAAACCAGCTTTTAAGATGCTGAACCCAACAGGAGGGCGAGGAGTGTCTTGCACAATATCTGAGAGCGAAAACAGCATTTTGTACCCATGTTTGTGAATGGCACAAAAGCATGCAAGCAAAGCTATTACGACAAAATCCCACGAGCTATTATGTCCATGGAAACCTGCTTGTAAATTTGGTTCAAGATTATAAACATCAGAATATGAACAAACCATATAACTAGGTGGCAAGATGAGAGGTACAGGTCATCTTTTTAGTACGGGTCTAAACTGGCTGGGCCAGGTTGACCTGCAAACAATTCTTTTGTCCATTTTGTAAATAGGTATATAATCATCTAGATCTTTGAATGAAATAATTTATAAGGTTGAATGCATTTAATACAGACATTGTGCCATTTTTCTGATTGACGGATATAAAACACACCCAAATTAGCCAATTTATAAGTAAATGGGTTGAATATGCTACCTCTACATGTAACCAAATATGAATGCAGTAAAAAATAAAGTACCTAATTGAGATAAAATTTCCAAACTTGTGGACCCACTTTTTTCCAGTGCTCGAGACACGAGAGTTATTTGAAGAGAGTACATCAAAGCAAAATGAATCTCGCAAAGAAGAAGAAGGGTTTGCCTTACTTTGTTGCTGATATCGTGGCTCAAAAGATACAGGAAAAAGAATATCACTGAAAAACAAGTTACAGTCTATTAGAGCTTTTCTTGATACTTGATTAAATAACAGCAAATAATAAACTTACTGTATACAGCATGGATGAAACCAGGCTTCATTGCAATGAGAAATATTAGCACTAGCATGATAGCACGAGAAGATTTTCGTAGTCCCCATATAATTGTAGCGACAATCAGCACTTTAGTTTCTTCTTTAACTGCAATAGTAGCAGCAACAAGTAGTTTACATTAATTTCATTTTTATTCTAACAAAGCAAGGAGTACAATAAATGGAATCGGAAAAGAGTATATCCGGGATTAGAGACTGACAATAAGATTTATGATTTAAACCACCAACAGATTCCTGTATGACAGCTATACCAGCGAAATAACAGGTATAAAAAGGATTACAGAGAGTCAGAGACGTAACAGACAGGCTTGTATGGTACGCAAGAAAAGCCAGTCACCAATTTTAGTACGTTTTAAACGGACTGGGTATGACCCGTTATAATTTTTTGCCCGATTTTTTTTATAAATAGCTAGTGGGTCAAAAATGATAACAAAAGTTATTTTATTTCAATAATAATCTGAGTTTTTAAAAAACTGGATTTAGAAATGTTTTATGCCTTGAAAATAAACTTTGCGAGACTTTCGACCTGTTTGACCCATTTTGTTCCCATTTTCTTTACAGGTAATTTCTTTTTAATTATAGCCGTTTAACGAGTTAGAGATCAAACATAAATTTAATCGACCCATTCATAAATAAATGGGTTAATATAACCACCTCTATCTAAAATCATAAATTAAATAATTCCCCTCCCTAAATAGGTTTAGGTTCCAATTATCTATATTATTTTCCACCATTCTCCATTCCACAGGTCCCACCTATAACTTCAAGTAACTAGAACTTAAAGTCATGCCTTCATTTTTTCCATAACATATAGACGATATCCGCAAAACGAAAACCTTATATATTGCTTTCTCATTAAACCTACAAGGAAAGATTTAGCAAAATATCACCTTCAGGAGTGGCATCTCCATTTGATGTTTCATGGTCTTCATCGGAGATGTAAAGGAAAACAGAAGTGTTAACAAGATTTCCAAGGGCAACCAAAACTCCAAGACAAAACTGAGCTAGTAAAAAAAATCCAGGAATAGGATAATGCCATAACCCCACCATTTCCCAAATGTCCATATCCTGCTTATAAAAAAAAAATAAAAAAATACCAACATCAAAATCCTTCCCAACGCAAAATGTGGAGGTGGCAAGATGGGGGGATGGGTAACGGGTCAAAAAATAGCTCATGTTGAAACGGGTCATTTTTTGTACTAGTCAAAATGGTTTGGGGAGAGTAAGGTTGGGTTAACCTGCTAACACTTTTTTGTCCATTATTAAAAATAGATATAAATAATGAATTCGTTAATTATGATTAAAAAAAGACTTTTTATTCCATTAATAATCAAAACACTTTGAATAAAACGATTTAGGAGGCTGTATGTATTAGAAATAGACTTTGGGCAACTTTTAACTATTTGACATGTGATTCTCTATCTTAGTCAACCAGATTTTATGAATAATCTAAAATCTCCAAATCCCCCTTCTTTTAAGATAATACACAACCCATTTGACCAATTCATAAGTAAGTGGGTCGAAATTGCCACCTCTAACAAAAAGAATTAGAAGAAGAAAAAAAAAACAAAGATATGTACTCTACTAGAATTACATTTTCAATATCCCAATGGAGGTATGAAAACGCCACATTGAAGATATAAGTACTGACAGCCCATAAGAGAATGAAGACGAGAAGCAGCCCGTTTAGCCGATGCAAACGAAATAATGACGGGAAAGCAAATATAATGTAACCGACATATACAAGTAATCCGAATGCGCATACACTTGTAAAATAGAAGCTCCATAAAGATAGGGCAGCTAGGGAGACCTGTCAATTTCATCACTGAATATTTAACAAATAAGCCCAAATATAACTGATACTCGACTTGACCTCAAACCAGAATTCAGTATTTAGGTTAAGTAAGCAGCAATCAAAATATTTTGACCCTAATTTGATTGATTGACTTCAAATTGCAATGATCAGTTTAACCATGCATCCAAACACCATCAACTGAACATAAAAAAAAACTGAAACTTGGTCCTTTCTAATTAATACAAGTGTATATCAATCTCTCATAAAACTTATAGGGAATATAGTGGGAGCATAAAATGGACGTATAAAAAGCATAAGGAATACAAAAAAAAACATGAAAAAGTGCTTGTTTGCTATAGTTTAAAAGGTAATACATAGGTGTAGTTTAAGGATATGTACCGGAACACCATATGTGAAGAAGTTAATGCTGAATGTCCGAAAAACATCACCTCTTAAAAAAACATTGGTGTGTCGTACGCCAGATCTACAATAACAGCACATAATTAGTAAGCTTAAGTCTATTTTCAATGCTTACCACATGTCACTTACCTTGATTCACGAACAAAAAAAGTGTTCTTTAAGGGCAGAAGATGCTCAGTCAAGTTGCCTTCTCTCATGATGGAATCCATTTCTTCCAAATCAAATTTTATAAAAGATAACTGTGCAAATCATCAAGTGAATAAACAAATCTTGCCAAGTGTTTGGAAATAAGACCATTCGATAAAATAATGCATCAGTTAAAACAATAACAAGAAATGGGACCACAAATGTATAAATTACTCAAGTAAAGAGCAAAAAGAAACATTTTTACAAGTTCCAAAAACACACTTACCATGAAGACAAATATGACCAGTGAAAGACCAGAACAAATTTGTGTCCACTCAGAAGTTGTAGAGAATTTGTACAGGCCAATGAAATCAGCTATTGTACTAAAGAACTTCGGAGACCCTAAGGGGAGCTGATAAACATAGAGCAAGAAAATACTGAATCCGGCATACACCCAAAGGTATCTCCACCACCTTCATGATAACGTAAAAAAGTAGAAACCAAAATGTGAGTAATAGCCAGGAAAATCATTAGAAGAAATGTAAATGTCATTATAAGGTATGTGCGTATGTGTGTGCATGTGCATTTTCAAAATGATTGTTTAGATGTGTATTAGTCATAGGCAAACCCTGATTACGATTATAATATCTGTATTGTTTAAAGTCAATATAATTAAACTTGGAGAAGCAAGTTACCCGTTCCATGCAATTTTCTCAATAAAAAATGACCCAAGTAATTCTAACCTATGTGATTCTGATTCTTCAAGGAGCGATAATCATTTTGAAAATGCACTTGCACATACATACGCACATACTAGAACTACAATCAACTTCATTGTAATAGGATTAACAAGACATAACAAAAAACATTTACCTGAAGAGGCCATGAAAGTTACTAGATAAGGACCAATCAACAAGACCCACACAACTGCACACGAAAAATGGCAAAGAAACCCAAGAAGAATAACTGATTCCCACAACCAACTGAACAGCGGGCAAGAGCAAGAAGAAAGCAACCTTCATGTGTGAACCTTCAAATCAAAGCTCAACAAGTTGGAAAATTTTCCATTTCCTATTTTAGAACCAGAGGTGGCAATTTCAAACCATTTACTTATTATTAATGGGTCGAATTTGGGTTGTGTTTTATCTCAAATGGGTCAAATAAGATAGTTAGTATTTTGTAAACAACTTATTTTTAATGCATTCAGCTGCCTATTTTTTAATTTATACAACCTAAAATATTACTGCTAACTCAGTATTTTGTAAACACAAACAATGGATTATCTATTTATAAACAAAATGGACAACTCGTTTTGCCCCGTTACCCAACCCAACCGACCCCCGCCCATCTTGCCACCTCTACTTAAAATCCAAAAATCAATTAGTAACTAACCTATTTCATCAAAAGTTGATGAAAAACTCCCAGAAAATGTAGTCGCCTGTCTAAACAACCCTAATCTGCTTTCATGGAGTTCAACAAAAGCAGTGAACGCCACCAGTAGTTGCAAGACCAAAAGATAAACCACAATGGGTGATCCCCATGTTTTGACTCTGAAAAAGCATACTTCATTAGTCTGCATGATGGAATAATTATAATACACGCGGATGACACTAAAAATAAGCGTCGACTTAAAACAAATTCAAAAACTCACATCATAAATCCTATCAGCTTTGCCCACCAAGGTACTTCCGCATTGCAGCTTCCACACTCAATGGCCCATGTAATAAGAAACGTCACTTGAGATAGAATTATAAGAAATGAAAAAAGAATAATGATCCATAGAAGTGTTCTCCCTCTGGAATGAAATCCTGTAGTAAAAAAAAAACGATATACATAAGCATCAAAACATACGAGTTTCTGAAAAAGATATTTAAGAAAATAAGACCCTACGAAATTTTATTTACCTCTTTTTGGAGGAGTGAATAAAATAAGCAATGAAGCGAGCAAATTGCCAAGAGATATCAAACTCCAATTGAGTAATGCGACTGCAAACGGAAAAAGGATGAGGTTATAATGAGGCAGGACATTCAAGTAAAACTAACGATTTAGTTTCACGTATCTATAGCATGTTTAATAATCTAATTTAAATGACTTGCCGTTCACTAAAATATGCATTGGTAAAAATTGTATATAAACACCAACAATATCAATATTATCAAAATAACTTCATTTGCACTTCAATCTTAAGTTTTTGATTTAGTTTTCGATTCTAACTTACGGTCCATTGAGAAATATAACAGTTCAAATTTAAACATTATAAATTGTATTTTAAACTTGAAAATTGATATACCTGTTAATAGCAGAATAGGCAGCAAAAAGCCACCAATAAATCTCCCCATAATAATTCAGGCTACTTGAATCGAAACACAATTCATTCATACCATAACCTCATTAATCAAACTTTTACACAGTTTCTGCTAATTTTACATGAAAATGAATTTGAAGAAAACCTAGTAGCTGCTGTATTAACGTACAAGTGGAGCGAGAATTTGATTGCGTTTTCGGCAAGTAGGAATGACAACTTAAAGTCAAAGAAGAGTGGATCTCGAATATATATAGAATATAGATATAGAGTTTATATATCTAACTGTGTGTAATTAATGGTGTAATGGTGTGTGTGTTTGGGTATTGAATTAAAAGGAGAAGAGAGACAACTGTTGGCTCAAGATTTATACGTGAGGGTGTGTATTAGTTAGATTGGTGTGTATGTGTGAAGGTGTGTTTTCATGTAGACCCAATTTTTAGATTTTGTTTTGGAAGATCTTTTTTTTTTTTTTTTTCCACAATTACATATATCCCCATTAAAACTTGCATAATTACGTATATACCCGACCAAACTTAAAAATAACAAATATGTCCATAAAAAAACGGCATAATTACATATATCCCCATTAAAACTTGCATAATTACGTATATACCCGAGCAAACTTAAAAATAATAAATATGTCCATAAAAAACACTCAAAATCACATATTTCCCCATTTGTACATATTTTAAAAAAATTAATAAACAATATAACCATTATACCCTTATTTTTTCTCTCTCAAATTAAATTAGACTTATGTTTTATCTGCTCACCTAATTTCTTCTTTTCTTAACTTGAATTAGACTTGTGTTTTAATTTTTTAATCTTATGTTCACTAGATTTGGAAAAAAAAAAATGTTTTCACTGTATTTTTGTATGGTAAGACTTTCTATTGGTAAATAATAATTATCTTTATTTTACTTTTGTAGTCTGAGGTATTTCGTTTTGATAAAAATTGTGTCATTGTGTGTTTGTGTTCTTTTTATATAAATTGTTTTAGTTTAAAACATTTAAATAATGGTTTGTTCTTTCTATGTTCTTTTTTTTTTTCTGGTCACAACACTTCATTCTCCGTCGTTTAGAAACTTGGAAAATGACAGCAAGTAGCTATTTGTTATAATACTATTTTTATTTTTGTCGTGGGTTATATTATAGAAAAGTAGTTTTTAAGAGTTTTAATTTGAGGGAGAAAGAAATAAGGGTATAATGGTTATATTGTTTATTAATTTTTTAAAAATATGTACAAATGGGGAAATGTGTGATTTTGAGTGTTTTTTATGGACATATTTGTTATTTTTAATTTTGCTCGGGTATATACGTAATTATGCAAGTTTTAATGGGGATATATGTAATTATGCCGTTTTTTATGGACATATTTGTTATTTTTAAGTTTGCTCGGGTATATACGTAATTATGCAAGTTTTAGTGGGGATATATGTAATTGTGCCATTTTTTTCTATTTTTGTTGGAAAAAAAATGGAATTTATAAATGTTTAGAAAATCAAAATCAAAGTATAATTTGTTGGTTACATATGCCCTACTTTGCTATAAAGAGTTATAGTTGGGATAGATATTATAAAGCTATATCTTTTGTTGGTGATTGTCAGGATCGGTTCGAAGTATTTGTAGAATGTGTATGATGTATATAAATTAGATGACGCCATTATTTTCAAATACATATATACATATACATATACATATGTGTGTGTGTGTGTTTGTTTAACAACTTAACTAAAAATACAAAAAGAAAATGTATTTAATGGACGATTATAGTGAAATAATGTTTTATTAGTAAACAAACGTTGTGTAGTAAGGGCCCATTTTAAAATTCCGCACTGTGACTTCATATTATTGGGACCGACCCGACTATTGTTATGATGTTGTGACGATATGTTGTTGATCAGGTTCGTAATTTTGGATTTTGCGAACAAAAAGTGAGAATATGAGGCAACAATGTAGTTGACATAGCATTACGTAATTGGTGTTGGGCTTTGTAATTATATTGTGTTAGTGATGTAGATATTCGATTTAGTTAAGAGAATTGATGATTAATTATATGTCTAAAATTGAGAATGTTATACGTGTTAAAATGATTGTTGTATATGATAAGAGAGATTATTTATTTCATTTGTCGAACATGTGATGCATTATGTACATATCTTTTTGAGAAAATAGAATTAGGACATTATGTGATCGATTGTTTTGTGAATGGTCTTGAAGAAGAAATTCAAGTCATAGTTAGGATGTATAAACCCCAAACTATTCACAACGCATATTGTTTAGCTAAGCTTCAAGAGTTTACAAGACGTCATAAACACGATAAAATAGAAGTTGTGGATGAAAAAGAAGTAAAAGTAGTAGAAAATGTAGTTGTTCACGAGGTGTTCGATGAAATGCGTAGTAGAAATTTTGATGGAGATATTGTAGATAAGGGACATGTTGATTTATTCAATATTAATAAAACATGTGAAATGATTAGGGGTGACCAAAAAAACCGAGAACCGGCAAGAACCGTAAAAACGGCCCGACTTTGGACCGGAACCGAACTGGACCGGCTATGGTGGTCCGGTTCTCGGTTCTCAAAAATACTCAAAAAATAAATCCGGTCCGGTCCGTGGCTAAACCGGCGGTTCACCGGTTCGGACCGAAAAGTTAACTTTTTCTTTAATAATATGCTAATATTTAATTTTATATTCATTAAACAATTAAACCTGTAAACAATATAATACCAATTTAGTTTCAAATCTCATCATCGTCACTCATGTGTACCGACTACGTGGCAATCTAATGTTTTATTTTTGGGAAGTAAAATATATTATATTGAACAATGAAATCGAACCGGTAAAGTATTAAACAATGAAATATTATAACACCAATTAATATTTATTAAAAAATTAAACCAAATAGGATCCTAATTGGTATTATATTGTTTACAGAAACAGTTTAGTTGATATACATCTAGTCCTCTATATAATCCATATGTTTACTAATTAATTTTATAATCACACAATCCTAATACAAGTCAATAAAACTATATCTATCCTAATATTAATTTGATTATGTATTTTAAATTTTTAATACATATCCAAAATTAGAATGAATAAACAATTTACGTTTTTTGTTTTTACTATTCGTATTTGGTTTCGTTTTAGTTTTTTACTATGCCTATTACGTATTTACGTTTATGATTTGTAATTCGATACGAGTACTTTTTGTGTTGCTTATCGTTTAACCTACTTTATTCTTAATCTTTGCATGACTTTTTTTCTTTTTTAAATTGAATAACCTTTTTTATTACTATGTTGTGTATTGTGTGAGGTATTAAAACCGAAAAGAACCGAAAAACCGGCTAGAACCGACTAGGAACCGGACCGGAAATGACACGGAAAAAGCGGTCCGGTCCTCGGTCCACCGTTTCTTAAATTTTTTTCTCTCGGTCCGGTCCGGTTTTTTCCGTTTCGGTCCGGTCCGTGTCTTTTGAACACCCCTAGAAATGATAGTAGAAAAGGTTATAGATGTTAAAGAGGCAAATAGAAGTGAGGCTATTCAAGGTGATATTTGGCTTGGTAATGTAGATATTGCAAAATCAGAGTCAGAAAATGGTGAGAAACAGTATATGGTTGATGAGGATGCTTTGATTAAAAACGCGAAAACATGGCAGCAAACTGGTGTTGTTGATAATTATGAATGGAAACCGGGTTTGAACTTTCTCTTAGAGGAGACTTGGAGAAAAAATCATTATCATTCTAATCAAGACGTTGATCTTGATATGATTGAAGTGAATGTTGCTGAAGTTTTCGCATGGAAATCGGGTTTAAAGTTTTGGTCAGATGGAGGATGGAGAAACATTGAGCATATTCAACATGATTTGAACAAATTTGGTTTTGGCAAGTTGGATGTTGATCAGACTTTTGAATAGAAACATGATTTGAAGTTTTGGTGTGGTGAAAAAGGGATGAAACTTCAACATGATTTAGGTGAATATAGTAATGAGTTAGGGAATGGTAATTTGGATCTCATAGGAGTCCATGAATCACCAACGTCACATAATTATCAGAATATGTTGCAAGATATGGGAAAGTGTCATGATGATAGAATGGTTTATTCTATGTGGACCTGGTTTGGAGAGCAAAATAGTAATCATGAAATGCAGAAACACGATGTGTTACAGTGTATGACATTAGGAGTCAAGGTTACAACAAACAACCATAACAAATACATCGAAATAAATAAATCATGCCAAAAGTTTACAATACATAACAATACCATACTGGATAGATAATAGCCTTAGGTAAATACTATACACCTGAACCATAACAATACTGGCAACTAACCCCACCTAGTGCATTACGCTAGGTTGTCCTCGAATTCAACGGTCATAACATTGCTAACACGGACAGGGCGCATCCATCATCCATCGTGTTTACAATGAGGGCTTGTTAGACCCATATAGCGCTATATATACGAACCGGCGGCTAAAAGCTAACAGGTGTGTATACGGGGCCTCGTTCTACCACAAAGGCGGAACAAGTTGGGTAATGCTAACCTAAAGGCATTCATATCCAAAATACATAACCATAATACATAATATACCATAAAATACATTCATACAACGCTAATCATGCCCAAAATGTAAAAGCGGTAAAAAGGGCAACGAATAACTCACAGAATAGCAATGCAATCCAAACACGATACGTCAGGTAATAATATAATACGGTCAAGCTTCCACGTCTAAGTGCCCTAAACATCACGTAAATAAACATGTCTAAGTATCTCTAAGTCTAGTGGGGTATGCCTTAACGATTAACGTTTTATACGGGTTTTAAAATGACCAACAGGAACATCGATTTAACAGAATTACAAACGTTTCGGAAAGTTCAGCAAGCTAGTTACGCATCACGTAACTAGGAGTTACGTGACACGTAACTGTTACTTACGTGACAAGTTACTTACGTGTCAAGTTTCGTGACATAGAAGTTACGTGATCAAGAACATAGTTACGTGATCAAGAACATAATTACGTGACAAGGGACTAATTTCGTGAATAGTTACGTGATCTAGAAGAAATTATGTGCTTCAGTTACGTTCACGTAACACAGTTACGTGACGTAACTGGGTTTTACGAAAAATTACATTCGGAATACGATTCTGAGTGTTTTTAGGTGTCTAAATCATCCAATATCGAAACCCTATGTCCAGAATACATTTAGGTAAATAAACCCTCAATAAAATTCGGGTTTTGATGGTAAAAAGTGATGTTTTGAGATAGATCTAAAATAAATAAAGTTTGAAACAAAATCTAAGGAATACTTACCCGATCAAGATGAAAATTGGAGGAATGATAGAGATGAACGTGGTGAACAATAAACAAGCTTCAAAATCGGATTTCAACGGTTGGATCTCGAGATAATTTAGAGAGAAGGAAGGGTTTGTGTGTGTGTTTTGTGTGTGTTTTTAGAGAGAGAAAGGAAAGATGGAAATGAGGTGGTGTAGGTGAAAGTTGGTGGAATAAGACAAAATTTTGATGATAACAATGTAGATACTTAGAATAGGACAAAAAGTTTGGTAGGGATTTTTAGGACTATTTTTGTAATAGAATCCCATAGGACTAAAGTTGTAATAAAATCTTGAAGGACTAAAATTGTAATACTTTTTAAACGTTAATCTTAATCGTATAATTAAGGCATAAAACCCCTAAACTTATCTTAAGAGCATACTAGACTTATACTAAAGGCATTTAGAACTAAACGTTCCCGACATAAAGGTCTGAATCACATAAAATATAAATACGATACTCATAAAATACGAGAAATACGAATACGATAAAACATAAAAGGAATACAATAGGGTCAAAACATAAACATGAATAAATAAGACGAATACGGGTCGATAGAAGTATACCTAGAAATTCGCGAATGTCACACGAAGACCGGACCGGTATGACACGGTCCGGTTCGGGTTTTAGTCGGTCGGGTCGGGCGGTCGACCGACGGGTTTGAAAATCTGGTAGTAACAAAATAATAATACTCTAGGTATTAATTTGGTTAAAGAAATTAGACTTAATATCTTTCGATTCTGTCCAAAAACTATTGTTAAACTCATATCTTGAATCGATTTTGACTAGTATAACAACATTTAATCTTCTTAGCCTCGTCTGTATCAATAATAATTTAATTTGTTTCAATTTGGGTGGTAGATAGTATTGAAAAACGATTGTGATTAGATGATAATGCAGCGATTTGATGATGTTTATGATTTTGAAGCGATTTGATGATGATGATGAGTTTGAAACAATTTGATGATGATGATTATTGAAGCCGACACACAAAATTAGGATTAGAAGGTTTTTTTAAAGATTTGTGTTAGAGATTTATTTATGGCATTGTCTTTAAAATATTTACATGAAACACCCTTTAACTATAGTTATTAGTCAAACTAATAAGATGGTTTATGAATAATAATATATGTTCAAAACTGAATTTATAATCTGATGGTAGTGGAGTGGTTAACGCTTTGTCATGTCCTATGGGTGGCTCGAGTTTGAGCCCTGGCAATTGTATCCTAAATTTTTTCAAATAAATATTCATACTTTCGGTCTAATCGTGTATACCCGATTTTAATCGGGTATGGAACGGACCTAACCGATACCCGAATTTACTCAAAATCAATACCCGAGAACCGAACCGTTAATTAAAAACCGGGCCAGGATCGGGCCGGTTTGTCGGGTCCTTAACGGGCGGGACCGTTAATGCACATACCTACGAATGACAGTTATATATATATATATACTTATGTCCATCTTTAGTCTAAAAGTCCAAAAATGTCCAAAATATTCAACGAAGATATAATTTTACTATTATTACATATTTTACATAAAATTTACCGTGTTATAAACTTATTCTCATATTTTCACCACTTTATGTTATTATTACCAATAATTTTATAATATGAAGATATTATGTGTATTATGTTAAATAATTAGGTTTTCACCCATGTTAATCCATTTTATATATTATTTAACCAATTTTTAAGGCTAATTACAAAAACGTAAAGAGGAAATAAGGAGAAAATTAGGAAGTACCGAAGACCTCCGCAAATATCAACAATCACCGAGACGAAATCACGAAGACGAACCCGGAAGATGAGCTCCTATGGTGGTGGTGGGGAGAAAAAAAAACCCAACTCCAACACACAAACAAACCCACCATTAGATTAAGAGTTTAAAAATAGAAAAAGAAGCAGAGAAATAATGGAGGATTTCACTTACCAAAACTCAAGATGTAAAATTGTGACAATCCGTCTTTTCGAGGTATATTTCATTTATCGATTATTACTCTTTTTATTCGCAATGATTTGGACCCTTGCATTTCGCTTTATTTTACTCACGTTTTATGCATTTGAGTCGGGTTTATGTGTTTTGTTTACTTTGTCTCTCGAGACGGAAACTTTAGAATCACCTAAGTGCCTAATAGTTACTATACTCGTGTTAGTAAAGTAGGGTGTTTATGCCGTAATCGTCGGTTAAGAAAATTATATTTCAAAGTTTCATTACAAAGTTAGTCCTCTAACTTAATCTATTACAAGTTAGTCCTCTAACTAAATCTATTACAAAGATAGTCCTTTAACGGTAACTAACGGTAAATCTTTTACAAATTTAGTCCTTTTTAACCAAAACTTAACCAAACTCATAACCAAGCTTTTTCCTTGCATCCTAACCGACTTGGGTGAGCCATGGGGCTGTGAAATGGCTCTAGCCATGGTGTGGACTTACTAAAGAGGGTTAGCCATGGGTTAACTTTTGTATAAGTTGACAAAACTCACCCATTTTGGTGTTAAAGCCTTGGAAACTTGGAAGAGATTGTAGATCTCAATGAGAACTCACTTTTCCAGCACCTTTTCTTGAATTCCCGTGACCCAAACAACATTACTTCCTTTTCATCTTCTTTTGGTTACACACACAAACTCATTCATCCCTCTCTCTCATTTCTTTTACTCTCTTCATTCTCTCTCTCCCATATTAGCTTTATACATCTCTGGAAGAGAAACAAGTCCAACACATCACAAATATTCAAGCTTTAAAGCCAAAAATCAAGTTTCATCTTCATATTTCGGTTTGGAGTCGTTAACGAGCAAATTCGGTTTCGGGACTTTTCACACGTGTTAACCACCCAAAAACCCTTTGTAAGTATGTTATATTAACACCCTTAAAACCCCTTGAATCCATGCTAAGCATATCTAACGAAAAACCCGTTTTTTTTGTTATTTTCGGACCAGGTCGCGTTTTGACCGAGCTGGGTCACATTTACCCGGTGACGGGGCGGTTTGCTCGGACACAAGACCGAGCTGGGTCACTTTTACCCGGTGACGGGGCGGTTTTCTCGGACACAAGACCTAGCTGGGCCACTTTTACCCGGTGACGGGGCTGTTTGCTCGGACACGAGACCGAGCTGGGTCACTTTTACCCGGTGACGGGGCTGCTTGTCCGGACACCATCAGGTCAATGTCCTAGGTAACTCGTTTTTCTACCGTTTCGACTTTCGTTTTCATTTTTCTTTCACCCCGTTGACCCGTTAACCTTCGTTTTTGTTGCGTTATCTACGTTTTCAGGAGCTTTAACTTTTCGGAAACTTTCGGATTTTTCGGAGATCGTGTAGATTTTGCGGAGGACGTCGGTAGTACTCGTTTTTCCTTAAAATCTTAATATCTCGTTTTCTTGACGTAAAATTTATATTTTTGAACTCACCATCTTTATCGTAATTAAAAAGCGAAATTATTGGATGTTATTAATGTTGACCATACTCGGACCTTTACGTAAAAATCGGTTAAATATAACGTTAATTATGCCGAAAATAATGTTTAAATGGTTAAAACTATAAAGTAAAACTTTTATAAAAATTCTCATAACTTTATATTCTGTAATAAAGTATAAAAATATATAAAAGTGAACTTTTAATATTTATTTGACATTTTTAGCTATTTATTTACATTTATAACGTATTTAAAACGTTAAATTCAATTTAAAATGAGAAATAAATATAAAATCTTGACATCTCAGTTTATAAGACATAAAAATGTATAGATTTTACTAAAATAATTTTATTAAAATTATCGGAACGTTTTTCGTAATTATTATGTACTTTTTGACTAAAAAGACGTTATATAAAAACGTTAAAACACATATAAGTATATTACTATACGTAAAAATAGTAACTATTAACAAATATACGTTTTTGGACTCAAAAACGTAATCGCTATCATAAACATAAAATTTATTATTATTATGCTCACTAAACGTATATATTTTTGATAAATATACTTTTCTCAAAAATGCGATCGTAATCTCAAATGAGGATAAATATTGTATTTGTTTCGTTAAACTCTTTTAAAATCGTTCTCAAATTATTTTCATTCAAAATATTTTAAACTCTTTAAAATATCAAAATTTGACTTTTACGTTGACTTTGACTTTCCTTCAAATTGTTGACTTTGACTTTGACCAAGTCAACATCTTTGACTTTGACCAAGTCAACATCCTTGACTTTGACCAAGTCAGCATCTTTGACTTTGACCAAGTCAACATCTTTGACTTTGACCAAGTCAACATTTTGACGTTGACTTTGGTCGATCTCAATAAAACTTTGGTAACAGTATTCCTTTCAACCGATATTCCTGGTAGTCATTCTTTGGGGCTCGGAATGTTATTCCTTTCTAATAGTCATTATGACGTGAAATTATCGATATTTTCCTATCGTCCCTATCGACGCGGAACATCGTCACCTGGATCCGTCATCACGACACGACTTGGAAATCGTTAGAATACTTTAATAAATCTTAAACATTAAACTTAACCGACAAGGCTAAACCGTACTGTATTTATTGAGATACTTAGACTATGTTATATTGTTTTAGGGCACTTAGGCGGCGGAGTGTTAGCTCCATATTGATTATTTACCCGATACCTTGCCGAGCTTATCTTGTGAGTTATTCGTAGCCCCTTTTCTCTTACTATTTTGGGCTGGAAAGCGTATTTGAAATTATATTATGATGTATATCTTATTGCCTAGTGTATTAGTATCACCTTAGATTAAGATGCTTCTTAGGCTTTGGTAAGCCCCCCCTTTTACACTTGTTAGCTTTTGCCCACGGTTGCATATATATAGATCTATATGGGTTTGACCCACCCTCATTGCTCGATAGGACGTACCTATGAGTGGATGTTATGGCCGTATGATTGTTTGTTGACTTTGGTATAGCATCGCCTTAGGTTAGGGGATTGGTGGTCAGGTTCAGTGTATGTTTAATCTTTGGTATCTATACTCACACTAGGGTTATAAATCAAGATATGCTTTTGAAACTTAATTTGATTATTAAATCTTTTATTGGGTCAACTTTTATTTAATATTGCGAATAATTCACCAACATTGTGTTGATGTCGTTTTAACGCTTTTTCAGGAGTTTGAGGATTTTAGTTGATCATGCCTTGCACATTTTGGGATCATATATTTGTTGTATTTGGAATTCCTTTTGCTTGATGTAATTCCTGTATGATCCGCGTATTGACATTTGTATTGTATTTTGTATTCGACATTCGGTTTACTTTGACTATGTATTGTATTTGTAAACTTTGAGGCATGATTAATATGATTCGATGTTTTGTTTATGGTTGTATGTTGTAATCCTTGACTCTTGATATCTTTAACTGGAACGCTCCGTGTTTCCGCTCTAAGCGGGGTGTGACAGAAATTGGTATCAGAGCCAATGGTTATAGCGAACCGAGTGATTTTATGAAGGAAATCACTTGGACTATGACCGGAGGCTTTACAATCGATTTTTCTCTGATTTGCTAAGTGTGCATTATTTGCTTTACGTGTTTATTTTCTCGCTTTTGCTTTTATTATCTAACCCTATTTTGTCGCCTATTTTATTTAACACGTTTCTACTTTTAGGACGATGCCGCCTAGGAAGTCAGCGCGACGTGGTCGTCCGAGTGTGAAAGCTAGAGGTCCTACTCCAGTCACGAGGACTAGCGGTCCTACTCCAGTCACGAGGACTAGTGGTCCTACTCCAGTTACGAGGACTAGCGGTCCTACACCTGTTACGAGGACTGATGATTCGGGTCTAGAGACTACACCAGACTTGGCTCAGCTTGTAGCCCAGCAGATAGCAGCGATGTTGCCGACTATTGTTGCCCAGATCAGGGAGAGTACGGTGCATAGCAGTGACGGTACGGGTAATGGTGGATCAGATCATGGTGGTCCTGAGCCTATTGTTGTTGGTGGAGGTCCCGAGGGTACGGGCGGTGGATCAGGAGGTTCTGGATCGGGCGGAGCAGATAACTCCACTCGTCGTACTATCATCATCGATGACACACCACGGAGGGGATGTTCACTAAAGACCTTCATGGGATGCAGAGTTCCCGAGTTCAGGGGTACTGAGGGCGTGATTGCGAAAAATCTAGTTTTCCGAAAATAAACTTTTACTAGATTTTGACACGGGCAGTGTACCCTTGTCAATTGCAAAATAGTATTAGTAAATATCGGGTTCGAACACAGGGACTATTTATAGTTGAAAAATATTAGTTTATAAAAACACGTAACAAGTAACAAGTTGGTTTTAGTCTTAATGAAGACTTGCTTATATTAACGATAAAAAAATACTTTAAGATTCAAATATGGATAAAAAAG
>CAJVGC010000591.1:23718043-23732855 GCA_910822075.1 Senecio squalidus | reverse complement strand
ACATATAATCTCTGCCCGGTGTGCCGCTAACCAATCCATACCGATAATAACGTCGAAACTACCCAGCGTAATCGGAATCAAGTCAATAGGAAATGAATGATCATCAAAGCTAACACTACAATCACTAAGTATCTCAGTAGCATGCAAGTACTCACCATCAGCTAGCTCTATCTCAAAGGCAGGCACTAAAGGTCTAGATGTACAAGTAATCATGGTCCTAAACTCAGTAGATATAAAGCTTCTATCGGCACCAGAGTCAAATAAAATAAATGCAGGCTGATCACAAATAAGAAAAGTACCCGTGACAACGCGAGGATCCTGCTGTGCCTCCTGGGCTCCTATAACAAAAGCTCTACCCCGAGAACCTGAACCAGATGCAGTACCAGTACCGGCCGAAGCTAACTTGGGACACTTGTCCCGGTGATGATCAGCAGAACCACACTCAAAACACTTACCCCTCTGGGCACGGCAAAACCTATCAGTGTGTCCTAGCTTCTTGCATTTCCCGCACTCCCAACACTTCACCTCCTGAGCATGATGATTACCACACCGTCCACATTTCGGATACTTACTCTGAGTACCCGGGGTCACCGCAGCATAAGACTGTACAACATGAGGAGCATCGTGCCTCCTAGGCTTCTTCCTCGAGTCTCCATGACGGAATCCACCAGTCCGTTTCCCCCCGGTGCTATGCCTAGCTATCATAGGAGGTAATCTACCATCACGGACCGCATTATGGGTCAACGTAGTCGCGAGCTCTACAGCGCTCTGAAAAGTACAAGGCTTCGAAGACATAACATTATCTCGAATCTCCTGAGATAATCCCCGAACATAGCGACTAATCCTCTTAGACTCCGGACGAACCAAGTGAGGAACCAACTGTGACAAAGTATAAAACCGATTAGTGTATCCCAAAATATCCGACCCAATCATCTCCAAACCCCACAACTCCTGCTCTAGCCTCTCGAGCTCCGCCTCAGGCACATACTCCGTAATAATCAACTCCTTCAACTGTTCCCAAACCATCACATCGGTCTCCGCACGACCTCGAACACTCACAATGGAATTCCACCAAGTCAAAGCAGTACTCTGAAATACAAACGTAGCATAACGGACCTTATCTTCCTCCGCGCAACCAACTGTACTAAAAATAGACTCCAATTTCTCCATCCACTGAAGTGTCCCAATCGCGCCCTGATATCGCTCATTTATATGACTATTTATCGCGATATTCATTGTGTTTTGTGTCCCAAACGTAATGGAAATGCCCTTTTATACTTATGTTTTGTAAAGTTTTGTATTAGAATTGAGTTAGGAGTTTTTGGAGCAAAAGCAAGGGAATTTTGGAATTTTAACTTGAAGTTGGACAAGCAGCAGGACAGGCGGCGCATTCAGGAGGATTACTCAAAGCATTCAGCACGGTGGCTGGAATGCGCCGCCAGTCAAGCCATAGGCGGCGCATTCGTTGCTTCGACAGTTACTAGCAGTTTTAATTATTAATCATGGGGAATGAAGAGTCTATTATCACTCCTTAAGAGCCAGACGTTGGAACACGAATTGGATCATCTTTTTATCATTGTTTTAGTCTTTTTCATATCATAGAAAGCCTAAAAACAATCTTTGATTCCGTATTTCATCACGAATTGTTATTTCGATTTCGTTTATTGCTTGGAGACTATTTCAGCACTTGTTTGGTATAACTCTATTATCACTTTTATTTCAATTAAATCATGTCTTTTTCATATTTGATTGTCATTGTTACAATTATGAGTAGCTAATTTCATTGTACGTTTGCTTGGATTATGTGATCGTTTATGTGTTAGGTTTTGGGTGTGAAATGAGAATGATGTGTAGAGGTTAATCGGGGATCCGTTTGGGTGAATATCTTAATTATCTTTTTAGAATTGTTTATACTCTTGTTTGGTAATCTAAAAACGGGTATTCGAAAGGAATCCGTAATTTTTACTAAAATAGGAACGAATTAATCGGCCGGTCTTTAGTTGATTATGAGTTTATGATATTCGAAAGGAATCATTAACAACGATTTGAAAAAGTAGATATTAACACAAACGCTAACTACTAAATTAAGAGAAATCGGTTTAGGAGTTAGTAAGCTATTCGAAAGGAAGCTTATAGATTAATTCTCACACATCGGCTTGAAACTTTATGCACAATTACTTGAGGTGTTAACGGTATTCGAAAGGAATCGTTGCATGGTTAGGTAATTGGAGAAATCCGGTATTTGAAAGGAACTTAGGATTTTACATTAGAAGTTTATCGACATTTTCACACCTAAGAAATAACACATATTCGTAAACGGTCCAAGAAAGCGTCTTTTTTATCCATATTTGAATCTTAAAGTATTTTTTTATCGTTAATATAAGCAAGTCTTCATTAAGACTAAAACCAACTTGTTACTTGTTACGTGTTTTTATAAACTAATATTTTTCAACTATAAATAGTCCCTGTGTTCGAACCCGATATTTACTAATACTATTTTGCAATTGACAAGGGTACACTGCCCGTGTCAAAATCTAGTAAAAGTTTATTTTCGGAAAACTAGATTTTTCGCAATCAAGTTTTTGGCGCCGCTGCCGGGGACTTGATTTAGTTGAAGTTTTTAGTTTATTGTTTGATTACTTGTTAGAATATTTTTCACGGGTATTTTGTTTGCTGTTTTGTGATTTTCAGGATTATTGATTGTGGATGTACACGAGATCCCAAGGGAAACAAGTGCAAAGTCCTCTTTCGGATCCGGAAAAACTTTTGAGGAAACGAGGTTTAGGAGCAGTCGCGTCGGTAGTTTATAGTGAAAGCGAATCTTCCGAGGAGGAAGTAGAAGTTGTTATTGAAGAAGAGATGGAAAACGGGGAAGATAATGGTAGGCCGATAATAGAAAACAACCCACCCCATCCTTTTGACATACCGATGATCAATAGGAATAGGGTAGTACCACAAACGAATGGGTCGGCCATTGTAGCACCGGAGTTGGGGGTCGATTTTTCCGTTAAAGGGCATCATTTAAAAATGATTCAAGATAGCACTTTTGACGGACATTTCAAGTCCGACCCGCACAAGCATGTGGCACATTATATGGAGGTATGCAAAATGTTCCGATATGGAGCGGGTCAAGAAGAGAGCGTTATGCTAAGTTTGTTTCCATCGTCTCTCACGGGAGAGGCGAAAACTTGGTTTAATGAATTGGAGCCGGGAACAATCGAGACTTGGGAAGATATGAGGGAGATTTTTGTGACAAGATTTTTTCCACCCATTCTGCGTAGGAAGCTATTGAACCAAATCCGCTCGTTTCAACAATGGGATAACGAGACTATCACGGATGCTTGGATTAGGCTTAAGGAGTTGTTGAGGAATTGCCATGGGCATGATTTGAATCGGGATGAAGTGATTGACATTTTCTACTATAGCTTGGATAGTCGTTCTCAACACGACTTGGATCTAGCGGGAGGTGGAAGCTTCTTATATAAGTCACCAAATGAGGCACACCGAATGATGGAAGATCAGGTTCAAGCTCGAATTGCTAGGGATCGGGTTACTAGGAATAGGCGAGTTAGAGGAACGGTGAACCAAGTCGAAGAAGGGGGTAGTAGTGGTAGTAATAAGGAAGTAGTGAACGAGATTAAAGCCTTGGGTGATGAAATGAAAAACCGGATGGGTCGTTTGGAAAAGGATGTCCACTTGGTGAAAAACGGTTGCGGGAAATGTGGGGGACCACATTATACGGATGATTGTGAGCCGAAAACCGAAGAAGCCAATTATGCTAACTATGGGTATCAAAACCGAGGAAATAGTGGATATGGAAACCAAAACCGGGGCAATAGAAACGAGGAAAGATTTCAACCCAAACAGAAGGAAGAGAATAAATCGAATTTTGAGGAAATGATGACAGAGTTCGTTTTCTCTCAAAAGGCAAATAACGACTTGATGGCTAACTCACTGAAGGGATTCACCGCTAAATGGGAGCAAAGCCAAAGGAACACGCAAGCCAACATGCAGGATTTGGAACGAAAATTTGAAAGGCTAAGTGAGAAATTCTCAAACCGACCAACGGGTCAAATGCCAAGTTCTACCCAACCAAACCCGAGGCAAAACCAAAATAACAACGGGGGATCATCAAGCCAAGGTTCGAAGTATGTACCGCCAAATAATCGTGATGAGCATGTTAATGTGGTGGAGACTCGATCAGGACCTAAGTATGGGGGAGTTGGAGAAAAGGGGCTGAATAACAAGAAAAAGCAAAACGGTGCTGAAGAAGGCACGAATGCGCCGCCAATGGAGGACAGGCGGCGCATTCCCAGCTCCGAGCCGAATGCGTTTTCCCCAACCCAGGAACAGGCGTCGCCTTATGCCCAGAACACCTCGAATGCGCCGCCTGTTGACGATAGGCGCCGCATAGAGCCTGTTGACAGCGATTCGGAGGACGAGGAGGAGATTGAAATGGAGTCAAGGCCTGGGAAGGAACCAATGGTTCCGAGCAAAGAAAAAGAGCTAGAAATCAAAGCAAAGGGGCCATATAAGCCACACATTCCATATCCGCATAGACTTCGAAAAGAAAAGAAAAAAGAGCAATACGGTAAATTCATCGAGCTAATGAAAACTGTTAAGATTAATGTTCCTTTAGTTGATCTTATTGCAGGTATGCCGAATTATGCGAAATTCATGAAGGAACTAGTGAGCGGGAAGGGTGATTACATGGAGAAGATCACCGCGTTTCTAAATGCCGAATGCTCGGCTATCGTAAAGAGGTCTATCCCACCAAAACTTGAAGACCCAGGAAGTTTTTTGTTGACTTGCACTTTTAATGATACATTTACTTTTAGTGCATTAGCGGATTTAGGGGCAAGCATTAACTTAATGCCCAACTCTATTTACACTAAACTGTCTTCAAATGCTTTAACACCAACACGTATGAGCATAAGATTGGCCGATCGATCTTATCAATATCCATTGGGTATTGCCGAAAATATGCTTATACGGGTTGGAGAATTTTTATATCCCGTAGATTTTGTTATTCTTGAAATGGAGGAGGATGAAAAAGTTCCTCTCATTTTGGGTAGACCATTTTTAAACACCGCGGATGCTATCATCCGGGTTAGGGATACCAAAATTTCTTTGGGTTTGGATGACGAAAGGGCAACATTTTCTCTAAATCAAGCAATGAAACATTCTTATTCTACTGACGAGTCTTGTTTTAGAATTGATGTTATAGATGAAGCAGATTATGACCTCGATTGGGAAGGAATTTTGGAAGAAGAGGCGGAAATGGAAATGTTGAATTCCATTGGCAAAGAAGAGGCGGAAGAAGAGCAAGGCTCGAGTGAAGTGAAGGAGTTGGTAATTAACGAAGGGGCAAGGATCAAAACGTCAATTGAAGACCCCCCAAAGGATTTGGAACTTAAGCAATTACCGGAACATCTAGAGTATGCATTTTTAGATGGTAATTCTAGTCTCCCAATTATTATCTCGTCTTCACTTTCGGAGGACGAGAAGGTTAAATTACTAACGATCCTTAAAAGCCATAAAAAGGCTTTCGCTTGGCGCATTTCTGATATTCCGGGTATAAGTTCTGATTTTTGTAAGCATAAAATCAACTTTTTAGATGATGTAAAACCCGTTGTCCAACGACAACGGAGACTTAACCCGAATATGCAAGATGTGGTCAAAAAGGAAATTGTTAAACTCTTGGATGCAGGTATTATTTACCCAATAGCGGATAGCCCTTGGGTTAGTCCGGTACATTGCGTACCCAAGAAAGGTGGAATGACCGTGGTTTTGAATGAAAAGAACGAGTTGGTACCCACGAGAACCGTAACGGGGTGGAGAGTTTGTATAGATTATAGGAGGTTGAATGAAGCGACTCGAAAGGATCATTTTCCATAAATGATAGAGAGGTTGGCGGAAAACGAGTTCTATTGTTTTCTCGATGGTTTCTCGGGTTATTTTCAAATTCCAATTGACCCCGAGGACCAAGAGAAAACAACTTTCACTTGTCCTTTCGGTACTTTCGCTTATAGAAGAATGCCATTTGGGTTGTGCAATGCACCGGGTACGTTTCAACGGTGTATGATGGCGATTTTTCAGAATATGGTTGAGAACTCCATGGAAGTTTTTATGGACGATTTTTCGGTCTATGGGAGTTCGTTTGATGGGTGCTTGGAAAGTTTGGATAAGATGTTAGCACGGTGTGAAGAAACAAATTTGGTGCTGAATTGGGAGAAATGCCATTTCATGGTAAAGGAAGGAATAGTATTGGGGCATAAAATTTCTAAGGCGGGAATAGAGGTGGATAGAGCGAAAATTGAAGTTATAGCAAAGTTACCACCTCCAACGAACGAGAAATCAGTTAGAAGCTTTCTAGGACACGCGGGGTTTTATAGGGACTTTTCAAAGATAACTAGGCCGATGACCCGTTTGCTAGAGAAGGATACAAAGTTCGAATTTTCAGAGGATTGTATGAAGGCTTTTGAATTACTGAAGGAACGGTTGACCAACACACCGATCTTAGTGTCACCAAATTGGGATCTCCCTTTTGAGTTGATGTGTGATGCTAGCAACTTTGCGGTGGGGGCTGTATTGGGTCAACGAATTGACAAACACTTTCGACCCATTTATTTTGCTAGCAAGACTCTTAATGAAGCTCAACAGAATTATACAACTACCGAGAAGGAGTTATTGGCGGTAGTGTTTGCTTTCGATAAGTTTCGGTCATATTTGGTACTTAGTAAAACGGTGGTATTCACGGATCATTCGGCCTTGAAGTTTTTATTTTCGAAATTGGATGCTAAGCCGAGATTGATTAGATGGATATTATTACTTCAAGAGTTTGATGTGGAGATTCAAGATAAGAGAGGTAGAGAAAATGTGGCGGCGGATCATTTCCGTTTGGAGAATCCGAGTCTTGGAGCTTTGAATGAGGAGGACATTCGAGATACCTTTCCGGATGAAAGGTTGGCATTTGTTGGAAAGGCATTTGGTGAACGGGGCCCTTGGTATGCGGACATAGCCAATTATTTAGCGGGTGGAGTTGTTAGTAGGTTACTTACTTATCAACAACGGAAAAAGCTATTTTCGGATGCCAAGTACTATTTTTGGGAGGAGCCGTTTCTATTTAGGATGTGTGCCGATGGCATGGTGAGGAGGTGTGTTTATGGAGCCGACACGAGAAGGATTCTTGATGAATGTCACCATGGTCCTACGGGGGGACATTATGGTCCATCGGTAACGGGTAAAAAAGTCTTTGATGCGGGTTTTATTGGCCCACGATTTTCAAGGAGGCACATACCTTGGTGAGGACATGTGACTCGTGTCAAAGGCAAGGTACAATTACTAGAAGAGACGAGATGCCTCAGCAAGGAATTCAAGTGTGCGAAGTTTTTGACATTTGGGGCATAGATTTCATGGGACCATTTAAACCGTCAAATAGGAATGTTTATATTTTGGTGGCGGTGGATTATGTGTCGAAATGGGTCGAGGCGAAGGCGTTACCTACTAATAATGCTAATGTTGTTATTGACTTTTTACGAAGTTTTTTTTGTAGGTTTGGCATGCCAAAGGCGTTGATTAGCGATCGGGGAACCCATTTTGCAAATGCCCAAATGGAGAAAATTCTGAAGAGATATGGAGTTCAACACCGTTTTTCGACTTCCTACCACCCTCAAACAAGTGGGCAAGTCGAAAACACTAATCGGGCTATTAAGCGGATTTTAGAAAAGACGGTTCACAACAACCCATCTTTGTGGTCAAAGAAATTAGACGAAGCGTTATGGGCATTTCGGACCGCTTACAAGACACCAATTGGCACCACTCCATTTAAAATGCTATACGGGAAGACGTGTCATTTGCCCATGGAAATTGAACATAAGGCGTATTGGGCGCTCAAGGAGTGTAGCATGGATTTGATAAAAAGTGGTGAAACCCGATTTTTGCAACTTCACGAGTTGGACGAGTTAAGATGGAACGCATATGAAAATTCCGCTCTTTATAAGGCGAGGACTAAGATGGTTCACGATTTGAGAATTAGACGAAAAGAGTTTAAAGAAGGGGACAAGGTGCTGTTATTTCAATCGAAATACAAGTTCAAAGCCCCCAAATTGAAGTCTAAGTGGACGGGTCCGTATTTGGTGAAACGGGTCTTCTCGGGTGGTTATGTCGAATTGGAAACGGATGATGGCGGTTCATTCATTGTTAATGGGCAACGAGTAAAAATCTATCGTGAGGAAGATGAAGAAAACGGAATGACAATGGAGGATGGGTTTCACCCATTCTAAGTGGAGAAGAATACCGAGGAGTCAAGCTAGTGACTCGAGCCAAAAACGAGCGTTTGCGGGAGAAAACCCCGGTTTGTTGTATCTTTTCTTTTAAATTTTCATTTTTCTTTCCGTTATTTGTTATTTGTGCCCGTTTTCGTTTAGGAGTCTTTTGTTTAGTTATTATTATTCTTTAGTAAAAAAAAAAAAAAAAAAAAAAAAAAAAAAAAAAAAAAAAAAAAAAAAAGGGAAGGGCGCCGCCAGTACTGGGCACCAACAAAACGCATTGCACTCGGTAGCCGGAATGCGCCGCCAGTCATGCCATAGGCGGCGCATTCAGCTGATTCCCAGACCTTATATGCCCGCTAGTACACAAACACAAAACACATTCTTACTTATCAATTTCGACAGGCGGCGCCTATAAACACTCACATATCACCGAAAACCTCAATTTTTTTCCACTAATCTTCCCAAAATCGTTCAATTTCACCAATGGGGAAATCGGTATGTCATCTTAACATCGTTTAATCTTTCATTTACTTTGATTTCAATTAGAGTTTTTAGGTTTAAATCAATTTGGGGAAAACTTTAGATTCGGTTAAATTAGGTTTTTATTTGTTAATTAGTTAGTTAATTAGGTTCCCTTTAGTTAGTTACTAGTAGTTGTGGTTTTGATTTCATGATTTTGGGTTGATTGCTTACTAGTTCCGATATGCTGCTGTCGCCTACCGGAATGCGCCGCCAGTCCCTGACAGGAGGCGCATTCCGACCTCAGTTTTATAAAAAAAAAAAAAAAAAAAAAAATTTTCTTTTGTCTTTCGTTTTGTTAGTTACTTACATGTTTGTTTCTTGTTTTGCTTAATGTGTTGTTTGTATAGGGTAAACGCAGAATAGTTGAATCCGATGAATCCGATGAATAAGAGGTCGTGTATGAAACAAGACGGGTTTACAAAATTAGTACCGAGGCTCGACTTATGAAACCCGAAACATACCCTTGGTTGAAGTGGCCCGGGGCTGATAGGAATAGAATTATTCAATTAAACAATCAATTGGCACTTCTTCAACATAAGAAAGTGGTACCACCCAGATTTTTGGATTGGGAACTTATGAACAAGTTGAAGGTTATGACCGAGTTGGAATCTTATTTCAGCACCAGGGTTACATATAACGCGAATACCTTTACCTTACCTATTTGGAGGAATGCTTTTGAGGTTCGGGAACCGGCGTATAGAGAATGGTGTTTGGAATTTTACGCTAGCATTGAGCTTGCTGAATTTCCGGGCAATCCTAATGATTGGTATGCTGCTAAGGTAGTGAAATTCCGACTTGGGGGCCAAGAACACCGGGTCACAGTACAAAATTTTGGACAGTTGATAGGGCTTTATAGTGAGGAAGAATTGGCAGAAAGGGGCATGTCTCATTATGCTAGCCATGGGAGCTGGTCCTATGAAGATATTCACGCGGATAGGGATAATATCTGGATGGGGTTGTCGGGGCGACCCCATTACAAGACTACCAGCAAGGCCGTTGACTTGAACGACCCAATGCTCCGCCTGCTCCAAAAGGCACTTTGTCACTCAATTAACCACCGCGCCACTCATCAAGACAAAGTGTATAAAGAGGATTTGTGGATGCTTTCTTATTTTGCTAAGAGGACACCTACAGAGTATGTTTATTTACCAATGGCCATAGTTAAATACCTAAGCGAACAAGGAAAGGGGAGGAAGAACAGTAGTGGAATGTTGTGTGGACATTTCATTACACGGATGGTGAAAAATTTGGGGTTTGATACTACTGCAAGTAGGAGGGGGCTGTCTAAAGCGGTGGATTGGAAATTGATAAACAAAGGGGACTTGAAGTTAGGGCACGCCATGAATAGGGCGGGGAAATTTGCAATACCGGGGGATTGGGATAGTGACGTAGAGCAAGATAGTGAAGAGGAGGAGGAGTCCGATCATGAGGGTGATGCTCCAGAACCATCAGCGCAAGGAGGTTTTATTGCTGGTACATCTTCACATGGTCCTGTTCCACAGGGTCCGACTTCGGGGGGTCACACATCGCCACCACTTGGCCCGTTTGACTTCAACCCCATGATGCATGAAATGTATAGGATTGGGCGCCAGGTGGATGCTACTCGGGAGGACGTGTCACATCTTCGCTCGGATTTTCACCAGTACGGGGAGTACACACAGTATCACATGGAGCGATACCAGCCCATGTGGGAATATATGACCACGTCCCAGTACCATGTGCATCATCCCGAGGCAGCGAGTGGGTGGACTGAATACAACCCACCTCCCATGTGGAACCAACCCCCGTCTAATGACGAAGAGTGAAGGACGTGAAGAAGCCGCTTGTGGGGCTTATTTGTTTGTTGTTGTACTTTATGATGTTGAACTATTTACTTTTCGGTTGTGTCGGGTCGTGTTTGAAACTATTTTATTTTCCGTTGCTTAGGATTTTTATTAATTATGCTAATGAACTTGTTTGTCTATGTGTTTGGATCTTACCAAGACTGGCATTAAGTTCAGCACGTGCGGAGTCGATTCAGAAATCATGCAACATCCTACGGAACTCGCACGGTTTTATCTTTCTTTCTTTATTTTATTTTTATCTTTTTAGTTTATTTTAATTTCCCTTAGTTTAGTTAGTTTTTTATTTCGATGGAACACATTAGGGACAATGTGTTATTCAAGTATGGGGGGTGAGTCGGGAAATTAGTTAGTTTTATCCCCTATATCCATTACGTTTATTTTAGTCCCATTTGAGTCTTTTAGAGTCTAAAAAAAAAAAAAAAAAAAAAAAAAACGCTTAAACGTAGTTAGGAAAAATGATAGGGGCTTGTATATTTAACTTTATTCCGGTACATTAACGTGAAATTGCTTAGGAACATCTTTAGTTAATAAAATACTTGTAAATAAGAGTTTAGGTTTTCTAATTTTAGTTCCTTAAGTTTCCCTGAAAAATCAAAAAGATAGATAATCACTGTATCCTTAGTACCGAGCCCTTTTAGTCCTTGCACCCTTTCGGGGGTAGTTGGGGAATCCTAGTATTACCTAAGCCCTTGGAGAATTAGAGGCGAAGAAAAAGGCCATAGGTCTTTCCCGTCAACAAATTTGAACTCATCCTCACTATAACGAAGACTCAAATCCCGTTATATTTGTTCACTTCAAAGAAAACATATAATAATAAATCTATAGTATTTGAAGTGAACGAAAGTGAGAGGCAAGCTAAAAGATGTAGACTAACCAAACAATTCTCAAAAGAAAGAAGTACTCAAAAGAAGAAAATGCTTAGTAATATTTTAAGGGTTCCCCCGAAAGTAAGGCGTAAGGGGTCGGCTGTAATGGCTGATCGCTTCAACTACGGTTGGAGAGTGAGGACTAAGGTGTGATTATCTTGAAATATCTAAACTAGGGGAAGAATTAGGAGTTAAAATTGGTAAATTGCGGTTCTTGTTTGTTTAAGTAATTTAGTAGCTTTAGATGTTTGTAGTCGGTTTTACGATCTAGCAATTTCACGCATATCTTTATTTCTAACACCGGAATTTAGTTAAATGTTTGAGCCCGTGATTCCCTAATTTTTCTTAAGTTGTATGTTTTGTAAATTGGTTGGTAGTTTTGAGTCGGATTTGCTTAGGGACAAGCAAATGCTTAAGTATGGGGGGTTTGATATCGCTCATTTATATGACTATTTATCGCGATATTCATTGTGTTTTGTGTCCCAAACGTAATGGAAATGCCCTTTTATACTTATGTTTTGTAAAGTTTTGTATTAGAATTGAGTTAGGAGTTTTTGGAGCAAAAGCAAGGGAATTTTGGAATTTTAACTTGAAGTTGGACAAGCAGCAGGACAGGCGGCGCATTCAGGAGGATTACTCAAAGCATTCAGCACGGTGGCTGGAATGCGCCGCCAGTCAAGCCATAGGCGGCGCATTCGTTGCTTCGACAGTTACTAGCAGTTTTAATTATTAATCATGGGGAATGAAGAGTCTATTATCACTCCTTAAGAGCCAGACGTTGGAACACGAATTGGATCATCTTTTTATCATTGTTTTAGTCTTTTTCATATCATAGAAAGCCTAAAAACAATCTTTGATTCCGTATTTCATCACGAATTGTTATTTCGATTTCGTTTATTGCTTGGAGACTATTTCAGCACTTGTTTGGTATAACTCTATTATCACTTTTATTTCAATTAAATCATGTCTTTTTCATATTTGATTGTCATTGTTACAATTATGAGTAGCTAATTTCATTGTACGTTTGCTTGGATTATGTGATCGTTTATGTGTTAGGTTTTGGGTGTGAAATGAGAATGATGTGTAGAGGTTAATCGGGGATCCGTTTGGGTGAATATCTTAATTATCTTTTTAGAATTGTTTATACTCTTGTTTGGTAATCTAAAAACGGGTATTCGAAAGGAATCCGTAATTTTTACTAAAATAGGAACGAATTAATCGGCCGGTCTTTAGTTGATTATGAGTTTATGATATTCGAAAGGAATCATTAACAACGATTTGAAAAAGTAGATATTAACACAAACGCTAACTACTAAATTAAGAGAAATCGGTTTAGGAGTTAGTAAGCTATTCGAAAGGAAGCTTATAGATTAATTCTCACACATCGGCTTGAAACTTTATGCACAATTACTTGAGGTGTTAACGGTATTCGAAAGGAATCGTTGCATGGTTAGGTAATTGGAGAAATCCGGTATTCGAAAGGAACTTAGGATTTTACATTAGAAGTTTATCGACATTTTCACACCTAAGAAATAACACATATTCGTAAACGGTCCAAGCAAGCGTCTTTTTAATCATATTTGAATCTAAAGTATTTTATTAACTCGTTAATATAAGCAAGTCTTCATTAAGAATAAAACCCAAGTTGTTACGTGTTACTGTTTTTATAAACTAATATTTGCAACTATAAATAGTCCTGTGTTCGAACCCGATATTACTATAGCACCTTTCTTTGACACATGTCTAAAGGGATCACATACATTAGTATGTATGATTCCTAAAAGATCAGTTGCCATTTTCGTCTCATACGGAAAAGGTTTCCTTGTCATTTTGCCCGACACACACAAGATTCGCATTTATCAAATAAAATATCATTTGACTTTAAAAGCTGTGAAGCCTTTTAGTGCAATACTTGTATATGTGCGCAATACAACAATGTCATAGATAGGTTGAGTCCAAGTTGGACTTAACGCATTTAGTGCTAATAATAGATATAGAATTATAATTTAAAGAAGAATGAGCATGCAAATCTATTTCATATATGTCATTAATATCAATCATATTAATATAATAACTTCTTCAATAGATCTCGATCTTAACGTTAGCAAACAAAAACTTGATTGCGAAAAATCTAGTTTTCCGAAAATAAACTTTTACTAGATTTTGACACGGGCAGTGTACCCTTGTCAATTGCAAAATAGTATTAGTAAATATCGGGTTCGAACACAGGGACTATTTATAGTTGAAAATATTAGTTTATAAAAACACGTAACAAGTAACAAGTTGGTTTTAGTCTTAATGAAGACTTGCTTATATTAACGATAAAAAATACTTTAAGATTCAAATATGGATAAAAAAGACGCTTGCTTGGACCGTTTACGAATATGTGTTATTTCTTAGGTGTGAAAATGTCGATAAACTTCTAATGTAAAATCCTAAGTTCCTTTCGAATACCGGATTTCTCCAATTACCTAACCATGCAACGATTCCTTTCGAATACCGTTAACACCTCAAGTAATTGTGCATAAAGTTTCAAGCCGATGTGTGAGAATTAATCTATAAGCTTCCTTTCGAATAGCTTACTAACTCCTAAACCGATTTCTCTTAATTTAGTAGTTAGCGTTTGTGTTAATATCTACTTTTTCAAATCGTTGTTAATGATTCCTTTCGAATATCATAAACTCATAATCAACTAAAGACCGACCGATTAATTCGTTCCTATTTTAGTAAAAATTACGGATTCCTTTCGAATACCCGTTTTTAGATTACCAAACAAGAGTATAAACAATTCTAAAAAGATAATTAAGATATTCACCCAAACGGATCCCCGATTAACCTCTACACATCATTCTCATTTCACACCCAAAACCTAACACATAAACGATCACATAATCCAAGCAAACGTACAATGAAATTAGCTACTCATAATTGTAACAATGACAATCAAATATGAAAAAGACATGATTTAATTGAAATAAAAGTGATAATAGAGTTATACCAAACAAGTGCTGAAATAGTCTCCAAGCAATAAACGAAATCGAAATAACAATTCGTGATGAAATACGGAATCAAAGATTGTTTTTAGCCTTTTCAATCATATGAAAAAGACTAACACAATGATAAAAAGATGATTTTTCCCCTATTCCAACGTCTGGCTCTTAAGGAGTGATAATAGACTCTTCATTTCCCATGATTAATAATTAAAAACTGCTAGTAACTGTCGAAGCCCTGAATGCGCCGCCTATGGCCTGACTGGCGGCGCATTCCAGCTTCCGAGCCGAATGCTTTGAGTAATTCTCCTGAATGC
>CAJVGC010000591.1:23442600-23717941 GCA_910822075.1 Senecio squalidus | reverse complement strand
TTCGAGAAGATGATTCGTATTCCGTTACCAGTTGGTGGACCGTTGTTAGTTCAGGGGAATAAGGCGGGGAAGCGCCTTAAGATCGTTTCGTGTTTGAAGGTTCGGGAGTACATCAGACGGGATTGCACACTCTTTCTTGCACACCTTGTGAAGAAAGATTCCGCGGAGAAGATTGAGGAGAAGCCGGTGGTTCGTGACTTTCCCGATGTATTTCTAGAGGACTTACCTGGTTTACCCCCTAGTAGACAGGTAGAGTTTTGTATAGACTTGATTCCCGGAGCAGCGCCAGTGGCGAAGGCTCCTTATCGGTTAGCACCTTCGGAGATGTTAGAGCTATCGAAGCAGATTCAGGAGTTGGTAGATAAAGGCTTTGTTAGACCGAGTTTCTCTCCTTGGGGCACGCCGGTACTCTTCGTGAAGAAGAAGGATGGATCTATGAGGTTGTGTATCGACTATAGGGAGCTGAATAAGCTGACAGTGAAGAACCGATATCCCTTGCCACGTACTGATGACTTATTCGACCAGCTTCAGGGTTCATGTTTCTTTTCGAAGATTGACTTACGATCCGGATATCATCAGTTGAGAGTGCAGGAGGAGGACATTCCGAAGACCGCCTTCAGAACGCGTTATGGCCACTTCGAGTTTTTGGTTATGCCTTTCGGTCTTACGAATGCACCTGCAGCTTTCATGGACATGATGAACCGTATATGTCGTCCTTACCTCGACAAGTTCGTGATCGTTTTCATCGACGACATTCTGATATATTCTCGTAGCCGGGAAGAGCACGAGGAGCATTTGAGACTAGTGTTGGAGTTGCTTAGACAGGAGAAGCTCTACGCTAAGTTCTCGAAATGCGAGTTTTGGTTATCTGCGGTTCAGTTTCTTGGCCACGTGGTTAGCGGTGAGGGTATTCACGTTGATCCTGCCAAAATTGAAGCCGTTAGAGATTGGGTCGCTCCGAAGACGCCCACTGAGATCCGTTCATTCTTGGGTTTGGCAGGCTACTATCGTCGTTTCATCGAGAATTTCTCGAAGATAGCCTCGCCTATGACGAAATTGACCCAGAAGAGCGAGGAGTTTGTTTGGGGTGAAGAACAGGAGGAAGCCTTTCAGTTGTTGAAGAAGCGGTTGTGTAATGCTCCTATATTGAGTCTTCCCGAGGGTACCGAGAATTTTGTAGTTTATTGCGACGCTTCGCATAAGGGACTCGGTTGTGTGCTGATGCAGAATGGGAAAGTGATTGCCTATGCTTCTCGTCAGTTGAAGATTCATGAGCAGAATTACACGACACACGATTTGGAGTTGGGCGCGGTAGTCTTTGCTTTGAAGATCTGGCGCCACTATCTTTACGGTACTAAGTGTACTGTATTCACCGATCATAAGTCGTTACAGCACATCTTTGATCAAAAGATGTTGAATATGAGGCAACGTCGATGGGTTGAGTTGCTCAACGATTATGATTGTGAGATTCGCTACCATCCAGGTAAGGCGAATGTTGTAGCCGATGCGTTGAGTCGCAAGGAGTCGGTTAAGCCGGTGAGGATTCGTGCTATGATGGTTTCTATTCAGTCGAGCTTGAAGGCTCGTATTATTCAGGCTCAGCAGGAGGCTCTCACCGAGGATCGCCTTAAGGATGAGGGACTATTCAGTTTAGCGAGACAGTTGGAGCCGAAGGACGACGGGGTGTTGTATTTCTTGGATCGTATTTGGGTTCCCGTTAGTCTTAGGCAGTTGATTTTAGATGAGGGTCATAAGTCCAATTATTCCGTTCATCCTGGAGCGGATAAGATGTACCATGACCTGAAGGAGTTCTATTGGTGGCCTGGTATGAAGCGGGCGATTGCCGAGTATGTGGGCAAGTGTTTGACGTGTTCAAAGGTCAAGGCTCAGAATCAAAAGCCTTCCGGCCTTCTTCAGCAGCCCGAGATCCCACAATGGAAGTGGGAGAGGATCACGATGGATTTTGTTACGAAGCTTCCTAGATCTACAGGAGGTTATGATACTATATGGGTTATCGTCGATCGGCTGACTAAGTCAGCGCACTTTCTTCCTATTCGAGAAGATTACCGAGTAGAGAAATTATCTAGATTGTACATCGACGAGATTGTGGCTAGACATGGCATTCCAGTATCAGTTATCTCATACCGTGATGCACGATTTACTTCGAGGTTTTGGCAGTCTTTACAGCGAGCTTTGGGTACTAGATTGGATATGAGTACGGCTTATCATCCTCAAACAGATGGTCAGAGTGAGCGCACTATTCAGACATTGGAGGATATGCTTCGAGCGTGTGCATTGGATTTTGGTGGGAGTTGGGATCGACACTTACCATTAGTCGAGTTCTCGTATAATAATAGTTACCACTCCAGCATCAACTGTGCACCATTTGAGGCTCTTTACGGGAGGAAGTGTAGATCTCCGATTTGTTGGGCCGAGGTAGGAGATAGCCAGATTACCGGTCCCGAGTTGATCCAGGAGACGACTGATAAGATCTTCAGGATCAAGGATCGTCTGATAGCCGCGAGAGACCGCCAGAAGAAGTATGCAGATACGCCGGAGACCTTTGGAGTTCCAGGTCGGGGATATGGTGTTATTGAAAGTTTCTCCGTGGAAGGGTGTGTTCCGATTCGAGAAGCGCAGCAAGTTGAGCCCACGTTTTACAGGACCTTTCAGGATTTTGGCTCGTGTTGGTCCAGTGGCTTACCGTCTTGAGTTGCCACCTGAGTTGTGCGGTGTGCACAACGTATTTCATGTATCGCATCTCAAGAAGTGCCTTGCTGACGAGACTTTGATCTGGAGAAACCACGTTTGGATGACTCGCTTCATGTGATAGAGGAGCCGGTGGAGATTGTTGACCGAGATGTCAAACGGTTACGGAGGAGTCGGATTCCGATAGTGAAGGTCCGATGGAACTCGAAGATTGGAGCTGAGTTTACTTGGGAGCGAGAGGACGAGATGCAAAAGAAGTATCCCCATCTATTTACTAGCAGCAGTGATCAGTAGTCATTTCGAGGACGAAATTCTTTTCACTGGGGGAGGCTGTGACAATCCGTCTTTTCGAGGTATATTTCATTTATCGATTATTACTCTTTTTATTCGCAATGATTTGGACCCTTGCATTTCGCTTTATTTTACTCACGTTTTATGCATTTGAGTCGGGTTTATGTGTTTTGTTTACTTTGTCTCTCGAGACGGAAACTTTAGAATCACCTAAGTGCCTAATAGTTAGTATACTCGTGTTAGTAAAGTAGGGTGTTTATGCCGTAATCGTCGGTTAAGAAAATTATATTTCAAAGTTTCATTACAAAGTTAGTCCTCTAACTTAATCTATTACAAGTTAGTCCTCTAACTAAATCTATTACAAAGTTAGTCCTTTAACGGTAACTACGGTAAATCTTTTACAAATTTAGTCCTTTTTAACCAAAACTTAACCAAACTCATAACCAAGCTTTTTCCTTGCATCCTAACCGACTTGGGTGAGCCATGGGGCTGTGGAATGGCTCTAGCCATGGTGTGGACTTACTAAAGAGGGTTAGTCATGGGTTAACTTTTGTATAAGTTGACAAAACTCACCCATTTTGGTGTTAAAGCCTTGGAAACTTGGAAGAGATTGTAGATCTCAATGAGAACTCACTTTTCCAGATCCTTTTCTTGAATTCCCGTGACCTAAACAACATTACTTCCTTTTCATCTTCTTTTGGTTACACACACAAACTCATTCGTCCCTCTCTCTCATTTCTTTTACTCTCTTCATTCTCTCTCTCCCATATTAGCTTTATACATCTCTGGAAGAGAAACAAGTCCAACACATCACAAATATTAAAGCTTTAAAGCCAAAAATCAAGTTTCATCTTCATATTTCAGTTTGGAGTCGTTAACGTGCAAATTCGGTTTCGGGACTTTTCACACGTGTTAACCACCCAAAAACCCTTTGTAAGTATGTTATATTAACACCCTTAAAACCCCTTGAATCCATGCTAAGCATATCTAACGAAAAACCCGTTTTTTTGTTATTTTCGGACCAGGTCGCGTTTTGACCGAGCTGGGTCACATTTACCCGGTGACGGGGCGGTTTGCTCGGACACAAGACCGAGCTGGGTCACTTTTACCCGGTGACGGGGCGGTTTTCTCGGACACAAGACCTAGCTGGGCCACTTTTACCCGGTGACGGGGCTGTTTGCTCGGACACGAGACCGAGCTGGGTCACTTTTACCCGGTGACGGGGCTGCTTGTCCGGACACCATCAGGTCAATGTCCTAGGTAACTCGTTTTTTCTACCGTTTCGACTTTCGTTTTCATTTTTCTTTCACCCCGTTGACCCGTTAACCTTCGTTTTTGTTGCGTTATCTACGTTTTCAGGAGCTTTAACTTTTCGGAAACTTTCGGATTTTTCGGAGATCGTGTAGATTTTGCGGAGGACGTCGGTAGTACTCGTTTTTCCTTAAAATCTTAATATCTTGTTTTCTTGACGTAAAATTTATATTTTTGAACTCACCATCTTTATCGTAATTAAAAAGCGAAATTATTGGACGTTATTAATGTTGACCATACTCGGACCTTTACGTAAAAATCGGTTAAATATAACGTTAATTATGCCGAAAATAATGTTTAAATGGTTAAAACTATAAAGTAAAACTTTTATAAAAATTCTCATAACTTTATATTCTGTAATAAAGTATAAAAATATATAAAAGTGAACTTTTAATATTTATTTGACATTTTTAGCTATTTATTTACATTTATAACGTATTTAAAACGTTAAATTCAATTTAAAATGAGAAATAAATATAAAATCTTGACATCTCAGTTTATAAGACATAAAAATGTATAGATTTTACTAAAATAATTTTATTAAAATTATCGGAACGTTTTTCGTAATTATTATGTACTTTTTGACTAAAAAGACGTTATATAAACACGTTAAAACACATATAAGTATATTACTATACGTAAAAATAGTAACTATTAACAAATATACGTTTTTGGACTCAAAAACGTAATCGCTATCATAAACATAAAATTTATTATTATTACGCTCACTAAACGTATATATTTTTGATAAATATACTTTTCTCAAAAATGCGATCGTAATCTCAAATGATGATAAATATTGTATTTGTTTCGTTAAACTCTTTTAAAATCGTTCTCAAATTATTTTCATTCAAAATATTTTAAACTCTTTAAAATATCAAAATTTGACTTTTACGTTGACTTTGACTTTCCTTCAAATTGTTGACTTTGACTTTGACCAAGTCAACATCTTTGACTTTGACCAAGTCAACATCCTTGACTTTGACCAAGTCAGCATCTTTGACTTTGACCAAGTCAACATCTTTGACTTTGACCAAGTCAACATTTTGACGTTGACTTTGGTCGATCTCAATAAAACTTTGGTAACAGTATTCCTTTCAACCGATATTCCTGGTAGTCATTCTTTGGGGCTCGGAATGTTATTCCTTTCTAATAGTCATTATGACGTGAAATTATCGATATTTTCCTATCGTCCCTATCGACGCGGAACATCGTCACCTGGATCCGTCATCACGACACGACTTGGAAATCGTTGGAATACTTTAATAAATCTTAAACATTAAACTTAACCGACAAGGCTAAACCGTACTGTATTTATTGAGATACTTAGACTATGTTATATTGTTTTAGGGCACTTAGTCGGCGGAGTGTTAGCTCCATATTGATTATTTACCCGATACCTTGCCGAGCTTATCTTGTGAGTTATTCGTAGCCCCTTTTCTCTTACTATTTTGGGCTGGAAAGCGTATTTGAAATTATATTATGATGTATATCTTGTTGCCTAGTGTATTAGTATCACCTTAGATTAAGATGCTTCTTAGGCTTTGGTAAGCCCCCCCTTTTACACTTGTTAGCTTTTGCCCACGGTTGCATATATATATAGATCTATATGGGTTTGACCCACCCTCATTGCTCGATAGGACGTACCTATGAGTGGATGTTATGGCCGTATGATTGTTTGTTGACTTTGGTATAGCATCGCCTTAGGTTAGGGGATTGGTGGTCAGGTTCAGTGTATGTTTAATCTTTGGTATCTATACTCACACTAGGGTTATAAATCAAGATATGCTTTTGAAACTTAATTTGATTATTAAATCTTTTATTGGGTCAACTTTTATTTAATATTGCGAATAATTCACCAACATTGTGTTGATGTCGTTTTAACGCTTTTTCAGGAGTTTGAGGATTTTAGTTGATCATGCCTTGCACATTTTGGGATCATATATTTGTTGTATTTGGAATTCCTTTTGCTTGATGTAATTCCTGTATGATCCGCGTATTGACATTTGTATTGTATTTTGTATTCGACATTCAGTTTACTTTGACTATGTATTGTATTTGTAAACTTTGAGGCATGATTAATATGATTCGATGTTTTGTTTATGGTTGTATGTTGTAATCCTTGACTCTTGATATCTTGAACTGGAACGCTCCGTGTTTCCGCTCTAAGCGGGGTGTGACAAAAATCTTCGAGGTGGCAGTCGAAAATCCGAGTATGAAAGGTGAAAGTGAAAGAAAAACCTTGTATTCCACATAAATAAAATATGTGTTAGAAATCACTAACATAAAAGGAAGAAAAGAGAAAAGAAATGGAGCTTTCTTGAAGAAAACTTACCAAAGAGTTTGTGGAATTAAAGGGATGATGGTGGAAGATGAATGATGAACCTTCTAGCTTGAACACTAACTCCAAAATGTGATTACATGTTCTCATATTTTCTTGAAAATTGAAAGAATGGAGAGAATTTGGAGAGAAGGTGAGTGTTGGAATGAAAGAGAATTGGTGAATGGAGATGTAAAGTTTAAATGTGGGATGCGAGATAGTTTGAAAGGGGTTTTAGATCTAAATCTATATCAAATCTACTCAAAAAGAGTAAATTCCAGAGATAAATCACGGGTTGGAAAAGTTGTTGATCTCCAAAAAGTCGAAAATGACGTTTTTGGCATGACATGTCGGAAGCCCGACTGCGGCGCAGTCCCCCTCTGACCACATCCTTCCGTTAACTTTCCGTTAAAGGACTGAATTTGTAATAGTTTTACCGTTAGTTCCCTTTAAAGGACTAACTTTGTAATATTTTTTTAATGTTAATTTTGACCAACAATTAAATGCTTAAACACCCTAACTTGTTATACGAGAATACTAACTAATCGGCACTTAGGTAACTAAAACGCTTTCGTCACGGAAGACGAATTACATAAAACGTGAATAATCACAAGGAAAAATCAATGGGTCAAACCAAAGTGAAAAAATAAGGATAAACAGTAATCGATTAATACCTCAAAATACGGGATGTCACAAACATGATCAAGAGACTGTACATGAGTTATACGACATCCATCTTGATATGCTAAGTGGGGAAGATAATGGGCATGGCTATGGAATGAACGTGTGTAAGCCTTATAAAAACTGGGATTCTAAGGTTCAAAAATATATTGTTAAATGTTACTTAAAAGTGTTTGTCAATTCTTTCAAGGGGAATACATTTCAAGAACTACAAACTATGCTACCAAGGTCAAGTTATCTGCCATTCATGGTAAAGGGGCTCCTACATATATCATTGAAGAAACTATGATCAAGAATAAAGATGAAACGGTTAAGAGATGGTTAGTGAAATGGAAGTCGAAGGATGCTAATAATGATCCTTGGGGTCAAGGATCTTTTAAGGGGGAGTAATATTACATGTCGGGGTTGAAATAGCAAGTACTATAGCATAGGGGAAGTAGTGTAACTATGATATATTAGTCGCTATAAATAATCGTTTGTAATTATAGAATCAGATATGTTGAATTGGTGTATTTGGGATTCATCTATGGGGCATGACCAACAAATAAGGGAAACTACTTCTCTACACTTCTTTTTGGTTCGAAGGACAAAAACAAAAAAAATACTATTATAAATCAATACTTCATAAACTTAAGAAAACCAATTATGATATTATTACAATATAAACAACTTGAAATGATCGACGTTAATATAAAATTTCAAAAGAAATCGATAGTTGATATAAATTTTATGGACCTATATGATTTATTCCCGTTACATATGTATCAGAAGAAACTATGTTAACTAAATTATTCGAGAAATGATAGTGCAAAAACTATGTTAAGAATTCAAGTTTCACCCGAGACAAACTCGTGGAATTAGAGCGGGTGATTTGTTGTTCTATATTAGTAATGTTTTACCGGCTTATATTGTTTTCTTAGTTCTCTATACGTTATTCAACTGATATCCATAAGAAGGAATAAGTTCAATATTGTTTCTCAAAAGAATCAAAAAGGGAAAAAAAATGAAAATGTGATCGTATCTTTTGAGGAATCAAAAGTATCTTATCGATACAGAGCATATTAAAACAACTGGTTCAGATGTATATGAAACAATATGTTGACGAGAACTGAATATGCAAGTCGCAAATATACAAACCGTAACATATCATTTCAAGTTCAGTTATTAAGCTGGCGACTAGTTATCGAAAAGGTCTATACGACCCAAACATATCGGTGTCTAAAACTGCATTACTTCCTAAAGAAACAACTTCAAAGTATGACTATTGACCAACTTTTGAAATTCTCAATTTGGAAATTACATAATACACAATTACACTTTGACTAAGAAGTCAAAACCTTTGAAATGTTGGAACCACAAACATTGTAGTTCCTAATAATCTGGTCTCCCTCATAAATCAATAGATCACAGATTCTCCAACAATAAATTTAATCAAATCTCCTGAACTTTCTCGTTAAGCAGCCTCAAACGGCTGCTTCGAATCTTTCTCTATAATAATTTTGTACACCATCCTGTCTTTGATTATCGTGTAATGCCAAAGACAGGATGGCCTTTAGGAGATCATATTCTATCTCACTCCCCATTGGCCTCCTGTCTCTCGTCTCAACCATTATATTGATCCTCCTCTCAACCATTGTCCCCACCACCAACGCCTCCAATGTCCGGCTTAGCTTTATTCGAAAACCATCAAAACCTCTTCCCCTTTTCCGTGAAGCACCCGCGTTTCGCAATGGTGATGAGTGCGCGAATGACCTTGTTCATGTAGCAATGACTCTTGACTCAAACTACCTTCGTGGGACAATGGCAGCTGTTTTTTCCATCCTACAACACTCGTTTTGTCCTGAAAACGTGTATTTTCATTTCCTATGGTCTCATTACGAAGAAGAAATTTATAATAACATCAAAACGACATTTCCTTACCTTAAGTTTAAGGTATATAAATTTGACTCGAATAAGGTTAGAGGGAAAATATCTAAATCCATTCGTCAAGCGCTTGATCAACCATTGAACTACGCAAGAGTCTACCTTGCAGACATATTACCAATGGATGTCAATCGCGTGATCTACTTGGATTCGGATATCATAATGGTTGATGATATTGAGAAGTTATGGAAAGTTAGATTGGGAGACAAGGTTCTCGCTGCACCAGAGTATTGTGAAGCTAACTTCATGCGATATTTCACTCACGATTTTTGGATGGACCCTGAATTAACAAAAACATTCAATGGTCGAAATCCGTGTTATTTCAACACGGGGGTGATGGTTGTAGATGTTCAAAAATGGAGGGAAGGCGGGTACTCATACAAAGTAGAAGAATGGATGGCAGTGCAAAAACAAAGACGGATATATCACTTAGGTTCATTGCCACCTTTTTTGCTTGTTTTCGCAGGAAATATTAAAGGAATTGATCATAGATGGAACCAACATGGGTTAGGTGGTGACAACATTGAAGGAAGATGTAGAAGTTTGCATCCTGGACCGATTAGCCTCCTTCATTGGAGCGGAAAAGGTAAACCATGGTTGAGACTAGATTCGAGGAAACCTTGCACGGTTGATCACTTGTGGTCCCCATATGATCTTTACCGCTCGTCCAAACAAATCTTGGAAGAGTGATATAATATGATTACATTGATCATCGTTTGTTAAAAAAAAGGGACAAAAAACCGAATCCAAAGAGTCAATCTGTTTCGGTTAATTTGTTTTTTTTTCCCTTTCGATGTGTATATGAGGACAGAGATTTGGAACCAATGAGCACATGGAGGGTGGTCTCATCCATGTCTATACGATCGATCAAGTTTATCGATCTTTCCAAAGATATTAATTCAAAAACAGAAACATCAGAAAGAATGATCATGTGTGGGAATGTATCTTCAAGTGAAAACATCATGTTTATTCCTCGACCTCAATCATGTTTTACCGCCTTTTCTTGTAGTTAAGATAGTGATTTTAGTTACTGCATATGTAGAGTATAATGTAGGAAACGTTACGTAGTGAAAACTGTTTAAAAGCTAATATAGATTCACACTTTCTTAACTTAACTACCTATAAAAATGTCTACTTAACATTGACATCTAAACAACACAAGTCTAAATAAATCACGAACATGGACTCTAATCTCTCGCTTCGGCTGCAAGGAAGCCGGTAACAAAAGACTAACCGAATATGAAATAAGTGGTAAAATAAGAATTTCTTTGGCATTCATATCTTTTCAAGCAACACGGATCCCCAAATCAGAGGTGGGTTCGACTCTATGTGCTTCTGCAACAAGAAGACGACCTCGTTGGGCTCGAGGAGGTAGATGTTTTGCGGGCTTTCTTGACCCGTTGGTCCATGGTAAGAAAACTCCAGTGCCACCACGGGGTAACCTTCTTGGGCTCATTACCATTGGTTGAACCGGGGCTAACATAAGCAACTGTGGTGCTCGGAGGACACCCCATTTTGGGACCACATTCGTTGTCTCAAAGGCCTTTGGGGTTGGAACGTTCGGTTGCCATACTGTCATGGCTCGTGCCATAGAACTTGTTGGTGATAAATTGTTTTCAATCGTTGTTTCAATTCGAACTTTAAAGAATGTAACACTGATTCTTTTAGTTGGAGATTGACACATGACGTGGCGAGCCATGTCAGCACTGTTTCCTCTCATTACTAATAGTGATCTGCAAAAATTACAAAAAAAGGTCGTTATTAATTAGAATGTAAAACAAAAGAATTGTTACATTCCAAGAGAAAACTAAGCTTACCCTTTGTTTAAAGAAAGCATAAGCGGTCCTTTGTAGTTTCCATCGTTATCGCAAACTAAAGTACGCCCAAAACCCATTGTTGATTCAGAGAGAAGCAGAGTGGAGATAGGTTGTTCGAGATGTGGTGGTTTCAAAAAAGGTTGTGAAAATTCCCCCTAAAAAAAAAATACTCATTATAAATGGAATAAACCAATATGTTACGAATAGAATATAAGATTTATACCTCATCGAAAAAGCTTATGATACAACTATTTGGTCGTCGGTTTTCAGAAATGAGACGATACTGAATCAGATGGTCAATGACATCTTCAAGAGGAGCTGGAATTGGTTCAATGTTGCCTATAGATATATTATACATAGTCATTAAGTTATATGATTTTGCTAGTTTTAAGAAATATAAGTAGTTATTTATCGAGGATGCTTACTATCTTGGGATTTTATTGTAGCATCATCTTTAATCTGTCCAAAAATAGGAGCTCCAAACTGAATGAGTTCTCGCTTGATTGTTTTCGACTGCTGGTTGTACTTGATAAACGTCTCACCTAATCACAGTTAGACAAAACCAATAATCAATACTTTTTCGCCATAAAAGATACTCTAGTTTATAAAACAAATAAAATATTTCAATATTCATTGCAAGTGAAGAGTTTTCATAAGAAAAATAGAAAGCTTCGTTTGTTATTCCTTTTAACAAGGACAAGCTTTAAGATAACTGCAAGGGAAATTAATTGGCGAACCTGTTCAATCCCTTACTATCTCAAAACTTCTGTCCGAAAAGGAAAGAACTAGTTTTTAACTATAAAAGCATCACGAATCACAGGATCCACCTGAGAGTTCACCATTCTGTCCCGCAGCCCGTAGCTCAGTAACATACTCATATAGCTTAGAAAGCTCTGTGTCATTAAGTATGTCATCATACTGCTTCAAACCTCTTACGACATTCACCTGTCATTCAAAATTTAATATTAGTTACTTCAAGTACAAACTTTATAATATTATGGATTATAAAATCTGTTAAATTATAAAAATCCATCTGCAAATAGGAACTCGCCATATGTCCTTTTACAGACTCCTTGGCTACGAACCCTTTTGTCATCTTGATCTGAGCACGCCGAGCCTCCCAGTCCACTTCTTGATTTGAGCATATTTCATTGTTTTCCGCTAAAATTTGAACTTCTTGAGATCCTATAACCAAATAGGCATAAAGAATCAATTTCATTATAAACTAAAAACAATTATTGAACTTTTAATATTTCTATACTTAAGTAGAGAATTCTTTTAGAAATAGTGTTTTAGAGAATGAGAGTAACCATTAAAGTTTCATATGTACAATGATTTTTGCTGTGTTTCAAATTCTAATATTGTCATAAACCATAAACCATAGTTTAATAGAAAATGATTGTCCGCAAAGAAACACAACCCTTTACAGGTTATGGATTCAAGTCTCGTAAGGAATAAAAGTATGAATTATTACATGGTGTGTTGTAAAATGAGTTTCTAGAAAAATAACGGTTATGTGAAGCTAAGCTATAATAATTCATGCTATTTGGTCACATGGCAAATTCATATTGTGTTAATAATACTAATTGTATTCTAATTCTAAAATTATAATAAAACTTGAATGACAACGAATTTTACTAGAAGCCAAGGACAATAGTTGGAGTCTTTTTCATAAATAGACAACAACATATGCGAATATTTTTATTTTTTTTATAATAATACAATGAACTATTAAAAAATACAAATAAAAAATGTTTTTTAGGTTGTCTAGCTAGTTATACAATAACATATGTGAATAAAATATAATTTGGTAATTTTAGAATTGAAGCATTTTAATTGGTTTTACAACTAAATGAAAGTACCATATGAGGCACCAAAATCTCGTATGGGAAATAGTTCTAGTCATTTTTCATTTTTAATAATTTTATTGTCTTGATAACTATAACTTTTAAAAATTCGATTAACATCTTATTACACGTGCATTAATGTTCCCCATAGACATAACCCTAAAAATCATTGTTGAGAAAATCAATAATTAAACTTAAGAATTTCGCTAATAATAACTTTTAGAAGAACAAACAACGAACTCTTGCTAACAAAACCGTTCACTCATATAAACACTTATTCAAAGTAGTTAAAAAGCTATATAAGGAGAAACAAACTTTATTCTTTTGTAACAATTTATAGACCGTTAATAGTGGGGAAGAGCTACTTGGTTTGGTCCATTCAAAATACAACACACACACACACACTATGGAATTTTCAAAGGAATCGGCATCTCCTAAGGATTAGCATCCAATGTCAATATTTCATTACAATAATATTTCAAAACATTTGTAACCATTATATTTTAATATTATACCATGTGATAATAATTTTATTATAAAGTTATTTAGTTATCTTACATTACCACAATATCTGGAAAGAATACTTTTGAGGGATGATTATTATTTTTTTTTTTTTTTTTTTTTTTTTTTTTTTTTTTTTTTTTATAATAAACACGAATTACTCGATGTGATGACCTACACACATCCCTAAGTAATCGGTCCAGTCCTTTTGTTTCATTGAAAACCATTCCTCGAAATGATCACATTCACTTTATCAAATCACAAATTTTCAGTTTCATCCAAAATTTATTCACATAGTCAAAAGAAACAAACAATTTTCTAAACGTTGTAGCGAAGTCTCATTCAAATAAAGAGAAAAAAAGTTATACAAAACTTAAACGAAAAACCATCGATACATTTTATAATACTATAAAGTAAAATAAACATCGATCAAAATATCAAAAAAGTTATTTAGAGCAGCGATTCAGTTAGGCTTTGCTCGAACAAACGATTTATAAACAGTAATTTACCGTTTGGTAAATGTTAACATTTAGAGAAGCAATATAGATTTTTCTTGACAATTTTATATTTGTTTTGAACGAGACTTAAAACTTCAGTGTGTAAATATATTCTACACTGATTTTCCGAGACAGTCAGACCAAAAACCTTTTACTAGTGATATACGAGTACCGGTCACCATCCTTAGGCTAAAGATAAATAAAATGGAAAAAAGAAAGTCGTAAGTGCGTGACTTTAAAGAAACTCCGTACCTCATGATCATAAAATCTTATTATATTTATTAAAACTAGAAAGATGTTAGAAATTACATCGTCCTTTTTATTATATAAATGTAGTTAATATTTATTGTAAATGGATATTAAATTGTCAATTATTCATATATGTACAAAAATTTATTTCTTAAAGTTGATGTATCCATATATGTACAAAACATGAACATGCATAAAATTCATATAGTAAAAAATTAAAATTCATGAAGAAAAAAAGCAAAATCACATAAACCATAAGAAACAGAGAAAACACAGATTCAAATAACATCATATAAATCGAGATTGAAAAAATCGACTTACCTGAATCAGTAATCTCACTATTCTGAGAATCATCTGTAACAAATTCAACATCAACAACAGGCTCAGGCTCAGGCTCAGCCTCATCATTTCCATTACTCTCATCAATCGAAATTTCGAGGTTTTCTTCAATCGATTGCGAAGAAACATCGATTTCTTCAATTCTATCATCGCCTCTCACTCTCGATTTCTCTTCAACGACTTTTTGTAGCTCAAGAGTGACATCAGCAATGGAGAAATACTTCTGCATCTGAAGAATAGGGATCCAATTCAGTCTACGTTGATGTATGGATTCGAATACAGGCTTATATTGATCACATCTTTCGTTTTCTAATTGCGAAAGATGACTGCATAACGCGTCGATTATGGCGTTCGCAGCTGCGAATTCGCCTCGGAACCATGAGATTATCGCGTCATTTGCGAATGGACCTGGTTGTACAGGCATCATCATTGGAACTCGATCGGAATGTGTCGATACTCCGATTGCCGGCGCCATATACCCAAACTTATAGGCTTTTCTAAGAGAGAAATAATGTTTTCCTAACCGTTTAGGAGAAATTGGAGAAAGAAATAGATACAGAGATTTGTATGTATAGGTGCACCTGTATCTTGTTCATATATATATGGCGAGTGATTGAAAAAAGGTAAATTAAAATTTAAAATTAAATAAAGAAAATAAATATTTCAGAGGTTAAATTAGTTACTACTATGTCCGTACGTGTTGGGGGGACTTGCTGACATGTCAGAATGTGATTCGTTTAGTTTGGTGATGTGGAAATATATTGACTAAATAACAATGTTTAGGTGGCAAGTTATTTTTTTAAGAATACAAAAGCAAATTGCATTCTATAACCTAAAAGTTTATTAAATTCGTTTTCTGATAGATGTGAAGCTATTGAGAATCGAATATCGAGTCTATTTTGATCTAGTTCATTTACCTTGGGATAATTTAGGAAAATTGATTCTATCATGATTATATTGATGTCACAACGGCGTTGTAAATCAATATCGCTGACTCTTTCTAGCACTAAGTAGTTTGTGACACAATGATGAAAAAAGTATGTAGAAGGGAGAAAGTACAATCAAACATTATTCGAAGAAGATGAGCATAAAAACTACAAAGTACAACCAAGTATTGTGAATGAATACGTTGAAATTCTTTTTGGATTGGAGTTGTTAACGTGACATAGTTTTATGAAAACATTGTATCGTGATATTTTGTTAAATTTCATATATGTTTCGAGTTCGTTATTAATTATATTTTATCTAGTCAATTGCCGAATGCACATTAATAAACATAAAGTGAACTTTTGATCTTTTTATATTTGTCGTTTCACGGTCTTTATATGAAAGTTGTTGTCCGAGGTTGAAAATGCAAATATTTTCTCCTTTGAAAGTTTTTTTTTCTTCCCTAATTTGTGGCATTTATTCATTCCTAAATGGTATGCTAGTTCCAACCATGTTGATTACATCTTATACCATCTCATTATAAAGTTATTATTTAATTAAAACCTAAAGAAAAGTTCATATGGGTTCTAACCGAATGATAAGGGGTTTCCTAATAAAGGTTCGAGCCTCTTCCAAAGTTTTTCTTTTGTGAATTAAGTGGAATTCCAACTTATAATGATGTGTGGGGTGTGTCGGTTGGTGAATTGCATATTGTTTAATTATATGTTACTGTGACTCCAAACCATGATAATTGTCTTTCAATAAAAATAATAATAATAAAAAAAAAACCCAAAGAAAGGCTACAAAATTACATCGAACCCAAATGACAACCTTACCAAATTCATTTTAAAGTTACAATACTCGCTACCAATCCAATAACCAAAGTTGAGGATCAAACAAGAACACGAGTAAAGTGAAATCATACAAACTAAGATAAAATCACGGCAACCAAAACTAATAAACGCTAATTGGTGAATCAATTTGATTATCTTTTACATAGTCGATATTCTTTAACATAGCTTAGTATAATAGTGTTAACTGTTAATTATAACTTTAAAACATTAATTGACCAATTTGTGTTTTTGATAATTTATATATTTTTTTAACTTTTACTATGTATTAATAATTAACAAGAAATTAAATTTATAAGTTATAGCAAATTGTGGTTAGGGTCCCATCGGGCCATGGCTGCTATACTATTCGGAATTTGGACCATGCAACGCACCACGCAGCCACACCCCCACTACGAACCTTCCTCTCTCAACAAATAAATATATAGCCTTCGGTGTTAGCTAGGTTAAAAATTTATACACTTAAGTCATATGTATTTATAATCATTTCTAAGTACATTACTATTTTTTATTTATAAACTCATACGTTATGGTTAGTAAACTGTTTTTTTTTTTCTTTTTTTTCTTTTGCCATTTTATATATTTTTGGACTATTAAAAATCTTGCAGTTATTCGAGAAAACTAACAAAAAATACGTGTTATTGTCATTTTCCTAAAAGTTCTTTTTGATAAATAATTGTTTATGTTCGAAAAGAATACTCAACTAAAATATTTTAACCATTAATTGAATATCGAAAATATTTTAGTCGAAGTTTTGATAACTTATCTGTTATAAGAATTTGACAAAATATAGCACAAAGACTATGTTTAACATGTTATCTATAAAATTATTGTATATTTAAAGTAATTTTCATTACAATTAAGCAATTGACATATTTAAATGATACAACACTTTTATATTTTTTAAGAAATTAAACATTAAACTATGATTTACAAAACTCGTATATTATATAACAATTAAATAAATACCATAAGAAGTTCAATCAAATTATTGATATTAATCATGAAAGTAAAAATAAAAAATAAAAAATTATAGCCAAGCTCATGTGCAAATAATTGGGAGACCAAATTATGGAACATGCAATGTTTGTCGATTTCTTTTCACTTTGATTATCTAAATAAATCTGAAAAAATGCCATCGCTAATAATAATATAGAATAATACACCATTTGTATATATAAAAAAAAAGTTGATGCAAAACAAATATTAAAATATAATTGAGTTTCAATGTTAAACATAAAATAATGACAAAAAATCATAACATGTTAATGTTGACGATTCTATCACACATGTCATTCGTTATATTTCACATCAAGTGGACAAATAAAAGATTAATATAGTTACAACAATTCAAACTCGACCAAAACTTAGGTCTCTAGTGACTTGATGTTTCAACTCAACGTGGAAACTTTTATTTCATAAAAAAAGTTGGCAACGATATATGTATTATCGGTGACAGATTTAAGATCAAAATTAAGAGATTTTTGAAACATATAATTTTTTTAAAACGTCTTAATTAACAGAGTTAACAAATTAAAAAGATTTATACTATAAAAATACGTCATTCAATAAGTTAATTAAAAGATATTCGTAATTTTCACGCTCTAAGCTTATAATCCGCCACTCGTGAGATATAAGAGAATAGTTTACAAATAATATCACGGGTTTGATTACTTATGACTTTTTTTATACTACTTTACAACATTTCTCATATTTTGATTTGATATAAACTTTGACAAAAATAAGTAAAAAGATATATATTGTTTTTTTTTATGTTTGAAAAGTACAAAGGGGTATGATAGAATCTTTATTTACAAAATTTAAAGGCAACAAAGTAATCTTTTTGTGGTTGGAAAATGGAATGAATTTATTGTGTAGGTGAAGCCACTGTATCTTTAATATATTCCACCATCTAAGGATCAAAAACATTAACCTTCGAAATGATAATAATATTTTTTGATAAATGAGAAATATTCTTCAAAATTTGGTACTCACACATATCTTGTTATTAGCAAGATGAAGTATAATTTAATGGGGATATATTAGAAGAATATACAATTACTCTTAGTAAAACTATTTGTTTTTCTCAAAAAAAAAAAAAAAAAAAAACAAGTTTAATCACTTATTCAACATATTTATTCATCCTTTTATATTTTATAACTTATAAGAATAAATAATCTATAGTCTATAAGTGATGGGTCAACTCAATAACGCTAGAATGTTAACGTTTTATACTAGATAAACTAATGTTTTCACATCATAACAATATGGAATGTGTGCATTAAGAGTGGCTATCGTGCAAGTATTAAACTTTTAGGACCATTTTTATTGAAAAGTTTATCAAAAATATAAATCAAAATTTTATAAGGATATCGTTTAATGTAGCCTTTAAAGTTATACTTAGGTGTTGTTCTTTTTTGAAAAAAAAAATCTGAATAGTGATGCCGATCAGCATCATAACACAAGTCCAGTGGAACGAAGGCCCATTGACGGGAACGGGTCCAATGGGTTAAGTGGCTAAGGGCGAGATTTTGGCAGCAAAGTCCATCCAACCTAAGTTAGAGGAGATGTTTTTGCAAGTCTATTTTATTACGAATTTGTTTCCTTTTTAAATTGTGTTTCTTTGTCCTTAAGTTTAGGGATTTAGGTTTATTTGTTTTCTTATTTAAACTCCTTGGTTGGTTGGTTGAAAGGCAGATAATATTTTGAAGTTTTATTAAACGTGTTTTTTCTACGTTTTCTTGTCTTACTCGGTTGGCCGAGAAGCGACCGACGACCAGCAACTTGGTTGGCCAAGTGCTCATCGCCGCTAGGTTTTAGTCCTAGGTTGTTCTTCGTTTACAGGTCCGTATCAAGTGGTATCAGAGAGCCAAACGGTTCTCACGATGGCTACTGACCCCGACCCTCGTGATGTTGAGATCCAGCGACTTCACAACCGGATTCGGGAATTAGAAATCAATCCTTTTAACCGCTATGAACGACAGTTTGAAAACACCCCATCTCAATCACAGCTTAGCGACACATCAAACGACGAATTCAACAATTTTTTTCACAATCAGCAACCACCACCTTCTCCAGGTCCTCGCCGCCGCCATGCCCCGCCAACACCACGACAGGACGCTGATCCAATACGTTCTCTAGGTCTTCGCACCGAGATTCCCGAGTTCGAAGGCAACCTACAGCCCGATGATTTTCTTGACTGGTTACTCACAGTCGAGAGGATTTTTGATCTTCGCACCATTCCCGATAATTTAAAGGTGAAATTAGTTGCAATAAAATTCAAAAAGTATGCTTCGTTATGGTGGGAAAACATCCAAAAGCAGCGACATCGCGCCGGAAAACACAAAGTTGCTTCATGGGATAAGATGAAACGACTCTTGAGTGCTAAGTTTCTTCCAGTCACCTTCAAACAGGATGCATATATCGAATACCACAACCTTAGCCAGGGTACTTTGTCTGTCACCGCTCTTATCACGGAATTTGAAAGGTTGCGTTTACGTTGTGGGGCTGACGAGGATGAAGAACAACTTATCGCGCGCTTTCTCGGCATCCTCAGACCCGATATTGCCGACACCGTTTCTTTAATGCAATATTATTCGTTTTCAGATGTGTGCAGGTTAGCCTTGCTGGTCGAACAACGGAACATTCGAAGGGGCAAAACTGTTGCTCGGTTCCAACCATCTAGCCGCACCACACCTCAGCAACCCATCTCCAACAGAACTGGACCAGCCAGGACCGAACCCCACACAGCCCCTGCTCCAGCAAATAATAACTCGGTTCCTTTACGTTGTTTTAAATGTCAAGGCTTGGGTCATATCAAGCGTGACTGCCCGAACAAACAACTGGTTGCTTTCGTCGACGACACAGAACCCCAGTTTGACACCGAAGGTGAAGAAGAAACCGAGATCCTTTACCCGGACAAGGGTGAAGCACTTATTACAAGACGGTTGTTAAACACACTTGTTGCTGATCCGGAGGACGACACCAGGTGGCTTCGACACAATATTTTTCGTACTAAATGCACCGCCAAGGGACGGGTGTGCACCGTCATTATTGACGGTGGCAGCTGTGACAACATGGTCGCCACCACCATGGTCGACAAGCTCGGGCTCCCCACCCAAGACATCTCTGAACCGTATCAGTTAACGTGGTTAAAAAAGGGTAACATCGTCAAAGTGACACAAAAGTGTTTGGTGACCTTCTCGATAGGTACCAAATACACCGATGAATTATGGTGTGAAGTCATCCCGATGGACGCATGTCATTTGTTACTTGGAAGACCTTGGCTGTACGACCGTAGGGCCAAGCATGATGGGTTTCGAAACACTTATTCCTTCAAAAAAGACGGTCTCCATGTTACATTGGCCCCTCTTAATCCTCGAGATGAAACACCAGCAATAGCGCCAGTGACAAAATCCGATCTCATCGGCCTCACAAGGCAATCACCGCCACAACCCGTGCTCGGTCTGGTTATTATCGAAGCAAACACACCTGTTGCGGATGTCCCCCTTAAGGTGATTCCATTACTAAATGAATTCTCCGATATTTTTCCTAATGATATTCCTGCAGGCTTACCACTTATGAGGGAAATACAACATTGCATCGACTTCACTCCCGGTGCAACAATCCCTCACAAAGCAGCTTATCGTATGAACCCGAAAGAATATAACGAGTTACACCGTCAAGTCACCGAGCTACTGGAAAAAGGTTTGATCCGTGAAAGCATGAGCCCGTGTGCTGTCCCGGCATTACTTGTTCCTAAACCTAATGGCACGTTCCGCATGTGCATTGACAGCCGTGCTGTTAACAAAATCACCATAAAATACCGTTTTCCAATTCCACGGTTTGATGATCTTTTGGATCATCTACATGGCGCTACTATTTTTTCAAAGATAGATTTACGCAGCGGCTATCATCAGATACGACTACGACCCGGGGATGAATGGAAAACCGCATTCAAAACACGTGACGGTCTTTATGAATGGATGGTTATGCCATTCGGTCTTTCTAATGCTCCTAGCACGTTCATGCGTTTAATGAACCATATCTTCAGGTCCCTCATTGGCAAATGTGTCTTCGTTTATTTCGACGACATCTTGGTGTTTAGCAAAAGTTTGGAATCACATCTCCAGCACCTGCGCGATATCTTTTTAATATTGCGGGAACAAAAATTATTTGCTAATGGGAAGAAGTGCCATTTTTTGACAACAGAAGTTATCTTCTTGGGTTACTTAGTATCCGACAAGGGTATTCGCATGGACACAACCAAAGTGGAGGCCATCACTACCTGGCCGACTCCAAAGTCGTTACATGATGTCCGCAGCTTCCATGGTTTAGCATCTTTCTATCGTCGTTTTATTCGAAATTTTAGCTCACTCGTCGCTCCTATCACTGATTGCTTAAAAGATTCCAAGTTCTTATGGAGTTCAGAATCCCAACGAGCCTTCGCCACGCTAAAAAAAGCCGTTACGGAGGCACCAGTTTTAGCTTTACCCAATTTTGAGCATGTCTTTCAGGTGGAGTGTGATGCTTCGGGACTCGGGATTGGGGGCGTTCTGAGCCAACAAAACCGACCCCTTGCCTTTTTTAGCGAGAAATTTAATGACACTCGCAAACGCTATAGCACCTACGATAAGGAATTCTATGCTATCGTCCGCAGTCTGGAATATTGGCGTCACTACTTATTACCAAATGAGTTCATCCTCTATTCTGACCATCAAGCGTTACAGTTTATTCAGGGACAAGCCAAATTAAAACCACGACATGCTAAGTGGGTTGAAACACTTCAGGATTTCTCTTTTGTCATTCGCCACAAAGCAGGGAGTGCAAATACAGTGGCTGACGCTCTCAGCAGGCGACCAGCGTTAACCACCATATCTTCGGTTCATGTGTCCGGTTTTGAGAGTATCCGACCTCTTTATGCCGATGATCCGGATTTTAAAGATTATTGGAAACAATGCGCGGACAAACCGTTTCGTGACTTTATTCGACGAGACGACTTTCTTTTCAAAGGACGTCGCTTGTGCATCCCACTCTCGTCCGTACGGGAGGCCATCATACTTGAGACACATCAAGGGGGCTTAGCAGGTCATTTTGGGCGCGACAAAACAGTTGGGTTAGTCTCCGAACGCTTCTTTTGGCCAAAACTTGTTCGCGATGTCGTTAAAGTATTGAACCGTTGTCGCGTATGTCGTTTGGCTAAAACTCACCACACTAATCAGGGCCTCTATACCCCGCTTCCAACACCGAATAGCCCATGGGAGGACGTCTCAATTGATTTTGTGCTCGGCTTACCCTTAACACAACGAAAGAAAGATTCTATTATGGTGGTTGTCGATAGGTTCTCAAAAATGGCACATTTTGTCCCCTGTTCTAAGACATACGATGCATCTCAGGTAGCTCGCTTATACTTTGCTGAAATTGTAAAACTGCACGGGGTCCCGAAGACAATCACTTCGGATCGAGATGTTAAGTTCGTTAGCCATTTTTGGCGTACTCTGTGGAGACACTTAGGCGCCAAGTTGCAATTCAGTTCCTCTCACCACCCACAGACAGATGGTCAAACCGAGGTTACAAATCGGAGCCTTGGTAATTTACTTCGGTGTTTAGTTGGTGATAATAAGAAACAGTGGGACCTCGCTCTTCCTCAGGCTGAATTTGCGTACAACCGCTCCTCACACAGTTCCACGGGCCGCAGTCCCTTTTTGGTGGTTTACGGTCGCAACCCTTTCACACCGTTGGATCTGGTTCCGTTGCCTGTTGCTGATTCCTATAGTGCTGACGGGGAAGCTCGGGCCGATCAAATCAAACTTTTACATGAACAAGTGCGGGAACAAATCATGAAACATAATTTGCAATATCAGACGCGTGCAAACAAACATCGCAAACGCGTTGTGTTTGAGGAGGGTGACTTAGTTTGGATATTTCTACGCAAGGAGCGCTTTCCCTCGGGACGCGGTGGGAAGTTACAAGATCGCGCTGATGGTCCCTTTCGTGTTTTGCGCCGTATTAATGATAATGCCTATAAGATCGATTTGCCTGGTCATTATGGTGTGTCTGCTACTTTTAATGTTGCTGATCTCGCTCCGTACGCAGATGACAATGCTTTTGGTGGTGACTCGGGGACGAGTCCTTTTTTAGAGGGGGAGGATGATGCCGATCAGCATCATAACACAAGTCCAGTGGAACGAAGGCCCATTGACGGGAACGGGTCCAATGGGTTAAGTGGCTAAGGGCGAGATTTTGGCAGCAAAGTCCATCCAACCAAAGTTAGAGGAGATGTTTTTGCAAGTCTATTTTATTACGAATTTGTTTCCTTTTTAAATTGTGTTTCTTTGTCCTTAAGTTTAGGGATTTAGGTTTATTTGTTTTCTTATTTAAACTCCTTGGTTGGTTGGTTGAAAGGCAGATAATATTTTGAAGTTTTATTAAACGTGTTTTTTCTACGTTTTCTTGTCTTACTCGGTTGGCCGAGAAGCGACCGACGACCAGCAACTTGGTTGGCCAAGTGCTCATCGCCGCTAGGTTTTAGTCCTAGGTTGTTCTTCGTTTACAGGTCCGTATCAAATAGGCTCTTAACTCTGACCCGGTCAGAGGTTTTAAAAATTTTGTTGTTATTTTTTTTTTTCAACCACAGACAAAAAACATCTTTTTACCTTTGATTCAACCCTACATAAAATATATATTTTTCATCTCTGGTTAGGTTTCTTTTTATTTTTATTCCAGCCACCCACTCAAAAAAAATCCAACCCTAACATCTCTTCCCTGTTCTCTCTCTTCTTCTCGCCATTTTGGTGGCAGCCACCAGATATCAAATCTTCTCGGACGCCCAAGATTTTCACGGGGATTCAGAGTTTTGATTCAGATTCAGATTCAGAGTTTTTGACCACCTCTGATTATTCAGAGCTGGTATTCAGATTCAGAGGAAAAACCTTTGTTTCAAAAGAACAACACCTTAATGTCTTCCTTTTAATTTTAATAAAACTATACATACCGTTACAGTGAACTCACTTTACATAATTATATTCAAAATGTCTTACTACTTTTTCCGTCGTAAAAAAGATGTTTGAAAATAATACATTGTCGAAATAAAATATGTGCTATTAATAAAATATTTTTTGTATTAGAGTATTCATTTTTTCATGCATTAAAAATATCAGTTACTTTTTAAGTTTAAAAAGTTAAAAATATTTAAGATTAAAATGAGAAGTTACTACATATTACTATACATATTTAAAAACAAAAAAATAGTTTTGAGACAAATATAAATTAAAAGATAACCAATCATTTCGAAACGGATAGGGTAATATGAAATGTTTGTATTCATGCTTAATTACTAATTATAAAAACATTAACTTTAGCTCTAAGAGTGTCTATATCTTAAAGCCTTTAAAAGTTTTCTTTTAGCCATTTCATCTCATATAATCAATAATGGATTTTTTCATTTTAATTCAACTATGACATAAATCTTTTAGATGGTTAAGAATGAAAGAAAATTCAATTAATATTAGATAAGCTTTATACAAATGATGTTTATCTTTTTAAGAATACCAATGTCAATGAACATAACTTATAGATGAGATTATTTTACCTGAGGTAATTATACCCCTTTACCCAAACAAAAAACATATAGATGAGATATAGAATGATTTCTTTACTAAAGAATACTCATAACTCATAAGACACTAGAATATTTTTTTTTTATATATATAGTTTGAAAAGACAAAAAGTGCATAAAAAGCCGTATTATTATTATAAACACATAGTTGAAGTAAACCTATCGACCAATACTTCTTCAAAACACACTACCAAAATGTTATAACAAGTGAGAAACATAAACTCGACCTTGTATATCATTTTATATAAGTAGATATCTGTGAAAATCAAATACAATAACATAAACAATGCTTACAACATTAAATAAATAAATTAAGTCAATGGTGCACATGAGAAAGTCTCCTTGTTGAAAGGGTACCCCTTAAAGTGCACAAAGTGAAGGGTGACCCTTCAAATATACTCAACTACCAAAAGCTTTAATTGTGTTATTATTATATCATGAGTGACCTTTTTCTTATAGGAAAGGCAAAAGAAGATTTCAAGATTCGTATTCTTATACCATTGAGTGCCCTCCATGTTACAACATATCTAATGGTTGTAGTTTATAGCTTTCTATATTGATCTTCCCTCTATAAGATTTCAAATAGTTGGGATTGTCTTACGTTAATTAGGGTTTGAAATGATCATTTAGTTTTTATAATCCGCTTACAAATGGGTAAAATTATAAGATACGTATGAATTTGTTTGTTCTAAAGAGTAATAGGTTAATATGTTCGTGACGGTAGTTTTAATTTATAAATCTAAATCTGAAATTTTCGAAGGTAACTCGGAACTATAACAATCAAATATTCCTTTTGTTGTAAAGAAAAATATAGTTTTAAGTTTTTAACTTATTATTAGTTATTGCCCTAAAAGTAAATATAGTAGGTGGTCCAAAAGGTGATGAGAATTGAGAAGTATTCCAATAATTGTAAATTGAAATGGAACATTTTGTATGTATGATAACATAACACATGCAAGTGAAAATATGGACCATCCAAAGAATATAACTTTATTTTTTTGTTACCAAATCAAAAATCTAACCCACTCAAATTTAATACTTAGAGTCGAGTAGTATTTGGTCGGCAAAGATCCTTCACAACAAACTTTAGATATCTGTTTCCATCTAATCAAAGACGACGAAGCGCCTCTAATCTAAAGAATAAGCGAACATCATAAGAGCATTGGCTCATTTTATCTGGATACTGATAATCTTATAATGTTATCGAAGAAAGATATATTGTGAACTCATAAAAATTGCACATTTAAATGTTCAAATAAAAAAACGAGAATGTAATATACATTTTGAAATGTCAGTTTAAGATCTTCTTAAGTTAATTTATTTTTCTTTAACCTTTTTATATGTGTAGTCATTATTCAATTATACTCTGTGTTTAGTTACATTTATTACTTCTTAGGTTAATATTTCATTTTCTGTTAAATCCCACTCGTAAGTCTTATGTTAGGAATATTTTTTTCTACAAAATTTTAAGCAGTTAATCGCGAAAGAATATTAAAATGATAAACTATTTTACATTTGATAAATAAAATATTTATATTGATTCCATATCTCTCAAAAAGAATAATAGTAAATTTTGTTTCAAATAATTTAAATATATGTATAATAAATATAAGAAAAGGAAAAGGAAAAGAAAGATTAAATCATTATTCATGATAAATAGTCATTCAACTAACATGTTGCACACAATCAAAAATCATAAAAAAGTTCCACTACTTCGAATTCAATTCGTGATTTATATTTTTCAGCGTTACATCTAAAATTTAGAAAAACACTTCAATTTGAAGTTTGCATCTTATTTAATGAGAGATATTAAGATGTATACTTATTAATTGTTCATTTTCTCATTAGTTGAATATTGATTTTCAAATTCAAACCAAGTGTGTCAAAACCCCCAAACATACTTGGCGAGTTCTCCACCGGTTAAACGAAATATGAATCAAAAGCGTAATTAGATCAATAGACTTTAACAAACCTTTTTCATTAGAACAATAGAAGGACCAAATCTCCACTTTAAGACGGTTGTTAGTCTGGGTAGTGTGCAAGTTTAGGTTTGAATATGGAACCAAACAATTTGAATGTTTAGATCATATATAATACTTTAGGAGAAATTACCAATTACATAGCAATAATTAACTACTAATATAAAATATAAACATTTTTGTTAAAGGAGTTGTCCTGATAGCAATTTAAAATTGGATGAAACAATTTTGAATCTTTTTGGAACATTAACGGCAAATAGGCTAGAACGCTATCGCATTTATTGGTTTGAGACATGCCTTTTAAATATATGCGTTTTCTTTACTACTCAATTATTTCTTGCAAACCTTTTATATGCTATACATTAAATTATTATTGTTTTGTATTACTTGGTTTCGTAATATTTAATGTTTTAAGTGTTTTAATGTTATCTAAAATTTATATAAATAGTAATAATGCTATAAATATCATTATTTGTTCTCCGCAATTGGTGAGTCTCATATATATGAGTCGTGCGCCTTGAACTGCGCTTCACGCCTCAGGCTCCAGAAATCTTAAAATTTATATGTATTATGAATGTGATTTGGTCTCTATTTATATTTTTTCTCTCTTTTATCTTTGATAAATATCTTCAAATTGTCAACGGGTCTTCGGTTTGACGATATGTGTGATTGTAAATGTATGTTTGTCTCTCTTTTTGAAGTTAATGGTTCGGTCTCATTAAGACAAATGTAAAATCTATGTTTGTAATTTGTTATAAACGAAAAAAAAAAAGTTGTGTTCATGATAATAGTTACCTAAATTTTTACGAAACTACTTAAAAGTGTAATTGATATAAACCAACTTCGTATGGGGTTTAAAATGCAACAAAGTCGCAAGATCTAAAACCACCCATTTTAGAAAAAGAGACTTATGCTTCAAGAAACAAGAATTCTTTTAATTTATCAAGAAAAAATGGTTTTGTTCCGTAGCAACTAATTAATTCAAGATGGTGACGTAACATATACAATGTGAATGAATAACTCGTGGTTACATTTTTCCCCCTACATTAATCCTTAAAACACTGGAACACACTTTATTTAGAAATATGTTAACAAATAATCGCTCATGCATCTTTTGTATCATCACTTACATTGACGGAACTATAATTAACCAAGTACATCGTTAATGCGGGCACTGAATCTAACTTTTACGCTAAATTTGGTGAAAAATTATCAAAAATCTTCTTCAACATATAAACTAAATTTCGTATAAGGGATAATAATGTCCAAATTACACCATCATATTATATTATTATGTATGTTTTGAATTAATTAAAAATTTGATGTAAATATTTGGTGTCTATATTAGACAGAAAAGATTTGATATAAAATAGTCCCAAAAAGATTTTGGTATAAAGTTACACATATTAAGGAATAAGGATGTCCTAACAATTTAATGACATTACAATATGTAGACACAATATGACCTAATTTACGACAACAATAGTAAGATCAGAGAAATTATTGTTTGATACCATTAACCTTGTAGGAAAAGTTCATTAAAAACTATTTATCTTCTAAGGTACAAAAGACTTGATCTTCACCATTTATTTAATTTCAATCTAATGACTTATATTAAAATTAAAACCCACTTTCAACCTTTTTTAAAATTAATTTATCTCGCACACCTTTAGTCGTTAGACGAAACAAATTACGTTGTTGCGACCGTCTTGTTCTCCTCTTTAATTGGAGCACTGACTATATATATATACTTTCGACAACTTTTATTTTTTAAGGTTTAGGTGGATATTGAAATTGTAAAGTTAATATCAAATGTGATATTAACATCTAAAGGTAATTTCTAAAACAAAAAATGTTATATAATGTATAATTTATCTAGACCAAGAATTTTTTTTTTTTGTCAACTTTTGTTTTCTCTCCCGTTTTTGGACAAATATTTAAACTCGTAATGTCATATCACATGTGATTTTAACATCAAATATGGATTTAAAAAGTTCCACGAAATCACATGTGATAGTACTAATATCATATGTGATATTAATGTAAATAATATGTGATTTTATAATATACGTAGTATTTCAAAACTAATAAGTCAATAACTCACATGATTCGAACTAATGTGAGTTTTAAAACTCAAAAAATTATATGAGGTATAATCTATATAAACTCGAAAATAAAAATCAAATTTTGATGAATTTTTATTTTTTTGGTTTTTGTCTAATGTTGATATTCGTAAAGTAATATCACATGTGATTTGAACACTAAATGTTAATTTCAAAACATAAATATGTTATATAATATATATTTAACTAGATCAAAAAAGAAAACATAAAAATGTTAAGTCAAACTACTATTATCACATGTGATAAAACTGTGATTTGATAATATAAACTTTCCAAAACCGAGAAAAAAAATTTCGTCAAAATTATATTAAGCGGGTGTTCTATAAAAAGGGGAGAAAATGCTTGTTTTAATAATGTAATTTATTCGTTTAATACATGTATGGTTTTTAAGATAATAAAATTTTAAACAAAATAAAAATTAAAGTGGGTTTTGAAATGGAGTGTTGTGATTGGTTTTTTTGTATTCAAATTTTTTTATTATCTTAAATGAACTCAATTCTAAGGCATAGACATGAAATACATTAGGTCCAGTTATATGTCTTCTAACGGGAAATGATTAGAAGACCTAAAAATCAAGAAAATAACATTATATAGTTGTCTGTTATTCATTATATGTGAAAGAAAAAAGAAAAAATGGTTTTGTTACATAGCAACTATTTAAATAATGTTTGTTATAGGTTTTCCAATCAGTTCTCGTTAACTAAATATTCATTCGTGGTTAACTATAACAAGTGGTTTTGCCCTCGTGCGTTGCAACGGGGCAAAGCTTTATCCGGTATACAATTTATTGGGAAGCAAATGATAATGAAAATTTCGACTTTATATAATTGAGTGTGTAAAAAAGAAAACGCAAAGAAAATACAAAGTAAATAGTAGTCGTAAACATTCTTAGAAAATACAAACGAAAAAACATCTTCAATTTGTAATGGAAGCAAATGATAATGAAAATTTCGACTTTATCTAATTGAGTGTGTAAAAAAACCCCCAAAGAAAAAACATATTTTTTTTATAAAAGTAAACTCAAACAAAAAATAAATAAAAACCCAAAACCTACCAAAAAGACATATATATAAAAAAGAAGTATTTTATTCGTATCCAACCCGAGTCGAGCCAAGCCGACCCACCTCATTAGTGGTGTCGGCTTGTAAACGGTATAAAGAATTGTCAAATGTTTATATGTCAATTCATTAATTGATGGTGTTAGATTGTGAACAATATAAAGAGTTACCAAATGTAGTTACCAAATGTTTATGTATAATCTACTTATCTAATAAATGGAGGATTAGTGTGATGTCATATGACTAATGTGGCTCTTTATTAAGTTGTCCACATAAGACAAGTGATTTACTAAAATTAAATTAATGATGTCATATATCTATTTCTTTTGTTTAAATTAAACCTAACCTATAAAATCTACTTATCTAATAAAACTATTTATAATAAATAAATGGGGGATTAGTGTGATGTCATATGGCTAATGTGACACTTTATTAAGTTGTCCACATAAGACAAGTGATTTACTAAAATTAAATTAATGATCTCATATATCTATTTCTTTTGTTTAAATTAAACGTAACCTATAAAATCTACTTATCTAATAAATGGGGGATTAGTAAGATATTTTGATTATGAGATATTTTTTTTCCCAAGATATTTTTAAAACAATTTTATTGTAAGAACACCGTGTATTACACGGGATATAAGCTAGTATAAACAGGCATTTGAAAGAACAAACAATTTAGATTTTTAAATTCTTGGAAATTTTTTTGGAGTCCGGCCGCTAATATAATGTCGTTTCCAAATTTGATTTTAACCGAATGTACCGGTTTAAAATGTGATTGCTTCCACGGGAGAAAGATGATGAGTAGGCGGCGCTTTTTAGTCACCAACTTCCCATGACCTTGAATAAACATACCTGTCCTTTTTCCACCAATAATAAAGTCAACCCACCAATTTTGACTTTACTGTTTATATTTCTATAACTCTTTAAAGATTTTTTTAACATATACATATACTTAGAAAAGAAAAAGTAAAAATGATTATATTTGAAAGGTTATTTTTGAAATACAAAATATTTAATATATGTAGAAACAATTAATTTAGATGATACAGTGGCAGAGTTAAAAAAGGATCAGGGGTGTTCGGTTTCTGTCAATAAACCAAATTTATATATAATTTTTTAATTAATTTCGAAATAATGAGAAAATAATACAATGCAATGTAGGCACGGGCGGAGCTACATTGACCCAAGCGGCTTCAACCGAACCCGCTGAATTGGAATTTTTTAGAATTTTTTGTATAAGTTTAGCCTTAGTTAGTGTATGGACCCATCGATTTTGCATACAAACATAACTAAAATCTAATCATGAACCCACTCGAAAAAATTTCTGACTCCGCCCCTGAATGTCGGGTCTTAAAACGTGTACTATGGGCGACAACATATTGCTCAAAATCTACAGAGGCCAAAAATTTTTAGTACGTACACGTATATGTTAGTGTAATGCCGGACAAATCTCTTGACTTATGTAACAACTTCATAAAACACCTTGTTGTCGGTCTTTTGTTTTGTTTAATTTTATTAACAAACATTGTGTTACAAATTAAATTTGTTTGAATATAAAAAAAACATATATAAGGCCCCGTTTTTACTCGCCACACTAGACACCGGAAATATCAGGCCCGACCTTGCTCCACTATAAATTCTTATCGTTTACTACCGCCCCTCAATATAAAATCATGACTGCGAACCTATTTAAATACATAAGGGCATGTCCAACAAAATCTTTACACTCAAGATATCACTCTTTTCTTTAATCCTTTTCTAAAGGGAAATATTATACTACATCACTTATATCATATTTTTTTGCCATTTGCCGAAGTTCAACCCATGTCTTCTAGGTCAAGCCATTTGGTTCCTTATCACTATTAGTAAGTATTCGAATAACAATAATATATAGAAGCCTAAATCCTAACTCAATGAACGTAATGTTAATAGTGATTGTGGATCATCAAACTTTATGTAGACTGGTACATATATATACACTAAAAACACAAACGAATTGAAAATTTAGACAAATGGTAATACATGAAACTAAACAACATAAAGAAATTACTTTCAAATACGGGCACACGACCATAACTAATTAACTCATAACGACCATCATACTCCGTACTCCCTAGGCTTATTATATATGCATGAGTTAATTACAAAAATCGTCGCTAAGGTTTATCTCAAATTATCGATTTCGTCCCTAAGTTTAAAAAGTTGCATAAATCATCAACTTTTAGAAACTAATTACCTTTTTCGTCCCTAAGATTTGCTCCAAATACGAATTTTGGCCCTAAAGTTTGTCCTCAATTACGAATTTGGTCCCTAAGGTTTGCCCCAATTACGGGTGCAAATTAGAAATTAGGGACGAAAAGCGTAGTTAATTTCTAAACTTGGACGATTTATGCAATTTTTTAAACTTTGGGGACGAAATCCATAATTTTGGGTAAACAATGGGACGATTTATGTAATTAACTATATATATATCTATTGTGCTAGATAAGTGAGTGGGAGAGAAATTTTCATTCATTAACATCCATTAGATCAGAAAATATAATCAATTATAATCATTAAAAATATGTCTTTTTACACCTAATAAGTTTGTCATAATGTTGACTTTTTATTAGCTATTAAAAAACTCATGGTAAATGCTTCCAACTTATGTTCCATAAAAATAGGATGCTTAGTTAAACAAAAAATACACACATGGAAATTTAAAAAAAAACTTATTTTCTAGTGTTTTGTAATGTCAAGGGGTATAATTTTACAAACATATCTCTACATAACTAATTTTCATGTATCAGTCCATAAAGACATGATATTCATGAATGACATGGTTAAACCATAATGTAATTAAGGTAGCACATTTATTCTCATTTGATTATATGAAAAAAGTGCATTCATTTCATGTGTAGTATAGTTGGAAGGATTTTTCAAAGTGGATCATACACTCGAATGGTATTGTTTTGATTTTCTTTTGTTACCTTATTTTTGTTAAACTTCAAAGGAGGTTACTATTAGATTGAATTTGGGGCTATAATATGCTCACCTTAGTTTCTCACGGACTGGATGGTCTATATCATTAATTTCATCGATTCATCCTTAGCTGATGTGCAATGTTATGCCGAAAAATATTTTGATTGACATGAATCTTGAGGATTAGATAGCTGGTTTTGGGTTAGAAAGGATTATGATTAAAAAGAGCTAGACCTATATATTCGATAATTTTTGAACCATACATTTGTGTGGTCCCTATTGAGTTTAAATTATCATCTCTTACTTTCTTCACAAAATTAGGTTTTTCTTTGATTTACCAATGTGATATTATCTTGATTAAGGTTGGTGAGAAGTCCGTATACACAATAAAATGTAGTGGGATGTTGATTTGTTAAATTAATTAAGTCTGCAAATGGTCGGGTCATCAATCTTTACGTGGTCATTTAATAAGGATAAATTTTGAAGTACTATTGTTGTTTAAAAGATATTGATTTTGCCATTTAGGTGATTAGTGTGATGTTTTTTTTTTTCATAAAAATTATGTACGAACTATTCGGATTATAACCATGTGCTCTATAGTTATAGTACATAAATTTTGTGTAGATTTACATTAAATATCCACAGTACATAATATTTGTACAGATTTAAGTTAAATATCTTTTTTTAAAAACCTTTAGTTCTTGACCCGATAATACTAGTTTTTATGGTACGGGACGGTGTAGTAATCAACCTAAGTTTTGAACGAGTAATGAAGCTAGAAATGCCGTCATTGAAGCTATCACAACTAGATAAAGTCGTCCCACTACTAACATTAGAAGGGGCTCTCATCTTCTTCTTCACGCCATCAATATAACTAATGCACTTCTCCTCACTAAACGACTTCTGACCTCCATCTCCATAGTTCCCCACACTATTTTCCGAAAAATGTATAAACTTTTTTTCCAAGGACGTTATAGGAGGAAGATAATGGATACAGCGAACATCATTTTTCTTTGGATAGCGTGAACTACGGTCCAATCTACCAAAGGAAGCTTTGTGTATCTTCTCACAGAAACCCCTATAAGGGGGTTCATTTGACTGATATTTAGACATTGTGTAGCAATGGTCAATGGGAATGTATTTATGTGATGCACGAAAGAAACTGAACGAACTTAGAGCTATTTTGTTTGGGCTTATAGAAGCGGCTTATCTCTTATTGTCATTACGACTTATATTTTATAAGCCCGGATTGTCCAACTTATGTAACCGTTTATGGGCTTTCCATGAGCCAAAATGTCAATAAGTCATAATCTCCTTATATAAACCCAAACAAACATCCCTTAAAGGGACGAACACGTTTAAATTCCGAAAGAGGAAAGAGATGGGATGGGATGAGATTAGTGGGTGAATATGAAACAGGAGCCTAATTAATACTATTATTTTAACATTGCTAATTAAGCACGAGAAACATGTCAAAAATGTTTTTTTTTTCTTAATCGCTACTTAATCTTATTCAGCATCTTAGAGAAATTCGTTCCACATTTTCAAGTGAATAGACGTTGTCACTTGTCAGAGAGGAGTAATCCCAGCTTAATTAGTAGTGCTATTAGTAAGCTTAATCTCCTAAACAAAAAGCACATTCTGTTGAACATACTTCTTTGACAACTGTTTCTTGATGATGAATGTTGGAATGATTCGGTATGTATATAAGGGTATCTGTATATGTAAAACCTGTCTAAACATCAGGTTTTTGAGAAAGATTATAGTTATTGTCCGGTCTACTGCATTTGGTAATAACTAGCTTCTCATGTGGTTGATGCTTTGTTAATTGTTTAGTCAACTTTGTGTTTCGCTAACGTCTTTTGTATCATTAAAATTCAGAACCTAATTGTGTCGTTTTAAGCTGATAATCAAAATCCATATTTTGGTTTGCTACTGATATTGTTGAAGTTTGTAATATGCACGGTTAGCATTTTGTCATGTGATTTTTTTTCTTTTTTTTACAAGGCTATAAAAATACTCGAAACATGTTTACTTAATCCCTTAAGGGGTGTTTCGTTGAGCTTATTTGATGGCCTTATGAGCTTATTCACTATTATGTAGTCCAATAAGCTCAAATGAAGTGGTAATGAGCTTATTAGCTTATTTGGTTTAGCTCCATCGTGAACCTATTATGGAAACTTCTAAGATTCGTATATCGCTAAGTAGGGTGTTCATAAAACCGATTTAACCGACAAATAACCGAAATAACCGAACGGTTAAGATTTTTCATTAACTGAAAGTTCGGTTATGGTTGTGGTTTTGGTCTATAACCGAACCAAACCAACCCATGAACACCCCTATCCCTAAGAATAACTATTTCAATAACTATAATATAATACAAGCACCCCAACTCAAAAAGAACCTAACGTCAACAATTAAGTTGGATTATCATAATCATAAGGAATGGGAATTAAAAACTTCACACACGCAAACGTATTTAACTTAAGATCTTAGACGATACATAATGGTTATACATGAAACTAAATAACAGAGACAAAGTACTTTCAAATACGCTCACATGCACTAACAAATAGCAACCATTAGACCCCGTAGGCTTACTTTATGGTTCGGGAGCCATAACATTAGGACCCCTGCTCGGGGTACTAATCAACTTAAGTTTTGAATGAGTAATAAAGTTAGAAATGCTCTCATTGAAGCTATCACGGCTAGGTAAAGTCGCCCCACTAGTAACATCAGAAGGAGCTCTCATCTTTTTCTTCATGCCATCAATATACCTAGTGTACTCCTCACTAAACGACTTCTGACCTCCATCTCCATAGTTCTCCACACTATTTGTAGAAAAATGAATAAACTTACTTTCGTATGGCTTTATAGGAGGAAGAGAATGGATAGAGCGAACATCATTTTTCTTTGAATTGCGTGAACTACGGTCCAATCTACCAAAGGTAGCTTTGTGAATCTTCTCACATAAACTCCTAGAAGGGCGTTCATTTGACTGATATCTCGACATCGGGTTTAAGAGCTAGTAATCAGAGGCTATCTATGTGATGCACGGAAGAAATCGAGAGAACTTAGGGCTATTTAAAGGGACGTACACATTGAAATTTTAAAAGAGGAATGAAATGAGATTAGTGGGTAGAATATAAAACAGGAGCTTAATCGGTATTATTTTAACATTGCTAATTAATCACAAGGTGCCTTTCTAATATAAAAAACCACAAGGAAACATGTCGAAAACAGATTAATTTAAATTCCTGCCTAATCTTTTTCGGCATCTTAGAGAAATTCTTTTCACAGTTCTAAGTGAATAGATGTTGTCACTTGTCAGAGAGCAGTACTCCCGGCTTAATTAGTAGTACGATTAGTAAGCTTAATTCTATAAAATAAAAAGCACATTCGGTACAGCAGGTGGGTTCAGGATTTCTTTATATGTTTATATCTGTTTGTATTTATGTTCTACTTTTTCCAACGCTTTCCTTTATAAGGCAATAATCTATAAGAAAAGAGGGATCCACTATTATCAAGCTTTTAGTAGAACCAGATTCTAGGATTGCTTCGACCAATCAAAAACCAGGCATGGCCAAAATCTTAAAGGGAAAAAAAAAAACGGGTTTGAGATGCAAAAGCTTCATGGATGTTCAATGGAACTCTGTTTGTACGTATTCACTAAAACAGTAACCATATGACAAGAGGAAGGCTAACCTGGTGTTTTTTTGTTTCCCGTCAAATTGGAGGGAGGGCTTCGACTTGCTCCTAAATGGATCTTTAATACACGAATCAAATTTACTCACAGGTGTCATATCTGTTGATTAAAACCGTACCTATGATGGACAAATCAACGAAAATGGAAATTCCTAGACCAATAAATATATAAGTGGCAGTTAGAATTTTTATCTCAATGAATACATACAGCGTTCAAAGCAATTTGCAAATGCCCGGGTTTGCAAGACTAACAATGTTTTTTATAACTAAAACGAGAAGAAATCTTGCAAAATTCTGTCAAGTTTCTCATTTCTTACCCTCTTTCCGAGAAGAGGACAAAAATCATAAGACTATTCTAGCAGTGCTGATATCTCAGCTTATTACTTTTGAAACGACTCCGGCACCTACTGTTCGGCCGCCCTCCCTCAGGGCAAATCTTTGTCCTGTGTAACAACAAATGCCGGAATTAATAATAGAATAAATGAAATATAATAAACTTTCATAGTGTGCATACCTTGTTCAAGAACAACTGGTGTAATAAGTTCGAAAGCTGCAGTCACGTTGTCTCCAGGCATAACCATCTTAACGTTTTCAGGCAACTCCACCTTCCCAGTCACGTCTGCTGTCCTCAAGTAAAACTGAGGTCGGTAATTCGAAAAGAAGGCTGTATGACGCCCACCTTCGTCTTTTGTAAGAACATAAATCTCCGCCTCAAACTTTGTATATGTTTTTACGCTGCTCGGCTTTGCAATTACCTGTCCTCGCTGTATATCAGTACGACTTATGCCACGTAAAAGAAGACCCACATTATCACCAGCCTACGAGAAAACAATAAAAAAGTTCAGTCAATATTATACAGGAAATGTGGTAGCCATTAGTTTGTAAAAGACCGATTGCTTACTTCTCCATGATCTAAACTCTTCTTGAACATTTCAACACCAGTCACAGTAGTTTTTTTGGTCTGCAATAGAAATATTGAATGTTAGACAAGATTATTGTCGCAAAAAACAGTAGATATTGAAGGACAGATATGTCACCTGCCCGAGGCCCAAGATCTCAACTTCCTCTCCAACTTTAATCATCCCTTGTTCAACACGGCCAGTGGCAACAGTTCCACGTCCCTTAGGTTAAAAATAAAACAACTTGAATTATAGATTATGGAAGTCAAAGTATAAAATAAGAAAACTATTCAGTTGTCGAAATAAAAAAAATAAAAAACTAATTTTAGATACCGCAATTGAGAAGACATCTTCTATCGGCATTAAAAATGGCTTCGCCTTTTGGCGCTCTGGTGTAGGAATGTAACTATCTACAGCTTCCATCAACTTTAAAATAGCTTGCTTTCCGATTTCATTGTTATTTCCTTGTAAAGCTGACAAGGCAGAACCTCGAACGATTGGAATGTCATCTCCTGGAAACTTGTAAAAGCTAAGGAGCTCTGCCACAATCATAAGCTTATATTAACACAGATCAAACGTGTCATAAAGTTGATAAACAAACTCTAAAATCAAGTTTACCTCGAAGCTCTAGTTCCACAAGTTCTAGTAACTCGGGATCATCAACAGCGTCAACTTTATTCAGAAAACAAACAAGTGAAGGCACACCCACCTGCAGAGTATAATACATTACAAAACCGCTAGATGGGCCAGTCTAATTTAGCGACAAAAACAGATGAAAATGAAATAAACCTGGCGAGCAAGAAGGATATGTTCCTTTGTTTGCGGCATAGGTCCATCAGGGGCAGAAACAACAAGAATTCCTCCATCCATTTGAGCAGCTCCAGTGATCATGTTCTACAAATTACGCAAACTCATCAGAATTAATGATCAAGATAATACTCACGGTTTGTTCACTTTTGCATAAAACAGTATAATATAATTATCTTACCTTGACATAATCAGCATGTCCAGGACAATCGACATGAGCATAATGCCTTTGGGCAGTTTCGTACTCCACGTGAGCCTAAAAAAACAAGCCAAAATGAAAAACATAACATTGATCATCAAACTGTTTATCCAATAATGGATAGGATACAAAGATTAAAAAAGAAAACAATGTTTAACCGTTGCAATGGTGATTCCTCTCTTTTTTTCTTCAGGTGCCTTGTCGATTTCATCAAAGGCAATAGCCTTAGCCTTCCCTTCATCTGCCAACACCTAAACAAAACACAGAATCCAATCATTTATCTCATTAACTATCGTCCTATACTAATAAGTACCACGCAAATAATTGAAACTTCACCATAAGAATCCAACCTTTGTTATTGCAGCGGTCAATGTCGTCTTTCCATGATCAACATGTCCAATTGTTCCAACATTAACATGAGGTTTTCTGCACCAAAAGAAATCATACCATTAATAACAACACGTAAAACAAGTCTAATCAACAACACGTAAAAATACTACTGAAAACTACACTTGTCACTGATGTTTCAAACACTTAAAATCAACAAAATTATCAATTGTTAATCAAAATTACGATCATTCAATAACGTTAAACTCGGCTCAGTTAACAAAGATTCTCTCTCCAAAATAAAAACACAATAAAGTAAAGCTTATGTTTAAGTGCATGAAAGTGTAACCAACTTTATCCGTTTTGCTATTGTGTGTATCAACTCTTCTTTTTTCACAAATGATCTAAAGCATTGGAGTTTTGCTAACGTCGGTTTAATAATTTAATTAGTGGAAACTATTCGAATAAAATCCAGTTCATACATCATTGGGAAAAAATAAATAATAGACGTTATGACTTCTGAGAGTTTGATACACACAATAAAAAAACAATAAAAAAACGAACAAAGCTTGTTACATTTCCATACAGTTAGACTTATAAAAATGAAATGATCATTATAATAAAAAAGGCGAGGGGTCTAAGGTTCGATTCCTAGTAGTAGTTACGTTCTGGTGAAAGTAGCCATGGATCTCCACCACTCATTTCGGGTAATCGAATCGGTGAGGGGGATACTAGATGGTGATCTAATGGATCCTTGATAAAGTGAGTGTAATTGAGGTGAAATTGTGATCAATCTCCGAGAATTAGGGTTTCTAAAAGCAACAGAAGCCATTGCTGTATAGATCAATTGCAAAAATGGGGGGTTTTCTTGGGGTTTTGACTTTTCTATTTCATGTTTCTTGACTTACAATTGCCTGGGTTACATAATGGGCTTTAATCGTCAATTCCCAAAACTAATAATCTAAGTAGTTAACATATTTACATAATGGTAATTACATTGTTAATGGCAAAAGACGCGGGTTATAAAGTTATAAGATTTATAACATGTCCGTTGATTGTTTTGTTATATGGTGAGATACCTTGACACGTAAATTAGATTAAATTTGTAGATGACATTTTCAAAAAAGTTGATTACTGTAGTGATATGCACGTTCATGTTTTTCCTATAATTAAACATTCCACTTCTAATATACCTTAAACCTTTGGCGCTACTTTTATAGAGTTTGAATGTGTCGTCGTATAATATACAAAAAGACAGTTTTACTCTCATGTGCAAGTAATCACGATTAAAGTGTTACAGTGACACAATCGAAAACCATAATTTGGTACGAGATTCATGTAATTTACTCTTGATGTTATAACGGAACTTGTCAGCAATTAATCATTTTGATAGTATCTAGGTAGTTTTAAGGCGCCATGCTTTCTGTATTGCAAGCCAAAACAATCAAAAACGATTCTTATCGTTTTAAATCAAAACGTAATTCTTTCAATGTATTGACATTAAGAGCTTGACTCATTACACTTATAAGTGACAAAGAATAGAACAAATAATGGTTCAATGTACAATTTTTTTAAACAGCGAAAATACCAGTTCTGCTATCAGGACTACCTTCTCTCGTTCCTGCTTGACTCCCTCTACGTGAAGACCGTTTTGTGGCAACTATATGAAAATCGTCTTCATCATCATCAATATCCATCGATTCAACCTCTCCCCCTTTGAAAACCGGATGAATATAAGCATCCTTTAAATACTCTTTCAGATCCAATTGTGGTTCGGTTGCCCTTTCTAGAGTATCTTTGATCATTGCATCCTGTAAACCAGCACGTATATGTTATCGTCATATGAAAAAAAGGGTGGGTTTGTCTTTTCACATGGCCATTGTTAAAGATTTCTAACCTGTAATGGGAACTTTCTGAATGCAGATTCAAATCGGTTGTTACAATACCGATGAAACCAGAAGGTTAGGACCGGGAGTACAAGTAGGAAAGGTGTCGAGTTTGCCGCTTCTTTTGTACTTAATAATCCTAACAATGTAAAATGCGAAATTATCAAACCAATAAGAATACGCCGATGAACATCTGGCCAAAACGAAGCTGCACTCTCGTACTTTTGGTGGTACACATTGATGACCTAACACCAAAAAAGAAAAAATTAGCTTCAGCCCGTTTGAACCCAAAATGAACCGTTCATATGTACTGTTTCTAATGTTACCTGATGACGGAAAACCAGATAGGCGAAAGCAAAGAAGATGATGATGAACGGAAGGAGTATAGGAGTAACAGTAGAGTACACAAGTCCAAGCAAGAAGTACAACTGTAAACGTGGCTCAGTTATGGGCCAAAGCAATGAACCAGGGTCCATGGCCTCCTCTCTGTCTTTTTCGGTTTTCACCAAGAAAATGTTCTTTAAGTGATATATAATTAATGGAACCATTCTGAAGATCTCGGCAGCAACACCAGCCCAGCCATCAACCATAATGTATGTAATAAAAAACGTTGCCTTCATTGGTATTGACATACCCACGGTTTTAGGAATCCTGCAATCACATAGCAAAAATACATCAAATACTGGTTGACTATAAATTACACGTTTTAACCTGAACCAATTTTGACCCATTACCCATCCCGAAACCCGGCCATATTTCCACATATACGACATAAACAGATAGAGTCATGTAACTACATACTCAGATGGTGACTGATTCAAGAACCCTTTAAGTTGCTGAAGAGCGGTTCCTGTAACGATGCTTCCAAGAAACACATTCACGAGCAAAAAAAGATGATATTTTCCGGCCGACCGTGCTTCCAAAGCCGAGACTGCAACGTATCCCTCTATTTTAGACATTTCCATTAGAATCATTGGAAGAACGAGTAGAAAAATCTTCAACACAATCCCAGGAAGAAACCCTTGAATAAAAGACTTGACAGTCTTTCTGCAACATGATCAAGAATTCAAGATTCGTAGAAAAGAATAAATTTTAAGTTAAATTATTTTAATTTATAAATCTTTGACTTACGTATTAATAAGGGGTTTCAAAAAGGGGAGAACTTTTTCAATTGATTCGATGTTGGCCAGAGTTTGAACAATAGCAATAGGGAACATGAAACAGAAAGTAAGACCAAAGAAAGCAGCAGCCATGATTAATTTCCGAACGTTGAGTTCCAAGAAAGGTATGGCTAGGTTGTTCCAGTAAACATCACGTGGTTCAGGAGCCCAATGTGTCATCCAACGGGTCGGGTTTTTGGTTTGTTGGGTTTGAGCGCAAATGGCTGCACCCCATCGTGATCTGAATGAAACAAATGCAGCTGGGATTACGGCTTTAGGGTCACCAATCACCCTTTCTCGTTCTGCCACTTCCTAGTTAACAAATCATTTGACATAAAAACAATTAGCTGTGCCAAATTAAGCAGGTTCAAAAACAGAATGAGGTGAAAGCGTCTAATTTCCTAACTCGGGGGATTAACCCACCATAACGGGGTTTTTTCTTCTGAATTTCGTAAAAATGATATATTACATATAATTACACAAGTTATTCTATTAGAAAGACAATGTAACTTTGCGAATAAAACGATTTGGAAGGTTGTAAGCATATGTCGTGGGCGGATTTCAAACCATTTGACCCATTAAAGATAAAGTAGAGCCAAAATCAGCCAACTGTTGAGTAAATATATATATATATATATATATATATATATATATATATATATATATATATATATATATATATATATATATATATATATATTCTAATGCAATGAAACGGGTCGGGTTGGTGCAAGAAAATACCGAAAAATGGCACACTTACTTCTTTGGTCAACTTCTCGATCTCTTCAGTATAGTAATCAATTGCATCGAGCTTCTTTCCCCAAAGACCCCAAAAACCTGCCTATACAGATAACTAAACATGAAATTATAATCTTCAAATGTTATAGAAAAACTAAAAAAAGATAACAAGAAGTAGACGAATAATGTCTAGCCACATACCTTAGTGGTTGGCCTTTTATCGGGTCTTCTCTCAAACTTGTTGGTGTAGTAAATAAGTCGATTACGCAAATCCTTCTTCTGATCCACCATTTTTGCAAGCTTATTTGCATTGTACACAACCTAAGATTCATGAAATAGATATCTCCATCAAGTCTTCACAACATTCTACATAAAAGTTTCAACATTTGGATTAAATAATCAAACCTTATGAACAAAATATTGGTCGGGATGATTAACACGGAAGAAATGTTCAACATGTTCGCTAACAGATTCATCAGGATCCGAGGGAACATTTCTAACAAGAACCTACACAAGAAATTAAAATGATCAAAACCATGTTACTGTTTACAAGAAAACATATATCAGCACTCGGAAAACTTACAGTAAACTGATCCGGACGACGACTTTGAGAAGCAAGAAAATGCAGCCTCATGTCGGTTACAACTCGGTATTCCTTATAAAGAATGTAACATGTCCAAAATGTGAAGACGTATGCCATTACTATATGTGCAACTAACCTGATAAAATTATGATCAATGTTTAAAATAATCAGATGCATATAATTTCTATGTATTTGGGTGACTTTCGACGTGTTTGACTCGTTAAAAATAAAAAAACATAACCGGAATAAATGAATAATACTTTAAATAAAAAGTTCAGACCTTTTTGATGCAGGTGGGACATTGGATATTGAAAACTTGTCTATGTCACCAAAAGTTATATCTTTCATAGTAAGGCTCATTATCTTGAAATTGTCGCCTGTATAATTGACAGGTAACAGCACACCAAAAGCAAGTATAGCGATAGGAACAAAGATTTTCAAGCTGCATAAAATAATCAAAATTAATAAGTAAAACTGGAAACTAAAGTAGAGATGCTAATCTCAACCCATTTACTTATAATGAGTAGATTTGGGTTGTCTTTTATCTCAAACGGGTCAGGCTTAATAAAGTTATCTGTAAGGAGATCAGGTTACACGGGTTCAAAGTTGCCTAATATCAATTTTTAAGGCACGGACCTTCTAAATTATTTTTATTCAAAATCTGTTTTATCATTACAATTATAATTAACATATTAAACATACTTTTTATAAAGCCATATTAATAATGTTTGGGGGTTAACACGACCTGTTTCGACCCGTACAAAAACATGACCCGTTACACATCCCGCCCAGCTTCCTAGTTCCCGCCTCTAAATACAGTTTAGGCTGAACAGATAGAAGAAAGAAAAAACTCACCCAAGAAGATAGATTCGAATGTACACAGCAGAATCAAGGCCCGCATGATTTATAAGCTCGGATTGTGGCATTTTTAATGCAGCAGGAATCCAATTTAAGAATCTTAGATACATTCTACAATCTAAATTGACAAATTTCTTTACAAAAGGTCCCAAGGTGCTTGGATTTTCTCGTATGCCTTTTAGATACCATTTTGGGAAGTAAACTCGATCGTTTATGGGTTGAAGACGAAAAATTGCAAATGCCACAAGAAAAAGTAATGCAGATAGACTGTTAATGGCAGCAGACAACGAAATGTCGTTTATCGTAGCCATTTTCTTTCTTGAAGATCAAAAGATACCTACAATTCAAGTGGTAAGATATAAGTTTGATTGCAAAATTAATCATTAACAGTTTTCTAAAAAACAATTGATCTGTCATAACTTGGTGACTTTCTTTGTATTTTAGCAACCACAGCTGTCGGTTTGCAATGAACAACAAAGATTATTGTTAGAATATTGACAAAACAACAGGAAGTTTCGGCAATAAACTTTACAAAGGTGTTTAGTTGACATTTTACAAGAACGATTGTTAGTTTGCAACGAAAAGTCAAGTAGGTTAACAACTTAAGCAGTTGATCAATAATATGAAGCATGGTCCGACAAGCCGACTAATTGGACAAAAAATGCAAAGAAACAATGGATTTAATGCATCTTTATTTCCAGAATTTTCCCAAACTAGCTCTTTCTCAAATAAAAAAACAAATTGTCGTTTTCTTGCGTAGAAGAAAAACGGTTAGTTTGCAATGAAGAACAAGTACAACAGCACAAAAAGTCAATTATTGTCGTGCAAGTGCAAATTATGACGCATAGTCTAAAAAGCCCACAAATTGGTCACACCAAAATTTACAAAAAGTTTTTTCAATGAGGTAAATCAAGAAACACGAAAAACATAACCGAAAACATAATTCAGTAGATTAAAACATACCCATCAATCAAATCACAAATTTTGTTTTAGTTAAAGTTGAAATCCATATAGTCATCAAAGAACAAATAACAACCATATACACTAAATCCCTCAAAACTAAAAAAGATTCAATCTTTATAATCTTTATTAAACAAGATTTATTGGGTTTAATCATAATCATATACTACAATTAAAAAAACAACATACCCATAAACACAAATCATTAAAAAAAAAGCTTAAAACAAACTTAAAAACCCATCAAATTACCAAAATAAAAAAAAATAATAAAAAAATCCAAAATCCCAAAAAGCATGTACAAGATTAATCAAAAACTAAAAATAATCAAGGGTTTATTAACAATTTACAAAATCTTGAACCAAAAAAGATAAAAATCTCAACTTTACCTTTTTTTTACAGCAAGAAAATAATAAGATGATTGTAATAAAACAGAGTTGTTTTAGACGACGGAGTACGGCGGAGGAAGGCCGGCAATGACAACTGTGTGACACCAAGGCCGTTAGCTTAACCGTTTTCTAGGTAAAACTATCATCTTATTAACTGAACTTTTTTTATTTTTTATTTCTAAATTCCCTATGCACCCTTTTTCTTATATTTATAGCTTCTTAAAAAGTATTTGAGAATTAAAAAAATATAAAAGGTCGGTTTGAATATGTATTTTTTTATTTGGGTTTTATTTTTCCATGTCGACTATTATGTATTTAAAATTAAAATTATTGGGGTTTTTTTAATTGTATTATTTTTGTTGATAAAGATTGTAAAAGTAGGGGTTAAGTTGGTAATTAATTAATTTCTTTATTCATAAACTTTTAATCTTTTTAAGTGAATCACTACAATCGTTTAGTAAATAGTAAATAAAGATGATATAATATTTATAAGGGAAAAAAAAAATACTTTTTTAAGAATTAAAAGATTCGATCTTTACCATCTATTTATGTTTAATTCAATAGCTTAAATTAAAATCAAAACTACTTTTATTTATTTTTGAAAATTAATTTATTTTATAAATTGTTGATCGTTAGACAAACCAAGTTATGCCGTTGCAACCGTCGTGTTCTCCTATTTAATTAGAGCAGTGGTCATGTATATTTTTGACGACTTTTATTTTTTGGATTTTCCAGTGGGTATTGAAATTGAAAAGTTAATATATTTTAACATAAACTAGTAAAATAACCGCGATGTTGCTGAGAGAAAAAATGTGTAATACGAAAAAATTTCATTGTGATAATAATTTAGATAGTTTCTCATTTGTTTTGTGATATATACATTGTATATAATATATCAGTCATTCGGACTATAACAATAATAATTAGATTTTTTAGTATTTTCTAGTTATATTTTGTAAAAAAAAAATGAAAATTTGTTGTGTTATGAATTTAATAAAATTGTTTTCATAAGTGAATAAAAAAAATTAAAAAAATAAAATGCCTGCAAACTAACATAAATAAATTGTTAATAATTAAATGAGGAACAATTATGTCTTTTCTTTCTTAAATTTCAACATTAAGATTTATGGGTCATATGTTTTATAGATAGTATAGATGAGTAAACTTCAAAAACAAAAATTGTTTTATAATGTATAATTTATTTAAGCCCAGAAAAAAATTGACAACTTTTGATTTTTCATTTTTGGTCAAATGTTTAAACTCGTAAAATTATATCACATGTGAATTTAACGATCTAAAATCGTTATATGATATATAATTCAATTAAACCCATAAAAAAATTCAACGAAATCACATGTGATAGTACTAAAATCACATGTGTCACACCCCGCTCAGACGGAAACCCGAGGTGTAAACAGTATCAGTAATATCGAAGGTACACAGGTTACAACATTTATAATAGCAAAACGATCATTGAAGTATAAGTAATTTTGAAATATAAAGTTTACATAATTCGAATAATAAAATACAATGACATCAAATGGATCCTAAAGGAACTAATCAAAGCAAAAAAAAAAGTTCCTCGTAAACGATCAAAGTAGTCACACAAGCATATCATCAATCACGACAACCTCAAACCCATAAAAAACGTTAAAAATTTGACGTCAACATAAAGTTGGTGGGTTATTCGCATTTTTATAAAAACATTAAGTTTCAAAACGTTTTGACCCAATTTGAAATATATAAATCTAATAGTAAAGATATCTTGAATTATAAACAAAGTGAGATACATGCATAGCCTTAGATAAATAATACACCTGAGCCTAACAGTTCATAGCAACATTTACCCCCACCTTAGTGCGTTAAACTAATTTTGACGTCTTTTTAACGCTTTTCAGGGGTTTGAGGTTGCAGATTGTTAATTGCTATGTTTTGTGACTATGTGGATCGTCTACTTGCTTGATGAAAATTATTTTGTTATGATAAGTTCCTAAATGACCCATTTGGCATTATTGGACTTTATTTTTTTCGTATGTTGTAGAACCTTGTATCTCGAATTTACTTAAACTTAATTCGATGTATGTTTTGTCATTATGTTGTAACCTTCCATCTCTAATACTACTGATATTGTTTACACCTTCGATTTTTGCCTCAGCGGGGGTGTGACACCCTATAATAATTAATTTAAGCTATCTAAGTTATAATGTTTCAATGTTTTCCAAACTAGATGTATTTTTGAAGCTAATACTAAAGTTGATAGTTGAATATTGAAGCTGATAGATGGTAGCTAGTAGCTGTGGTTTTTTGAAAGCTCTTAAAATTGTTTAAACCTTTTACAGATTAGTATTAGTTATATAGTTGATTATCTGAAATATGAACTTACTGGAAAGAAAAAAAATTAAAAGACAAAAACTCGTTAAAATTCCCCTATACCTAATGAAATTTATTATATTTTAATAATAATTCTTAAATCTGTGATTATGATTATAGTTTGTAGCACTAAACTCTTAAAACATGGTTTATGTTTTCTTTTATTGAATTTCACGTGACCTACAAATCAAACTAATTTAAAATTAAGCAAATGCACGAACTTAATAATTCCTTGAAAATGAGAACATTCCTTTTGATATTTAAAGTTGGAGATTAAACTGTGATTACATTTACATTAGATTATATGATATGATTATTACAATATTATTTCATAAGATTAGTTAAACCTAGACGCTAGTTACACAAGAAACCAACCTAATGTTTTACGTTTACGTAAGTGTTTATTACGTTTTGTTTTGTTTTCTTGTTTTTCTTGTATAAAGTTGTAAATGTTTTATTTGATTCAGGTTTCTTTAAATTTTCATTATTGTATGATTACTGTGCTTTTTTCTATTTCTAATGTTACATAACGGATTTGATCCAACCTTTCGGTGCTTCGTTATATCAACGATGTACCATATGTGTAATAACCAAGGTTACAGATAACGTAAGGCGTGGCGTGGCGGCATGAGTAAGCCTCAAGCTTTGCAAGAAAAGGCGAGACATGACGTTTTTCAAAGCGTGACAAGGCGGCAAAAAAATTTAATATATTTTATAATTTTATATATATTTATATATTTTTTTACTATTATTAAGTTATATAAATATCAATAAATTATCAAAAAGTCTGTTTTAACATTTAAGTATATATATATTCTAAGATATAATCACAAATTTACAATGAAATGATTTTTATAACTATTTTTAAACCTTTTTTTTTTTTTTTAAATTTTCATAACGCGTTACAAAAAACTCGCGTTTAGGCGCGCCTTTGGACGCCATGACCACGTTTTTTTGCCGCCACGCCTAACAAAGACGCCTTGCATGTTTTCGTAAATTTTCGCCGCGCCTCGACGCCATGGCGCGCCTTGGCGCCGCCATGGCGCGTTATTTAGAACCTTGGTAATAACTCGTTTAATGTAAGGAGCAAACTTGCAAAAAGTTTGTATCAAATACCATATCCTCAAAAATTGAATATATGACAAACCACATTAACTATTTATATAATTAGCTTTAAATGGATAGGATACATATATCCGATACGATTTTGTCTATTTTTTTTACCACATCGTTGTCTTTGTCATTTTAACCCTAACAATCGTACGAGGTATAAAAGTTTATACATGATATATTTAGTTTATACAACATTTATCAAGTTTTTTATAAAAAAAGTTTATTTTAGTAACTTGTTGTATTATGCACTCCATGTGTCGCATTGTATGGGAAAATGATGTAGCTTTCTTTGAGGAGGTCAACTATACATAGTTGGCAATGGCCACCTCCAACGGCAATCCTTATGGAACATATTAACTCCCATCCCAATTCTTATATTATATTTTTATTGATTTAACGTTTACGATATTTGATAACATGATAATATAAATGTCTCGTGTTATGTTTAACACGTTAAAACACATAATATATTTATTTTTATTAGTAGAAAACCGAAATATGTTAAATTACGCTTAATATAGTGGTTCTTTGTATGGTGGACTACTATGTTCGTAATGTGTGAACATGACAAGAAATATGAGATAACATTATCTCATTGATACATAAACAAAGATTTGTATGGAACACGAATACAATTTAAGTCTTATTCTAATAAACAATTTTATACCCCACACGGAAATGTTCTATAGTAACAAGAAATTGGCATGACCCTAGTTTGCATATCGACAAATAGAAGGTCTAGAGTTTTTTAATGTAAAGACATCGATATTTGACCCACGTCTGATGTAATGATCTAAAATATAACGAATCCACGATGATTTCTTGCTACCTTTCATATAAAGGAATAATGTATAAAATTTTATATTTTAAAATTGTCAAAAATGTAGTAATAGGTTAATCCAGTATTAATGTATTATCATAATTGTTTATAACGAAATTATTAAACTTTAACTTCATACATAACTGCTCTAGAGAATGTACAAGAGGTGTAATTGTATATGGCCCTGTTCAAAAAGAGGCCGAATATGTTTTTTTCAAAAAAAACTATGCATTTTATATATATAGTAAATAGTTTGATCGACTTGTTACTTAAAGACCAATTACTTAGATCTCACTAGTCTTAATTTCAAGCCTTATGGAATTTTTTTTATTTATTCATTGTATTAAGGACCCATTTTTATTGGGAGATGATATATTTACGACGACTTTTTAGCCATATACAATAACTAGTGTAATACCTTGGCCTTGCTCGGGTTCCATGTATTAATTTTGTTGGTATTGGATTTTAATGCAAACATTTGAAGTCTATAACGACTTCATCAACTTACACTAAAGATATCACAAATTAATGTTTTATTGCCCTAACATACACTTCAACTTTAACATTAGAATCTATCTCACTATTAGTTTCTTTTGCAACCATCTTCATTATGGATTTAATATTTTCTTCAACACTCCCGCCACTCTAAATCCGACTCTATACTCGGTTAAACTTCACCTCAGTTACGCTAGACATATTTACAAAAATATTTGAACTTTTGTATGATATGTAGGAAGTAATTGTTTGATAATGTGGTAAAAATTATGATAACAATACATGGTATATTAAAGGTAAAACCAAATGAAGTTACAAAACAATTTTTCCCTTCACATTGGACTTATTCAAAAACTAACTTCAAACACACACATATTCACTCTAAGTAAAGAAAAAAAAACATTGTGATTTCTTTTATAAAACATGCACAAAAAACACGGGTCTTCCTGACAAAACATTAACCTATTTGACAAATAATTTTATTTGGATCAATTATTTTATCTTTTCAATTCACCAGATTATAAATATCTATAAGTGACAAAACGGGTGTGTTGGCTTGGGTTAGGTGACGGATCCTAATGAGTTCGGGTCAAAATGAATCTTTACAAGACATGAATCAAATTTTTATTTGGATCCAAACGACTTGGGCTACTGAATATTGTAACAACAACATATCAAACTATTAGGGGGTGCTTGTTTCAAGGCACAGGGGGGAATTGAAATTGAATTTCCTTTCCATAATGTGTTTGGTTGACGTTTTGGACGGAATTCAATTTTGTTGGAATTTAAATTTTCCTTTACTTACGGAATTGAGATTCCACAGGGTTTGGGAAAGATCTAAATTCATCTCTTTGGTTGAATCTCCAATTGACAATTTTATCCTCTTTTATTCACTAAAACCTAAACACGCATCTCTCAGCCTCTTGTCTCCGTCTCTCTATTTCTCTCTTCGTCATTCGCCTTCACCATTAATGCAATCGAATAAACAATTGTTCGAGTATATTTACGATTTAGGGTTCGATTTTATTACGATTTAGGGATTTTGTTGCGATTTATCCGTCGTCGATTGACAGTTTATTCCCATAAGGTGTAACCCACTTCGTTATTATGTTTAGTTGCGATTTACGGTTTGATTTTATTCGTCCATCGTCGATTAATCGCACTATAGGTTATAGATACACGTTCTTGACCACATATGATTTTATTATATATATCTAGTACCCGTTAGTCAAGTTGGGAAATTTTTTCTCAAACTTATTTATATTGAATTATACTCAAGTTTGGGAGATTTTTGCCTATAATTTTTTTTATATAAATAAATTAGTCTAATCGTATTGAATTATTTGTGTTGGTTTTGTTATACTAGTATATAAACAACAATAAAAGGCCCAAAAATAGTTAAAAAATGGTGACATCTTTGATGCATATTTCATAGTGGCATATATAATAGTTAAAATTGCTCAAGTTCTGAAGTACTTGCATACAAATTTTTGTGTTCGTTTGTTGTTGGTGTTGTATAAATATATACCTTTAAATTATATTAGATATTAATTTATTTCTTTTGTTAGTGTTCAATAGACTGTTTGTTATTGTTATTTTTGAGTCTCATACTTTAAAGTTGTTTCATGTGTGTAAGCTTACCCAAACGACACCCCTAAAGTATATTATGAAGATTGGTGCATTGTTTTTGAAAGGTAGAGTTGGAGATTTTATCTAGATGGAAAGTTGTTGTTAAGCTTTTGTTGTTTACTTTATGTTGTTGTTAAGTTATAGTTGTTGTTGGTTTTTTTTTTGTTTTTTTTTTTTGTTATTTATGTAATTTGACAAAGTACTCTTGTTCGTTTCTTTTTAAGATTTTGAATGTGATCATTTATTTTGTATTTGGTGTTAAATGTTGTAAATTATGTGATATACTTGAAAATAATGGCTCGCTTTGTAATCTTACAAAGTAAGTAAACACGATTATTTTAGGGAATGAGAAACCAATTACAATAAATAAATAAAAAGGTATTTTGGTCATTTTATAGAATTACATTCCAGTTGTGTTAGTAGATATACAAACCAAACATAAAATATGAAAGGAATTTAATTGAATTCCATTTCAATTTCTGACAACCAAACGCGCAACAAAATCACATTCCGTTGAATTCAATTCCTTCAGAATTTTCACATTCCATTCCATCAGAAAATATTATGTGAACCAAACGGACCCTTAATAGTTAAGTGCTTTTATATTTCAATCAGTTAATTTACTGAACTATTTTCAAAGTTTAAATATGTAGTTTGTTTTGTTAGACTATAAGCATCCTTATATTTTAAATATCGAGATAGACTATTTATTTCACACAAATAGTTGTAAATGGTATTTCTTTATTGTATCTTTAGCGTGATAATATCTGATCAAAACATGATACATATTTATATATTCATGAAAGGAAAATAATAGTGTCTATATTAAGAAGATGAAAAATGGATTTAAAGTATTCACTTGGATGCATGGTAGTTAGAGATATTTTAGTTTTATTTTTAATTTTTAGTGACCTAAGGCAATAAGTTTTCATCGGTTTTAATTTAAATGATTATTTATTTAAATTTGAAGTTGTTTTGCTGTTGAATTGGACGGCAACAAGTATTGTGTTTGATTTATTTTTTTATTTGACTACATGTATATGTGCGTGTGTGTGTTTGTTTGCGTTTTATTTTATTTGTTTGGGTTTAAATTACTTTTATTTTTTTTGGTTTAATTATGTTAGATAATATATATTTTTGTCTTTTATATTGATATTAGAAATTGGACCCACCACTCAATTATACTACTTTCTTCTTAACCGTTTATAAAAGCCATCATATGATCAATGGCTTCAAAGATAACCAACATGATTCAAAGGCTATTAAAAATAAACAATTATGACGGTTGAGATTAAAATCAACATATCCGACGGTCAAGATTAGAAGTCGACTTTTGACGGTTAATTTGCGAAGAACCATAAATATAGGATATCATATAATTTGACCTTTTTATCTCTATCATACATTTACAATTTAAACCTTTTACTTGTACAATCTTTCACTACAACCTATTTTTATTCATACTAAACATTCGGTTTCGAAGTATTCAATTATTCATTACGATGATCAATGCCTACCCTCCAATCATCGTCACGCCATCAACAACAGCTAACACAAAACACCCACATGGTGTTTCTAAAAACCCAAAATTAGATGGTAAATTCATATAAATTTAAATAGGAAATGGATTAAACACATAATAAAACCATATAAAATTAAACGACATAATCGGACAAAATTAAACGACATAATCGGACAAAATTAAACTACATAATCAAACTATGTTTAACCAAATCCGAAAGATAACCGAACTATAATCAGATTTATCTAAAGATGACGTTTAAGTTTTTGAGTCAGTAGGATAAATTTCAAGAGCCAATACAATATTAGAGTTAGAAATTAATTTAAGGGCATAAAGGTTATTTTATAAAATATTGTTGTAAATGGCAAATAATTGCTGTAGATATATCACTTTCCGTTTGTATTTTTTCTGCGGGACATTCGAATTTTCGAGACCGATATCAATTTCATAAAGCGATCTTTCTAATTTGGTTAAATTACGCAGACAGTATATATATTTAGTTTAATTTTTAAAGTGTGGTTGTACAACAATTTTGGAAACCTTTTGGGATAGTTGTGTGAAATCCACAATCATGTAACATGACAATAAAAGCATTAATAATTGCTTAGAAAATACTAAATACTATTATTACTAAATCCAAAGTCATGGTGCTCATTAATACCCATACTACTCATTAATGCACAACCCATCTTTTTTCTCAAGAAATCTTGATAAAAAAACATCCTGCCTAAACATACTGAATATGACATTTGAGTTTTCTATTTAGAAGTGTTTGGTTTAAAAGTATAAGTTAAGAATGTTTGGTTAAATTCGGAGAGGTTGAGATACTCATACGTCATACCCATAAAATCGGGCACATATATACCTAACCAAACAGTCACTTTAGATACTTATACTTGTTCTCGTTCAACCATGTTGTAACTGAAACCGAGAGGCGAATATCTACATCTCTTCTGGATCCGCTACAAAAACAACCTCACATTTTGCAAAAGTAATGTGGGAACCTAGAAAAATAAAGTTTAAAGCATATAAGATAACCTAACAAAAAGTTGTCTATTCTTATTTAGGAAAAGTTGCAAATGTGAATAACAACAATCGTATTGTCGCCGATCTTTCAAGTCCTTGAAAGTGGGTGAAATGACTGTTTTTAAATTAAAATATTAGTAGTTATAATCGTCAATAAAGACACAATATTATTTCTTATAACTTTAATCCTAGTGTATCATTTTTAGATGACTTCTAAAAGTAGGTCACCCTCGCACACAATCTCTAAAGCAAAATATAGGGACCTGTATGAATTTAAAAAATAGGCTCCTTATAAAAACATTTTTCTTTACCTATAGAATGTTTTTTCCTCTAAAAGCGTCATATATATATATATATATATATATATATATATATATATATATATATATATATATATATATATATATATTTGTTTTTTGTTAAACTGTTACGAACATACATTTATTGTAAAAAATGGGTCTTTCTGGTCTTAATGCCTTGTACGATTGCACACCTTACACATATTTTAGACCGACCCTGACCTCCAAAAAGTTATAAACTGCCCCCTTATAACCTTTATTTTAAATATAAAATCTTTATATTAGTAAGGTTTAAGCTTTGATAAACTAGATTAAAATTAATTATATACCCTTAATATTTTTGTTTTTATATACTCGTAATATTAACATTAAACCATTGTTTGAAAGGGCTAATGGCTTGTGTATGCTTCCAACTTGACACCGAATTCTATTGTGTACACCCGATTCAGAGATGTTCTATTGAGTACCACCACGTGACTTTTTTATTCTTTTGAAGACACAAGTTACCTTCAATACCGGTTGCCCGTCATTTTTGCCACGTAGGATGACAGATATTTTTTTCTTTTACTTAAAATTATTAAAATATTCCTTTTTATAATTTATGTGTGTGTGTGTGTGTGTGTGTGGCAGCCAAACACTATTTTACTTCATGATTCTTCTTCCCTACTGTCTTTTTGATCCATTACTTCAGCCTACGTGGCCCTTCTATGGCCTCTTAACCTTCACCACTTATTTTTTTTTTTTTGGAATAAACAAAGATTCATGAACTAACTTTTTTTTACCAGAAAGAAAACAAGGATTCAAAAGAAAACAAATCCCCAAAGTAAAGTATTAAGTTCTGGTTCTTCATTCTAATGGTTTTAATACGGGATTATCACACAGCCAAAGTAAAGTATTAACTTCAGTTTCTTCATCCTCCGCCGTCCTCCGTCGTCCTCCGCCGTCACCACCACACCGCCGTCCTCCGCCGTCACCATCACACCGCCACCACCTTCACCACCCGCCGTCACCACCACACCGTCTTCCTCCGCCGTCACCACCACACCGTCTTCTGTTTCTTTATTAGCCATTGTTTGTTTTATGATGATGATGAATAAAATGTTAAATGGGTTTAAAATATCAAGTGGTTTTTTTTTATCTGATTATGATGTTGATGAATAAATTTTTGGGACAGATCTGGGTTTGAAATTGTGGAGGATGATTTGTGTTTTTTTTTTTTTTAACTATGGTTTGTCATCATCACACTCAAATTAAACCTAAAATTGAATTGGGGATTTAGGGTTTGTGTAAAAATTCATATCAAATCAAATTAAAATTGAATTGAATTTGGGATTTTAGGGTTTGTGTAAGAATTTATATCTTGAATTTGGGATTTATTGAATTGGTGAATTGTTGGAGAAACATGAAAAATATAATAAAAGCTGAAAAAATGGGTTAAAAACGGGTTGAAAAAATGGGTTAAAATCCGGGTTTTATTGGGTAGGTGGAAGCTTAGGTGGAAGCTTAGGTGGACAAAATTACCTACGTGGCATCTGAGGTGGATGGTAACTTGTTACACGTAGATCTTTGTAGGTAACCGGTGACCTTGTGTCTTCAAAAGAATAAAAAAGTCACGTGGTGGTACTCAATAGAACATCTCTGAATCGGGTGTACATAATAGAATTCGGTGTCAAGTTGGAAGCATACACAATCCTTTAGCCCTTGTTTGAAAAGATAAAACATGGCCCAATTAGATTTGAGTCCCAAGAAATTCCAAACACAGTTGGTACTCAGTAACGTCAATGTTGGCAGCTTATCAACACGTTTCACACACGGTTAACTAAACACGTAATTAGCAACAATTATTCTTATGGAAAACAAACATACACGGAAAATGTGTTACACTTTTTTTCTTTTAGGAAAAGAATAATAATTATTGTAAGATTTAAGATTTGAGTGTTACCCGTAATTTTTAAGGTTGCGGTTTCAGAGTTCAAAAATATATTAAATAGTTACATTTTTTCAAGTTTTGACAGTAATTCCTTAAATATAAGGTTGTTATTAATATTGTACAAATAAATAATATATATTTAGTGTTTTTTTTATCAATACCGACCCTACGAGATTCTTCGATTGCTTGTATTAAACTTTCATATACCACCATGTATTTCATTTTGTGGAAAAATGGTGCATCTTTTCATTGAGGATGTCAAATACATGAGTTGGTAAATGGTCCCCTTCTACGACAATATTTAGTGACCACAAGTTGCATTGTTAAAGGTTTCTATAACATTTAGAGATAGTGGTAGTAGTATATTTTCAAAATACTAGATATATGCGATTTTATGATAATATCTAAACACGGGATTATAACTAAACCATGAAATGATTGCGATTACTAAATTATTCGTACAACTAAGTAACGCACTATCTCAAATTCGTAATGTAAAAAAAGTAAAAACGTAATTGATGATTTCGAGCTTTTCTTGAATTTCGCTACCTTCTTTGATTTTTTTTTGAGTCCTTATAGATGCCGCTCATTAATAAATGTTTAAAGGTGTTTGGTTAAAAGGAATAAGATTAACAGTGTTTAGTATTTTCGGTAATAAGAGTGTGGGGTTGATAGTGATACCCATCAAATTGGGCATCTTCCATATTCAACGAAACAAATGGTTTTGAAAACTCGTTCTTATTCTTATTCTATCGGATCATGTTGATAAAAAAAAATATTCTTATTTTTAAACCAAACACCACCGTATATCTAAATCCACAAAAGTATAACCTCAAAAAATAAATATTTAAAAAGTTGTTTGTAAAATGAGGTGTTTAATATGATTGGAGATAAAAATTAGTAGAGATTAATTAGTAATGCAAAGTAATTGGTTGAATGTACATGACACATCATTATTTATGTAAATTATATATGTAGCACTTCTCTAATGACAATGTCGCGCGTAGCACCTAAAGGAGCAAAACTTATAACGACTCACTAAAAAGGGTTGGTCTGTAAAAAGTCCGTCATTGAAAAATATTTATAGTGTATATTAGCAAAGTTTCACTTTGATAAAGATAAAAGTAATTACTACCTCGATCCGAAATTATATGTTCATTTTGAAAACAACTACTAATTATAAGTAACTATAACACTTATCACCAATCAAATGTCATCCTTTTTGGTTATTCCCATTTTAAAGTTTGACACTATGACAGTATTTCATTGTTCATTCTATTGGTCTCAAAAGTTAGTCCAGGCCCATTTATATCAGCCCAGAACCCATAGCATTCCAAAGGGTACATCATCACGTAATTTGATTGAGCAGTAACCATGTATACATGCTCCGTGAACAAAAGTTCCATAATACCGGTACCAAATCGATACCAATAACAATACGTACCTCCGGATTATACTAAGTCCGGTATTAAATACTCAGTACAATAACAAACCAATTTATATTTTTTTGTTTTTACCAATAGCGTAGAAATTTAATACCTTGTAATTTTATAAATTACTGAAACTTTTAGTTTACCCTACCCGACTAATGGTATAAAAAAGAAGCACATCAATTTAGTTTGGTAGTCACATTCTGAAAATAAAAAATATGGAACCTTTATACTTTGGAGAAGTATTTTGCAATACAATCATGTAAAAGAAACACAAATATTTTTAAATAGCACCAAGTTTAATGTAACTTGTAAGTAATAATTTCCTCGATCATGTACTACAAATAAGCACTCCTATCCACTCTTAGCTACACATCAATCCATTTATCGATCTTATTATTAAACTGTGTGATTTTTGTAAGTAGACGATAATATTTAGCGGAGGAATTGATATATTACAAATCGATTACAATGGATTCTTTCCAAGCTGAATTCGCCTTCCCTCAATTTCCTCCACCGCCATCTCCTACGATAACACCAACATCTCCTCCACCTACTCCTGCTAGACCACCACATATCGTCCCACCATCACCTCACACTATCCCTCCACCCTCACCTCAACATCTCGTCCCACCACCACCGCCACCACATACCATCCCACCACCATTGCCCCCACATACTATTCCACCACCACCACATACTATCTCACCACCATTACCTCCACATACTATTCCACCACCATTGCCTCCACATAATATTCCACCACCACCTCCTTCTCCTAGTAACCATACGACAATCATCGTGGTGGTGTTTGTCTCATGTGGCGGTGTTTTCTTCTTGGCATTCGTTATGGCAGCACTATGGTGTTTCCTCAAGAAGAAAAAGAAGATGGTTCGAAAAGCTGAAAATGTCCACATTGATGAACACCGAAAGGTAATGGAGAGTATAGTACAAGGACCACATGGAACTGAAACTGTAGCACTTTCCGTGGAAGATGATATACATATTGAAGAAGACATCAGGAAAAGTGAGATTGAGAATTTTCGAAAGGGCTTGCATGTAAATACTGGTGACTCTTACATTGCTACCCAAGTTTCTACATCAGGGAAAGCTGCTAATGCAGAACAAAATGCATAAATAAATATTGTGATGTGCAGTATGTAAATGCATTTGTATTTGTGATATTCAAACAACTATGTCTAACATTTATTTATATTCAAATTATATAATGATTAAAACCAATGTAACTTGTCCAACTCTACTTAATTTAACCAGATTTATCACCAAAATATACTATATTATCATCAATTTCATGATTCATTTAAGAACAAGATTCACTAGAAGGATTCATTACATATTCATTTGATTTTAATGGTTCCGAGGGGTGTTTGTTTTAGTTTATACCAGTAATACATCCGCGCGATATTGTTTAAAGTTTCGCTGAATAAGTTTCTTCGATATACATATTTTATTAGAAATAATTTTACCAACGATCAAGATTTTCGGTTTGTATACATTCAATTATTTAAAAATTCAAAAGATTAACTCCACTTATTTGACATTTTACACGTACAATAACATTGATTGTTTTAAATTTATAAAAAAAGGAAACTCAATTATTTTAAATATTTAAGTATTTATGGTAAGTGTTATAGAGTTATAATTTTAATTAGTTAATTGATTAATTAAAATGATAGTTTAGTAATTTTACCATTCTTAATTTTCAACACTTTAAATCCAAATGCTTTATAATGTACTAGTATAGAACCCGCGAGATGCAGTGGCGACGAAAAGTTGTAATGCGATAATGATTTCTTGTAGTTTGCATTTCGTCTCGTGATTTATGTCGCGAGAGTAATGGTTTATGAGACGGTCTTTGGGGCCAAAACAAATTATGCGGTAACGATTTTCGGCTCACCTTTCGGGATGGAAAAGAATTATTGATATGGCAATGAGTTTTGATAGTTTCTTATTTGTTACTCCCGACTTTATATTAAGTATAGTACTTTCTTATTTGGTTGTTCGTGTTATAATATGAATTTTAACGTAACAATTTTAAGTTTAGAAATTTGAGGCATAAAAAGAGTTTCTATAATTGTTTCTCGTTCAATCATTTTCTCTACTAAGTTTGACAATATGGGGTAACATTATCTATTCTGACCATTAATGAAATTACACATTCTATTAGTTAATTCTTCGACCATTCGGAAAATTTTATCTTTAGTCATTCAACCTATTTGGGTAATTCAACTTATTCTACGCTATTAGCCCATTTGGTAAAATCATATATGTATAACAAAATATAAAGTAGAGATAATTACAAATATGTTTCTTAAGATTTGGAAAATAGGACATGTTTAATCTTTTTGATTTTGAAAGTACACCACACATTTTTTATTTGTAAACATTATACACTCGCAATCTTTTAGTCCATTAGAATTAACTTATTTCAGTTAGTTATATCAAATGACCATTTTACCATGCTTGTATTCAAGTGTTCACGTTTTATGTTCACTATCTCAAATGTTTATTTAAGATTGTTCGGTTTTGAATTGTTATATGCTTTATAAAGAATGTCTATTTATCTATGCATTTTTTTTAATACATATCAAACATAATACAAAATCCGTTTTATAATATAAGTTTCTTGGTAGTTTGAGACATAAATGTTAAATATTTACAAATACTTTACTAATACAATATAAATAAAAAATAAACATATTGTTATCATTTTATTATGTATTTGTATTATTATTGTATTTTATTTGTATTGTATATATACCTTTTAAATTTTTCACAAAAACTATATAATTATCACAGATGATTATCAACTAAACCGTATAATCAATATTAATATTTATTAAAGAATTAAAACTTAAAAAAATTCGAAAACTTGTTTAATATCTCTTAACAAACATTTAAACATAATCTGTCTACAAAAGCAACATAAACAACCATCATAACAATTTCTAGCAAAATAAATATAACAAATCTGGCAAATACTATAAATTACAAACAATTTATCTTTGAAATAATGGGGCAAAAATATTATTAGTAGTTGTTCGTATTTTAATAAAATTATTTGAAAATTTAAAATGTTAAAACAATATCTCTTCTTACTTCTTATTGCTAACTCCATTCAATATGACTTGTTCATATACCGGAAAAAAAAAAAAAATCAAATATCAAAAATTGATTCTGGATTCAAATATTATTTATTTATTCGTGTTGTATTTTATAAAAATGAATATTTTAAATATATTTCACTAAAAGTTAACTTATTTAAAACATAGAATTCAAAAACACCTTAAATGCATTATTATGTAATAAATTATAAAGATATCGAATTTAATGAGCAAATGGTAAATAAGTAATTCAACTTAATTATAATTTCTATATGTTTGAATTGAATAAGGGTAAATAAGTAATTTCAATTACTTAAATTTTAATAGATTAAGAGTTTTAGGAGATTCTTTATAATATAGTAAAGATATAGATAATAACCTTATGAGAGCTTATTAGTTTATGTAACAGAGATATATGAGCTTATTTTTAGTGTTTGTTTGAGCTTATTAGCTTAAGTCCCTTTTTGGTGTCTGTTTGAGGTTATTAGCTTAAGGTTATTAGCTTATGTAAGTGTTTTTCATAAATTATTTTGTGTGTCTTATGGACTTATCAAAAAATTTTGCTTTGTCATAAGCTAATAATAAGCTATTCCAAACACTTTATATTTAAAAATATATATTTTATAAACAATAAGCTACTTGTAAAACATAATTTTAAACCTAAAACATAAATGCTTTTATATGGGTGAGCTCCTTGCAATTCAGCAGGCATTTCTTTTTCTTTTCAAAAGTTGCCCTTCTTTTTTTCGTTGTCACATACTTACGTCGCTTTATATTTATTATATTTGTTACAGTATATATTACAAATTTTTATTGACATTTAACATATATTAATGTTTATAATTTGAGTTATAAATTATTAGATTTTTATATATTTTCAAATGTTTATTGAATTCAAGTCATCTGTACTATCTATAAAATATTTAACCCACAAATTTTAATATTGAAATTTAAACAGAAAAATATATATTTGTCCTTCATTTAATTATCAATATTTTATTTATGTTAATTTGATAGCATTTTATTTCTTGATTTTTCTTTTATCTATTTATAAAATCTATACTATCTATAAATCATTTGACCAAATGTTAAAAGTAATAAGCAAAAAACATATGTGCCCTTCATTTAATTATTAATATTTTATTTATGTTAATTTGCTAACATTTTATTTCTTAATTTTTCTTTTATTTATCTATCTATACTACATATAAACCATTTGATGTTTTTCCTCAATGTTGAAAATTAATAATGAAATGACTAAATTATTCTTTCATTTTTTTTTTTATTACTAATTTACCAACCCATCTTTCCATATCAACTATTTAACTTTTCAAAATATATTAATTAATACTTATTTTTTACATATATTTAAATACAATTTAATTAAAATTAAAATTAAGAGCTATTTTCTATTTATTAAATTCGTGTCCAAACCGACATAACATAGTTTAATATAATTTTATCGTTTATAAATTTTTTTGCCCCCCTGTATCGTGCGAGTTTTCAGCTAGTGAAAAAAAAACATATTAACCTAAACACAATAGTTTAATTTTCAAACTTTTTTTTTTGAAAAAAAAGAACTAGAAAAGGTCAAAAATTTTAATGCTATTTTTGTGGTCCGAAAGGCCGATATATTATGCACAATGTGTATATCACAAAACAATTGAGAAAACTATTATTTCAATGTTATTTTTTTCATATTACTTTGATCTTGCTGCGGCATCGTGCGAGTATTTTACTAGTTCATTCTTAAAATATTTATATTAAAAGTTAATATTATTATATATTTTTCCAATAAACATTTTCAGTTCATATTATTATATTTTATTAAAGATTCTTTCCAAAAATGCTATTATGTTGCCAGTTAAATTTTAGTCGATATTAATGTTCTTATTTTAAAGTTACAATAAATATATGATAAAGTGATATTTACTGGCCCAAATACTATTATCCTAAAAAAAAAAAAAAGTTGCTCTAGATTTATATTATTTTGAATTGCATTGATATTTATTTGTTCCAATACAAATTTCTCAATTAACTAATGAAATTATATTTAAGGTTATAATGATAATTTCATGCAATTCAGGTGACCTATTCACAATCTAACATTTACAAAGATCTTTTAACTATTTGATAAATAGTGATTTTTCTTGGTGTGTGTGAAAAATGGATAAACGAAAACCGAAATACGAAAATGAAAAAATTAAGTTACTCTAATCATAAGATTTGTTATTTTTCTTAAAGGTCATTGTACGTGTGTATGTGTCTATAATCCATTCTTTTAAATAAAAGAAACAAAAAACTTTTGAAAAATCTAATCCCGTTATAAACGAATTCTAGATTGCGACTAAAAAGGTATGTTAAATCACCGTTAATTTAAATAAATATGAAATTGTTTAAACCCGCTGCAACAAGCGGACTTAAAAACTTCGTTAGAACATTTATCAAACACTATATAACCATTAAGAATAAAGTTCATATAGAGTTTTTGAAACAGTCAAGCTACTTAATCATTCAATACTAAATCGTTACTTTTAATCAAATCTAAATCAAGACTTACATCTTCCAAAGGATGCGGTTATTTAGCGTGTGCCACTCAATAATATACTCGTCACTCCCTTAAATAAACTCTGTAAAAATTATAATAAAGTATGATTATATAACCTATCGAGGGTACTCGCTAATATTTGTATTCGCACTATTATTTTCATTGCGAGAATTAAATATGTTTAAAATGAGTGGTTATAATTGGACACGTTATCGCGCTATACTTTCATTTTTAATTCTCGTATGCCACGAAAACTTTCCACGAATTTTGTGATCAGTTTTAAAAGTAAGTTATGTCAAAAGATTATTTTGACGATTTTCTCTATACTAATTTTTGAGTAATAAACCCATTATAAATTCTTGAGTAACTTATACACATCGCCACTATGGTCTTTTTGTTTTTTTTATATGAATCGAATCTCTCAAGCAATGATTACAATTATTTTTACAACTAAAACTTCATCTATCCGTCACATTTTACCAGTTAAATGTGTAATATATATATTGAAGATGTGTTAAAAAAACGAGGTTGAGTAAATAAAGACTCAATGGACGAAATTGAAAAGAAATACAAATTATAGTGGTGTTAATAGAATATTAGGAGAAACGGTTATTGAAAAACGAAAGACTATAAGGAAAATTTGTGTTAATACTTTATTTTTTATACGATGGAAATCCTTTACTTAATGACCTTACACTAAACTTAAAAGTTTAAAGTTGTATGAAACAAAATGTTTGAAATTTGTTATTAAGACTGATTATATTTGTAACACATTAGACGAGTCTTATATATTGATCATTGACAAAAGAGACGTTACGCTTTATAAGATAAGTCTTAACGTGTCACGATACAAAAAGGTTATATAGTTAGTAAATGTAAAAACCAAGTAAACTTGTTGGGTGGTCTTCTCAAAAATCAAGTTGGTACAATATTTTCCACCATAATGAAAATGTACCCATCCAGGAAATTTCGTCTATAATTCATTGAAGTTGATTTAAGATGTTTACTTACATAATCATTTCTCAAACTAGTAGGAATCAAATCATCACATATACTACCGATGATCGGAATATCAACCATGTCTCTTAACGTTACGGTGGCAGTTGTGGCTATACTTATCACAGTTCTAGTTTTTGTGGTACGTTCACGCGGCAAAGCTGTTTTTTTTTCAAAGGTTCGCAGAATCAATGGCGGTATGTTTACCTTCGTCTTCTCCTTTCATTCCAGCCTCTTCTTCTCGATCATGGAAATACGATGTATTTCTTAGTTTTAGAGGAGAAAATACCCGCAAGACTTTTGTTGATCACCTCTACAATATGGCTCTTGTGGATAGACTAATTTGTACATACAAGGTTCTGATCAGTATGCTCCGGGGTGATACCATAGGTCCATACCATTTGAATGCAATTTCCAAAAACTATGCTGATTCTTCCTGGTGTTTGGATGAACTTGAATATATTATGAAATGTAGGGATGAGATGGGGCAAACCGTTATCCCTGTATTCTATGTTGTCGAACCATCAGAAGTGAGAAAACAAAAAGGCGAATTCGGAAAAGCATTTGCCAAACAAAAGCAGAAGAATATCACAAAAACTGAAACATGGAGAAAAGCATTAGTCGATGCAAGTAATATTGCTGGATGGGAACCCAACACACATTGCTGGCGGGTAATTTAACTTATTACTCATATGCGTCATAAAAACACCTATGCATACAATTGTACCAGTTCATAAAAAATATCCAATGATAAATCTTACTCATTTTGTGTCATCAATGGTGTATTGAATATAAAGGCTTTGTTAAAAAAAATTAATGAGGTGTTCACTGATAAAAAAATATATTTTCGTAACCTGTACGGTACATATAGACTGAAAATACATCATGAATGGGTAGGAGCACATATCTAAGATGATATGCGCCACAATGTAACTCACGAGTTCATGAGATTCTAATTTTGATGCGGTATTTTCCTCTTTACATAAACTATATTACAATTCCATCTTCATTAATATCTTACTCTTTGAAGTTATACGGACTTTGGCTCGAAAGGGATTACTATTGTATACCCACTACAGCACTTTTGTGAAAAACTTGTAAGCCAAGAATTGTCATAACAAGTACTTATGGTATTAATTATCCATTTGAATGGTGTAGTGGTTCCATTTCAATGGAAATGACCAGAATATTTACGACTCCTTCATCTTGTTTTGTGGGTTAAGTTTGTGAATTCGAGCATATGTTAATTATTCATATATTTCCAGTGTGCAGCCACGATGCAAAATGTATCAAAGATATTGTTGGTACTATTTTAGATAAATTGTTATATTTAAGTTCAACTGTTGATGAGAACCTTGTTGGAATAGGAACTCGATTATTGGGTCTGGTGGTGTGCGCATGATTGTCAGGATCTAACGAACTAGGTTTGTATAAAACAAACGCTTAGATCTAGATCTATCAAATAAGTTACAGCGGATTAACGCTTTGATATTACAAGAGAGTAATTAACAAGTAATGAATATTAATAAACAGTATGAACACAAAATATCCACCAACAACCTCAATCTATTATAATTAGGGTTTCGTATAATAGACGTATATTTACAACCATATAAAGATCTATATTTATAGACCTTGAGGCTAACTAACCTTGTCGATTATCGGGTTACAATATCCAATCGAATCTACTTCATACTTATCACAAACCTATTACAAATATAATTGCTAATATATCTGAACAAACATTATCACCTCAACAGTAGTAACCAACAGTAAAAACTTCCATGCAAGCCATGCAACACAAGTAGTAATAGTGACCAGTAATAACTAAACTGATGACCGGTAATAACCAACTCGACCAATAGTAAATCACTAAAACCCAACCTCCTTTTAGTCCAAATATATGTTGATGATATCATATTTGGGTCTACCAATGCCAAATTGTGTACATGGTTTTCAAATCTAATGTCAAGTCAGTACAAAATGAGCATGATGGGAGAACCGAGGTAGAGTATCACGCTCTTGCATTAGCCATATATTGTTGAGTTGTGTTGGTTGAACTCCCTTCTTTGCGAGCTCCGCTTACCCTCTCCTCAACCTCCAACTCTTTGGTGTGGCAACATTGGCGCTACTTACTTAGCTGCCAATATTCTTGTTTTTCATCAACGCACTAAGCATCTTGAGATTGATTTGCATTTTATAAGAGATAAAGTCTCTTGTTGTTCGCTGTATTCCGTCTCTTGAACAACTTGCTGATATTCTCACAAAGGGGTTGTCTACTCTCCGTTTCTTGAATCTACCGTCCAAGCTCATCGTCGCATGTGTCGTTTCGCTTGCGGGGGCATGTTAGAGAATTAAGTATTTGTCAGTTATGTTATAGTATTTAGTATTTGGCAATTATATTGGTGCCTCTAGAGTTTCCTCTCTTTGTAATCTCCTGTGACTCTAATTATTTTCATGAAACCTCTCCCTATATAAAGAGGTGATATCATTGTATGAATATATATATATATATATATATATATATATATATATATATATATATATATATATATATATATATATATATATATATATATATATATATATATATATAGAGAGAGAGAGAGAGAGAGGTTGGTTCTTGTAAAACAAACTTTAAAGTAACATAAGTAAAAAAAAATTAAAAAATAATTTATAACGTTAGATAATTTGGATTATCGTTCATTTTAACCATATATCAAACTTTAAAAAACGAAGTTTTGATGTACATCAAAAAATGGGTAGTTTTATCGTTGTGTATCAAATTTGAATATTTAGTGCACAAAAACAATGAATTTGATGCACAACCCCTAAACGACATATATTTTGATGCATATCAAAACTTGTTTTTTTTAAAGTTTGTTATAATTGAATATATAAACATAATACAAAATTACACATATTATAAATTATTTTTTCATATTTTTTCACTTAATTTACTTTAAATATTTGTTTATAAGAACCTTCTCATATATATATATATATATATATATATATATATCATTTAATGAATATATATAAAAATACAATTAGCTGTAAAATCATATCTATTTATCCTTTTTTATATATCTGTTCCATGCTTTACAAAACATAACTCATATCGACACATCCATAAGTAAGTTTGTCAAAATTGTCCTCTAATTTTGCTAATTTTTTGCAATCTTTTGAGATTTGTTTTAGGGAGATATCCGAAAGGTGTTGGAGAAACAATGAGAGATATTGCATGTCTGGCGGTGTATGAATGTGAATTTTAAGTTACTGATAAGTCGTTAGTGGTGAGCTACTAATATATTGCGATCTTTGTTTTAGTTCATTAGATGTTACTGCATCCGGCTGTAAGTTGGCTTGGGCATATTTTCAATATGTTTTTTTTTCTTTCTCTTTTCTTGTAAATCAATTAGTCCGAGTGGATATAAGGGGTTACGAGTTCATCTAGGTTATGTGATTGTTTGATTGAGTTGTATATTGTATTATTTTTTGATACTTGATTAAAGTTCATATATTTAAGTTCATATCTTTACTTGTAAGCTCGATCTTGATTCACAGATGTAGTTAAAGTAGAAAAACCGAGGTTGAACCATATAATGAGCTGAGCTCGAGTTACAAGGAGTTCTTCTTGGTTAGTTTGCAGCTCTACTTTTCCGTATATATATATATTTTCATGGATTATGAGCAATGGGAACACAACATAGATTAATCACCCAAAAAACATTTCTTCTTGAATTTTGTTTGATTACTAACAACTTCACGACAAATGGTTAAAAAACAGAAATCTATTAATTGAAAATTAAACATGCCCAATTGGCCATGTTTCCTTTTGTCTGGTTTAGAACGAAACTTTGGCCAATTTGGTAGAGATCAGTTTGGTAATATTACAAACTAAACTAACCAAGTTAACCAGCTATATATGTTCAAACAGATCAAAACCGGTTTGATTTGTCTAGTTCGGAGGTTTAGATAACATTCAGTTTCCACTTATAACATAGTATATGGTTTACAAAACCGAATTACAAAGTTTCTCTGGTTTCAAGTTGACCGATTTGAAAATTGGCAAACCTGTCATTTTGCTTCCATTTGTAAAGTTTATTTGCACACCTGTAGAACACATTTTTTTTTTAAAAACTACATCAAAAATTTGTATTCATCCGGGTCAAAGCGAAGCAGGAACCTGCGCGTGACTGCCAAATAAAAAAATTGCAGCAATTGCTTACCACAAAAAAGGAGTCAAACGCGTAAACCGTATCATACCAATTATCTACATGTATTATTGGACACAAACCCAAAACCCAAAGAAACTAGCTAGTTGGACAAAAAATGTCATTTTCTCAACAGTTTTGTCGACAAAGGTTATGATGACATTTCTATGGCTATACTTTTACAGCAGCTCCAGGACAACGGTTTAGCATGTGGGTTGAACCCCATGATGGTCATTTAAACCCGACACACGAATCTTGAACTAGCTAACCGACCCAATTTCGAGTTCATGTGAAAGTTTCAAAAGAGACACAAACACAATCAAACACAAGAAAAAAGAAGGTGATAAGATTAGATTTCATTCCACTTTATAGATTCTTAAGGATCTAAAACACAACGGAAACAAATAATAACAACGTTTTATGATAATTATCAGTAATAGTAACATACTTTCATTTTTTTACCAATCATATAAAACATTACTATTATATGGTAAACGAAATGAAATTATCAGCCGGATAGGGGATTACAATTTGCAACAACAATCTATACACGTACATTGAAGTTGCTATGGCTGTTACTGTCACATCCCGTTCAGGCGGAAACCCGAGGTGTAAACAATATCAATAATATAAGAGGTTACAACAATAATATAGCAAAACCTACATCGATTAAATTAGATAAATTCAAAGTACCAAGTTTTACAAATTACGAATAGTATAAAGTACAATAACGTCAAACGGATCCTAAAAGGAACTAATCATAGCAAAACAAGTTTCACGTAAACGATCCAAATAGCCACAAAAGCAAAGCATCAATCAACGACAACCTCAAACCCCTGAAAAGTGTAAAAATACGACGTCAACATATAGTTGGTGGGTTATTCACTATTTTATAAAAACATTAAGTTCGAAAGGTTTTGACCCGTTTGAAATGTATAAGTCAATAATAAAGATATCTTGATTTAATAACAAAGTGAGATACATGCATAGCCTTAGATAGATAAATACACCTGAGCCTAACGTTTAATAGCAACATTTACCCCTACCTTAGTGTGTCAAACTAAGGTTTAGACATCGAATAATAATATGGAGTCATAACATCGACTCATAGGGACCTACTACCCTCGTCATCCCATATCAGCGATGAGGATTTGTAAAACCTATATAGATCTATATATATATATATATATATATATATATATATATATATATATATATACCGGTGGCTCAAAAAGAGTTAACAGGCGTGTATACGGGGGCCTTATACTACCACTAAGGTCATATAAATAAGGTAACACTAAATCTAAAGGCAAACGAATAACTCACAATAAATCGGCAAATACGTCGGGACGATAACTCAGTAGAAATCACTCCACCGCCTAAGTGCCCTAGAATAAAGACATCGAAAGTCTAAGTACCTCTATAAATCTAGTAAGGTTTAGCCTTAATAATTAACTTTATATTACATAATATATTCAAAAGTTCTCCAACGAATAATATTTTGATTCAAAAGTGACGAGTAGAAGATAACGATATTTCAAGTCAATAATGACTACTAGAAGATATCGATATTTCGAGTCAATAATGACGAATAGGAGATATCGATTGAAGGTTGAATATTGACAAACAAAGTTTAGTCAAAGTTCACCAAGTTCTAAGTTATGGATAGTTGACTTTAGTCAAGTCAACGTTTTAAGATAGTTGACTTTAGCAAAGTTAACATTTTAGGAAAGTTGACTTTAGCTAAGTCAACGTTTTACGATGAGGAGTCAAAGTCAACTAAAAGTCAACATTAAACATTTGAAGAATTTAAGTATTTTGAGTAAAATAGGTTGAAACACAATTTTATATAAGTTTATCGAAAGTCATAATTTATTTTATTAGAATTTTAGATTACGATCACATTTTTGAGTAAAAAGTATATTTATCGAAAATATAAGTTTAGCTATTATCATAATAATAAATATTATGTTTATGATTGCGATTACGTATTTGAGTCCAATTATCACACCCCACTCAAAGCGGAAACACGGAGTGTTCCAGTTAATGATATCAAGAGTCAAGGATTACAACATACAACCGTAAACAAAACATCAAATCATATTAATCATGCCTCAAGGTTTTAAAATACAATACATAATCGAAAGTAAATCCAAAGTCAAATACGAATACAATACAAATGTCAATACGTGGGTCATAAAGGAATTACATCAAGCAAAACGAATTCCAAATACAATAAATATATGATCCCAAAATGTGCAAGGCATGATCAACTACATCCTCAAACTCCTGAAAAAGCGTTAAAAACGACATCAACACAATGTTGGTGAATTATTCGCAATATGTAAATAAAGATTGACCCAATAAAAGATTTAATAATCAATTTAAGTTTCAAAAGCATATCTTGATGTATAACCCTAGCGTGAGTATAGATACCAAAGATTAAACATACACTGAACCTGACCACAAATCCCCTAACCTAAGGCGATGCAACAACAAACAATCATACGGCCATAACATTCACTCGTAGGGATATCCTAACAAGTAATGAGGGTTGGTCAAACCCATATAGATCTATATATATGCAACCGTGGGCAATAAGCTAACAAGTGTATAAGGGGGGCTTACCCAAGCCTAAGAAGCATCCTAATCTAAGGTGATACTGATACACTAGGCATACAAGATATACATCATACAATAGTTCAAAAACGCTTTCCAGCCCAAAATAATAAGAGAAAAGGGGCTACGAATAACTCACTAGATAAGCTCGGCAAGATATCGGGTGTAAAATCAATAAGGAGCTAATAATCCGCCGCCTAAGTGCCCTAAAACAATATAACATAGTCTAAGTATCTCATTAACATAGTACGGTTTAGCCTTGTCGGTTAAGTTTAGTGTTTAAGATATATTAAAGTATTCCAACGATTTCCAAATCGAGTCGTGATGACGGTTCAAGGTGACGATGTTCCGCGCCGATAGGGACGATAGGAAAATATCGATAATTTCACGTCATAATGACTATTAGAGAGGAATAACATTCCGAGCCGAACTTGACTAACAGGAACGTCGATTGAAAGGAATACTGTTACCAAAGTTTATTGAAATCGACCAAAGTCAACGTCGAAGATGTTGACTTGGTCAAAGTCAAAGATGTTGACTTGGTCAAAGTCAAAGTCAACAATTTATAGAAAAAGTCAAAATCAAAGATTTTATAGAAAAGTCAAAATTGACGATTTTGGATTTGAAATATAACTTAGACAATTTAGGAGTAAAAGACTTTTATTTTAAGAATAATAGAGTAAAAATGAGTTATAACGGTTTTAAACGATTTGTTGTAAAACATAAGTAAAACGTTTGTTTAATTATTTCGATAATGTTTAATATTGCGGTAATGTCTTTGAGTCCAAAGACGGTATTTGGCTTATATAGTACTTTTATACATAATATATTACTGATATAAGTTTAAAGTTGAAATATGTTACGAGTCCAAGTCGATTAGTAACGAAAAATGGAATTTTTGAAGATCAGACCCCAGGTGCTGCGCACCTATGGGTAGGTGCTTAGCACCGGGCCATTTTCCAAATTTATGAAATTTACGTTTTAGCCGAAATCTGATTCGTTTGACGTTTTATGGTAAAAAGGTAAACTGTCCGAAAGTTAATTTAGGTTCAAATAACATTTACCAAGTGTTATATATATGTATGTGTGTAGTTTTTACATAGTAATATAGTAAATACGTTAATTTCGGTAATTAGCACATCTTAACATATTTTACCCGTTTTAAGTCCAAATTTCCGAGAACGAAAGGTGTTGGTCTAATATGTTAACCTAACCGTTTTTCAAGGCTTTAAACCGAATTTAAAAGTAAAGGAAAGAAATAGTTTAAAGAAAGTGATGATTTTTACCGATTTCACCCGCAAGACGTGAAGATGTTGGAAACTTGCAAGGATTCGGAGGAAGGACTTTGATGGTGGTGGTGAGGAGGTAAAGAGCTCCAAAACACAAAAAGTCCGTCATTAGTAAAAGTCTCAAAAGAAAGGAAATAGGGATTCTCGGAGAAACTTCCTTACCACAATACGTTATGGAGTTCTCTTCAAAAGGTAGTCAACTCCATGTGTGGTGGTAGATTTATGAGGAAGCAAAGACTTCCATTCATGGTAAACATAAGATATATGTTAGAAGTTTCTCAAATAGGAAGAAAATAAGGAGAGTTTGGAGAGTTTTCATACCAAAACTTCTATGACGTTTCTCCAAGAAAAATCACCGAAACTCCACCACTTCAAGGGTATCAACGGAAGTAGAAGCTTGTAAGATGAAAGAATTAAGATTGAGTGTTAGGAAACTTCTCTCAAGATAGATGAAAAGAGAAGAAAGTGAAAGAAACAACAAGGAAGTTACTTACCGAAATGGTGTAGAATCAAAGGGTGTTAACAAAAGATGATTTCCCCATCTTTCTCACTTGGATTCTCACTTCAATTTGAGGGTATTAAGCTCTTATTTCTCTGGAAATGTTGAGAGAAAACAAGACTTTTAGGTGAAGTGAGAATGAATGAAAAAGTGGTAAAGTGGTTTGATGTTAGTTTGTAATTTTGGAAGCATAGGAAGTGTAAACCTTCTCTAGATCCACAAACTTACTAATCACACCCAAATGAGGCAAGTTACAGCCAGAATCACGTGGCTAAAGTTGTAGAATCTCAAGAATTTGACTCACAAAGTCGATTTTGGAATTTAGCCAAAAACAAGGGAGGTGCTGCGCACCTACCAAGTAGGTGCTTAGCACCGACCTTTTTCTTGGCAAAATCCGTTAACTTTTCGTTAAAGGACCAGATTTGTAACAGATTCCGTTAGTTCTCCGTTAAAGGACTAACTTTGTAATAGAATTAGTTAGAGGACTAACTTTGTAATGAAATTTCGAAATATGATTTTTCTTAACCGACGATTATGGCGTAAACACAATACTTTAATAACGCGAGTATACTAGATATTAGGCACTTAGGTGGTTTTAAAGCTTCCGTCTCGAGAGACAAAGTGATAAAACACATAAACCCGACTCAAATGTATAAAACGTGAGTAAAATAAAGCGAAATGCAAGGGTCCAAATCATTGCGAATAAAAAGAGTAATAATCGATAAATGAAATATACCTCGAAAAGACGGATTGTCACAGCATCCCCCAGTAAAAAGGAATTTCGTCCTCGAAATTCTACCGAACACTGCTGCTAGCAAAAAGATGTGGGTACTTCTTCTGCATCTCGTCCTCCCGCTCCCAAGTAAACTCAGCTCCAATCTTCGAGTTCCATCGGACCTTCACTATCGGAATCCGACTCCGCCGTAACTGTTTGACATCTCGGTCAACAATCTCCACCGGCTCCTCTATCACGTGAAGTGAGTCATCCAACCGTAGTTTCTCCAGTGGTACAATCAGGGTCTCATCAGCAAGGCACTTCTTGAGATGCGATACATGAAATACGTTGTGCACACCGCACAACTCAGGTGGCAACTCAAGTCGATAAGCCACTGGACCAACACGGGGCAAAATCCTGAAGGGACCCGTAAAACGTGGACTAAGCTTGCTGCGTTTCTCAAATCGAAACACACCCTTCCACGGAGAAACTTTCAACAACACCATATCCCCAACCTGAAACTCCAAAGGTCTCCTACGCAAATCCGCGTACTTCTTCTGACGGTCTCGGGCGGCTATCAAACGATCCTTGATCTTGAAGATCTTATCTGTCGTCTCCTGAATCAACTCGGGACCTGTAATCTGGCTATCTCCTATCTCTGCCCAACATATCGGAGATCTACACTTCCTACCGTAAAGGGACTCAAATGGAGCACAGTTGATGCTGGAGTGGTAACTATTATTATACGAGAACTCGACCAATGGTAAATGTCGATCCCAACTCCCACCAAAATCTAACACACACGCCCGAAGCATATCCTCCAATGTCTGAATAGTACGCTCACTCTGCCCATCTGTCTGAGGATGATAAGCCGTACTCATATCCAATCTGGTACCCAAAGATCGCTGTAAAGACTGCCAAAACCTCGAAGTGAATCGCGCATCACGGTCTGAAATAACTGATACTGGAATGCCATGCTTGGCCACAATCTCGTCGATGTACAATCTAGATACCTTCTCTACTCGGTAATCTTCACGAATAGGAAGAAAGTGCGCTGACTTAGTCAGCCGATCGACAATAACCCAGATAGTATCATAACCTCCTGTAGACCTAGGAAGTTTCGTAACAAAATCCATCGTGATCCTCTCCCACTTCCACTGTGGGATCTCGGGCTGCTGGAGAAGGCCGGAAGGCTTCTGGTTCTGAGCCTTGACCTTCGAACACGTCAAACACTTGCCCACATACTCGGCAATCGCCCGCTTAATGCCAGGCCACCAATAGAACTCCTTCAGGTCATGGTACATCTTATCCGCTCCTGGATGAACGGAATAATTGGACTTATGACCCTCATCTAAAATCAACTGCCTAAGACCAACGGGAACCCAAATACGATCCATGAAGTACATCACCCCGTCGTCCTTCGGCTCCAACTGTCGTGCCAAACTGAATAAACCCTCATCCTTAAGGCGATCCTCGGTGAGAGCCTCCTGCTGAGCCTGAATAATACGAGCCTTCAAGCTCGACTGAATAGAAACCATCATAGCACGAATCCTCACCGGCTTAACCGACTCCTTGCGACTCAACGCATCGGCTACAACATTCGCCTTACCTGGATGGTAGCGAATCTCACAATCATAATCGTTGAGCAACTCAACCCATCGACGTTGTCTCATATTCAACATCTTTTGATCAAAGATGTGCTGTAACGACTTATGATCGGTGAATACGGTACACTTAGTACCATAAAGATAGTGACGCCAGATCTTCAAAGCAAAAACTACTGCGCCCAACTCTAGATCGTGTGTCGTGTAATTCTGCTCATGAATCTTCAACTGACGAGAAGCATAGGCAATCACTTTCCCATTCTGCATCAGTACACAACCGAGTCCCTTATGCGAAGCGTCGCAATATACTACAAAATTCTCGGTACCCTCGGGAAGACTCAAAATAGGCGCATCACACAACAGCTTCTTCAGTAACTGAAAAGCTTCCTCCTGTTCTTCACCCCAAACAAACTCCTCACTCTTCTGGGTCAATTTAGTCATAGGCGAGGCTATCTTCGAGAAATTCTCGATGAAGCGACGATAGTAGCCTGCCAAACCCAAGAATGACCGGATCTCAGTGGGTGTCTTCGGAGCGACCCAATCTCTAACGGCTTCAATCTTGGCAGGATCAACGTGAATGCCCTCACCGCTGACCACGTGGCCAAGAAACTGAACCGCAGACAACCAAAACTCACATTTCGAGAACTTAGCGTAGAGTTTCTCCTGTCTAAGCAACTCCAACACTAGTCTCAAATGCTCCTCGTGCTCTTCCCGGCTACGAGAGTATATCAGAATGTCGTCGATGAAAACGATCACGAACTTGTCGAGGTAAGGACGACATATACGGTTCATCATGTCCATGAAAGCTGCAGGCGCATTCGTGAGACCGAAAGGCATAACCAAAAACTCGAAGTGGCCGTACCGTGTCCTGAAGGCGGTCTTCGGAATGTCCTCCTCGTGCACTCTCAACTGATGATATCCGGATCGTAAATCAATCTTCGAAAAGAAGCAAGAACCCTGAAGCTGATCGAACAAGTCATCTATACGTGGTAAGGGATACCGATTCTTCACCGTCAGCTTATTCAACTCCCTGTAGTCGATACACAACCTCATAGATCCATCCTTCTTCTTAACGAAGAGTACCGGCGCGCCCCAAGGAGAGAAACTCGGTCTAACAAAGCCTTTATCCACCAACTCCTGAATCTGCTTCGATAGCTCTAACATCTCCGAAGGTGCTAACCGATAAGGAGCCTTTGCCACTGGCGCTGCTCCGGGAACCAAGTCTATGCGAAACTCTACCTGTCTACTAGGGGGTAACCCAGGTAAGTCCTCTGGAAATACATCGGGAAAGTCACGAACCACCGGCTTCTCCTCAATCTTCTCCGCGGAGTCTTTCTTCACAAGGTGTGCAAGAAAGAGTGTGCAATCCCGTTTGATGTACTCCCGAACCTTCAAACACGAAACGATTTTAAGGCGCTTCCCCGCCTTATTCCCCTGAACTAACAACGGACCACCAACTGGTAACGGAATACGAATCATCTTCTCAAAACATACGATCTCTGCCCGGTGTGCCGCTAACCAATCCATACCGATAATAACGTCGAAACTACCTAGTGTAATCGGAATCAAGTCAATAGGAAAAGAGTGATCACCAAAGCTAACACTACAATCACTAAGTATCTCAGAAGCATGCAAATACTCACCGTCAGCTAGCTCTATCTCAAAGGCAGGCACTAAAGGTCTAGATGTACAACTAATCATGGTCCTAAACTCAGTAGATATAAAGCTTCTATCGGCACCAGAGTCAAATAAAATAAATGCAGGCTGATCACAAATAAGAAAAGTACCCGTGACAACGCGAGGATCCTGCTGTGCCTCCTGGGCCCCCATAACAAAAGCTCTACCACGAGAACCTGAACCAGATGCAGTACCAGTACCAGCCGAAGCTAACTTGGGACACTTGTCCCGGTGATGATCAGCAGAACCACACTCAAAACACTTACCCCTCTGGGCACGGCAAAACCTATCAGTGTGTCCTAGCTTCTTGCATTTCCCGCACTCCCAACACTTCACCTCCTGAGAATGATGATTACTGCACCGTCCACATTTCGGATACTTGCTCTGAGTATTCGGGGTCACCGCAGCATAAGACTGCACTACGTGAGGTGTATCCTGCCTCCTACTCTTCTTCCTCGAATCACTATGACGGAATCCACCACTCCGTTTCCCTCCGGAGTGCTGCCTGGGTACCATGGGTGGTAGTCTACCATCGCGGACCGCGTTATGAGTCAACGTGGTCGCGAGCTCCACCGCGCTCTGGAATGTGCATGGCCTCGAAGCCATAACATTATCCCGAATCTCCTGGGATAATCCACGGATGTAACGACTGATCCTCTTAGGCTCCGGACGAACCAAGTGTGGAACTAACTGCGACAAAGTATAAAACCGTGTAGTGTATCCCATGATGTCCGACCCAACCATCTCTAGCTTCAACAACTCCTCCTCTAGCCTCTCGAGCTCCGCCTCAGGCACATACTCAGTAAGGATCAATTCCTTCAGCTGTTCCCAAGTCATCATATCAGTCTCCACCCGACCTCGAACGCTCACGATGGAATTCCACCAAGTCAATGCTGTACCCTGTAGAACAAACGTAGCATAACGGACCTTATCCTCCTCTGCGCAACCAACCGTACTGAAAATGGACTCTAACTTTTCCATCCACTGAAGTGTCCCAATAGCACCCTTTGTACCTCGGAACTCGGGGACTTTGCATCCCATGAAAGTCTTCAGTGAACATCCCCTCCGTGGAGTGTCATCAATAATAATGGTGCGTCGAGTAGAGTCGTCCGCTCTACTAGAACCAGAACCTCCCACATGCATACCCGTCTCGGGTCCACCAAATCCAGTAACCACAACATCAGGACCACCGTGTCCAGAACCACCTGAACCAGTACCCGTACCCTCGGGACCTCCACCCGTAGCTATAGGCTCGGGGCCACCATGACCTGATCCACCAGTACCCGTGCCGTCACTGCTATGCACCGTACTCTCCCTAATCTGAGCAACAATAGTAGGTAGCATCTCCGCTATCTGCTGAGCAACAAGCTGAGCTAAATCGGGTGTAGTCTCTGGACCCGAATCATCAGTCCTCGTAACAGGTGTAGGACCGCTAGTCCTCGTAACTGGGGTAGGACCACTAGTCCTCGTGACTGGAGTAGGACCTCTAGTCCTCGTGACTGGAGTAGGACCGCTAGTTCTTGCGTTCGCAGCTCTAGCCTTCGTGCTCGGACGTCCGCGTCTCGCTGACTGTCTCGTACCGGTAGTCTTCCTAGGCGGCATCGTCCTAAAAGTAGAAACGTGTTAATCAAACTAGGCGACAAAATAAAGTTAGATAATAAAAGCAAAACGAGAAACAATTAAACACGTAAAGCAAATAAAGCACACGTAGTAAATCAGAGAAAATCGATTGAAAAAGCCTCCGGTCATAGTCCAAGTGATTTCCTTCATAAAGCCACTCGGTTCGCTATAACCATTGGCTCTGATACCAATTTCTGTCACACCCCGCTCAAAGCGGAAACACGGAGTGTTCCAGTTAATGATATCAAGAGTCAAGGATTACATCATACAACCGTAAACAAAACATCAAATCATATTAATCATGCCTCAAGGTTTTAAAATACAATACATAATCGAAAGTAAATCCAAAGTCAAATACGAATACAATACAAATGTCAATACGTGGGTCATAAAGGAATTACATCAAGCAAAACGAATTCCAAATACAATAAATATATGATCCCAAAATGTGCAAGGCATGATCAACTACATCCTCAAACTCCTGAAAAAGCGTTAAAAACGACATCAACACAATGTTGGTGAATTATTCGCAATATGTAAATAAAGATTGACCCAATAAAAGATTTAATAATCAATTTAAGTTTCAAAAGCATATCTTGATGTATAACCCTAGCGTGAGTATAGATACCAAAGATTAAACATACACTGAACTTGACCACAAATCCCCTAACCTAAGGCGATGCAATACCAAAGGCAACAAACAATCATACGGCCATAACATTCACTCGTAGGGATATCCTAACAAGTAATGAGGGTTGGTCAAACCCATATAGATCTATATATATGCAACCGTGGGCAATAAGCTAACAAGTGTATAAGGGGGGCTTACCCAAGCCTATGAAGCATCCTAATCTAAGGTGATACTGATACACTAGGCATACAAGATATACATCATACAATAGTTCAAAAACGCTTTCCAGCCCAAAATAATAAGAGAAAAGGGGCTACGAATAACTCACTAGATAAGCTCGGCAAGATATCGGGTGTAAAATCAATAAGGAGCTAATAATCCGCCGCCTAAGTGCCCTAAAACAATATAACATAGTCTAAGTATCTCATTAACATAGTACGGTTTAGCCTTGTCGGTTAAGTTTAGTGTTTAAGATATATTAAAGTATTCCAACGATTTCCAAATCGAGTCGTGATGACGGTTCAAGGTGACGATGTTCCGCGCCGATAGGGACGATAGGAAAATATCGATAATTTCACGTCATAATGACTATTAGAGAGGAATAACATTCCGAGCCGAACTTGACTAACAGGAACGTCGATTGAAAGGAATACTGTTACCAAAGTTTATTGAAATCGACCAAAGTCAACGTCGAAGATGTTGACTTGGTCAAAGTCAAAGATGTTGACTTGGTCAAAGTCAAAGTCAACAATTTATAGAAAAAGTCAAAATCAAAGATTTTATAGAAAAGTCAAAATTGACGATTTTGGATTTGAAATATAACTTAGACAATTTAGGAGTAAAAGACTTTTATTTCAGAATAATAGAGTAAAAATGAGTTATAACGGTTTTAAACGATTTGTTGTAAAACATAAGTAAAACGTTTGTTTAATTATTTCGATAATGTTTAATATTGCGGTAATGTCTTTGAGTCCAAAGACGGTATTTGGCTTATATAGTACTTTTATACATAATATATTACTGATATAAGTTTAAAGTTGAAATATGTTACGAGTCCAAGTCGATTAGTAACGAAAAATGGAATTTTTGAAGATCAGACCCCAGGTGCTGCGCACCTATGGGTAGGTGCTTAGCACCGGGCCATTTTCCAAATTTATGAAATTTACGTTTTAGCCGAAATCTGATTCGTTTGACGTTTTATGGTAAAAAGGTAAACTGTCCGAAAGTTAATTTAGGTTCAAATAACATTTACCAAGTGTTATATATATGTATGTGTGTAGTTTTTACATAGTAATATAGTAAATACGTTAATTTCGGTAATTAGCACATCTTAACATATTTTACCCGTTTTAAGTCCAAATTTCCGAGAACGAAAGGTGTTGGTCTAATATGTTAACCTAACCGTTTTTCAAGGCTTTAAACCGAATTTAAAAGTAAAGGAAAGAAATAGTTTAAAGAAAGTGATGATTTTTACCGATTTCACCCGCAAGACGTGAAGATGTTGGAAACTTGCAAGGATTCGGAGGAAGGACTTTGATGGTGGTGGTGAGGAGGTAAAGAGCTCCAAAACACAAAAAGTCCGTCATTAGTAAAAGTCTCAAAAGAAAGGAAATAGGGATTCTCGGAGAAACTTCCTTACCACAATACGTTATGGAGTTCTCTTCAAAAGGTAGTCAACTCCATGTGTGGTGGTAGATTTATGAGGAAGCAAAGACTTCCATTCATGGTAAACATAAGATATATGTTAGAAGTTTCTCAAATAGGAAGAAAATAAGGAGAGTTTGGAGAGTTTTCATACCAAAACTTCTATGACGTTTCTCCAAGAAAAATCACCGAAACTCCACCACTTCAAGGGTATCAACGGAAGTAGAAGCTTGTAAGATGAAAGAATTAAGATTGAGTGTTAGGAAACTTCTCTCAAGATAGATGAAAAGAGAAGAAAGTGAAAGAAACAACAAGGAAGTTACTTACCGAAATGGTGTAGAATCAAAGGGTGTTAACAAAAGATGATTTCCCCATCTTTCTCACTTGGATTCTCACTTCAATTTGAGGGTATTAAGCTCTTATTTCTCTGGAAATGTTGAGAGAAAACAAGACTTTTAGGTGAAGTGAGAATGAATGAAAAAGTGGTAAAGTGGTTTGATGTTAGTTTGTAATTTTGGAAGCATAGGAAGTGTAAACCTTCTCTAGATCCACAAACTTACTAATCACACCCAAATGAGGCAAGTTACAGCCAGAATCACGTGGCTAAAGTTGTAGAATCTCAAGAATTTGACTCACAAAGTCGATTTTGGAATTTAGCCAAAAACAAGGGAGGTGCTGCGCACCTACCAAGTAGGTGCTTAGCACCGACCTTTTTCTTGGCAAAATCCGTTAACTTTTCGTTAAAGGACCAGATTTGTAACAGATTCCGTTAGTTCTCCGTTAAAGGACTAACTTTGTAATAGAATTAGTTAGAGGACTAACTTTGTAATGAAATTTCGAAATATGATTTTTCTTAACCGACGATTATGGCGTAAACACAATACTTTAATAACGCGAGTATACTAGATATTAGGCACTTAGGTGGTTTTAAAGCTTCCGTCTCGAGAGACAAAGTGATAAAACACATAAACCCGACTCAAATGTATAAAACGTGAGTAAAATAAAGCGAAATGCAAGGGTCCAAATCATTGCGAATAAAAAGAGTAATAATCGATAAATGAAATATACCTCGAAAAGACGGATTGTCACAGCATCCCCCAGTAAAAAGGAATTTCGTCCTCGAAATTCTACCGAACACTGCTGCTAGCAAAAAGATGTGGGTACTTCTTCTGCATCTCGTCCTCCCGCTCCCAAGTAAACTCAGCTCCAATCTTCGAGTTCCATCGGACCTTCACTATCGGAATCCGACTCCGCCGTAACTGTTTGACATCTCGGTCAACAATCTCCACCGGCTCCTCTATCACGTGAAGTGAGTCATCCAACCGTAGTTTCTCCAGTGGTACAATCAGGGTCTCATCAGCAAGGCACTTCTTGAGATGCGATACATGAAATACGTTGTGCACACCGCACAACTCAGGTGGCAACTCAAGTCGATAAGCCACTGGACCAACACGGGGCAAAATCCTGAAGGGACCCGTAAAACGTGGACTAAGCTTGCTGCGTTTCTCAAATCGAAACACACCCTTCCACGGAGAAACTTTCAACAACACCATATCCCCAACCTGAAACTCCAAAGGTCTCCTACGCAAATCCGCGTACTTCTTCTGACGGTCTCGGGCGGCTATCAAACGATCCTTGATCCTGAAGATCTTATCTGTCGTCTCCTGAATCAACTCGGGACCTGTAATCTGGCTATCTCCTATCTCTGCCCAACATATCGGAGATCTACACTTCCTACCGTAAAGGGACTCAAATGGAGCACAGTTGATGCTGGAGTGGTAACTATTATTATACGAGAACTCGACCAATGGTAAATGTCGATCCCAACTCCCACCAAAATCTAACACACACGCCCGAAGCATATCCTCCAATGTCTGAATAGTACGCTCACTCTGCCCATCTGTCTGAGGATGATAAGCCGTACTCATATCCAATCTGGTACCCAAAGATCGCTGTAAAGACTGCCAAAACCTCGAAGTGAATCGCGCATCACGGTCTGAAATAACTGATACTGGAATGCCATGCTTGGCCACAATCTCGTCGATGTACAATCTAGATACCTTCTCTACTCGGTAATCTTCACGAATAGGAAGAAAGTGCGCTGACTTAGTCAGCCGATCGACAATAACCCAGATAGTATCATAACCTCCTGTAGACCTAGGAAGTTTCGTAACAAAATCCATCGTGATCCTCTCCCACTTCCACTGTGGGATCTCGGGCTGCTGGAGAAGGCCGGAAGGCTTCTGGTTCTGAGCCTTGACCTTCGAACACGTCAAACACTTGCCCACATACTCGGCAATCGCCCGCTTAATGCCAGGCCACCAATAGAACTCCTTCAGGTCATGGTACATCTTATCCGCTCCTGGATGAACGGAATAATTGGACTTATGACCCTCATCTAAAATCAACTGCCTAAGACCAACGGGAACCCAAATACGATCCATGAAGTACATCACCCCGTCGTCCTTCGGCTCCAACTGTCGTGCCAAACTGAATAAACCCTCATCCTTAAGGCGATCCTCGGTGAGAGCCTCCTGCTGAGCCTGAATAATACGAGCCTTCAAGCTCGACTGAATAGAAACCATCATAGCACGAATCCTCACCGGCTTAACCGACTCCTTGCGACTCAACGCATCGGCTACAACATTCGCCTTACCTGGATGGTAGCGAATCTCACAATCATAATCGTTGAGCAACTCAACCCATCGACGTTGTCTCATATTCAACATCTTTTGATCAAAGATGTGCTGTAACGACTTATGATCGGTGAATACGGTACACTTAGTACCATAAAGATAGTGACGCCAGATCTTCAAAGCAAAAACTAATGCGCCCAACTCTAGATCGTGTGTCGTGTAATTCTGCTCATGAATCTTCAACTGACGAGAAGCATAGGCAATCACTTTCCCATTCTGCATCAGTACACAACCGAGTCCCTTATGCGAAGCGTCGCAATATACTACAAAATTCTCGGTACCCTCGGGAAGACTCAAAATAGGCATCACACAACAGCTTCTTCAGTAACTGAAAAGCTTCCTCCTGTTCTTCACCCCAAACAAACTCCTCACTCTTCTGGGTCAATTTAGTCATAGGCGAGGCTATCTTCGAGAAATTCTCGATGAAGCGACGATAGTAGCCTGCCAAACCCAAGAATGACCGGATCTCAGTGGGTGTCTTCGGAGCGACCCAATCTCTAACGGCTTCAATCTTGGCAGGATCAACGTGAATGCCCTCACCGCTGACCACGTGGCCAAGAAACTGAACCGCAGACAACCAAAACTCACATTTCGAGAACTTAGCGTAGAGTTTCTCCTGTCTAAGCAACTCCAACACTAGTCTCAAATGCTCCTCGTGCTCTTCCCGGCTACGAGAGTATATCAGAATGTCGTCGATGAAAACGATCACGAACTTGTCGAGGTAAGGACGACATATACGGTTCATCATGTCCATGAAAGCTGCAGGCGCATTCGTGAGACCGAAAGGCATAACCAAAAACTCGAAGTGGCCGTACCGTGTCCTGAAGGCGGTCTTCGGAATGTCCTCCTCGTGCACTCTCAACTGATGATATCCGGATCGTAAATCAATCTTCGAAAAGAAGCAAGAACCCTGAAGCTGATCGAACAAGTCATCTATACGTGGTAAGGGATACCGATTCTTCACCGTCAGCTTATTCAACTCCCTGTAGTCGATACACAACCTCATAGATCCATCCTTCTTCTTAACGAAGAGTACCGGCGCGCCCCAAGGAGAGAAACTCGGTCTAACAAAGCCTTTATCCACCAACTCCTGAATCTGCTTCGATAGCTCTAACATCTCCGAAGGTGCTAACCGATAAGGAGCCTTTGCCACTGGCGCTGCTCCGGGAACCAAGTCTATGCGAAACTCTACCTGTCTACTAGGGGGTAACCCAGGTAAGTCCTCTGGAAATACATCGGGAAAGTCACGAACCACCGGCTTCTCCTCAATCTTCTCCGCGGAGTCTTTCTTCACAAGGTGTGCAAGAAAGAGTGTGCAATCCCGTTTGATGTACTCCCGAACCTTCAAACACGAAACGATTTTAAGGCGCTTCCCCGCCTTATTCCCCTGAACTAACAACGGACCACCAACTGGTAACGGAATACGAATCATCTTCTCAAAACATACGATCTCTGCCCGGTGTGCCGCTAACCAATCCATACCGATAATAACGTCGAAACTACCTAGTGTAATCGGAATCAAGTCAATAGGAAAAGAGTGATCACCAAAGCTAACACTACAATCACTAAGTATCTCAGAAGCATGCAAATACTCACCGTCAGCTAGCTCTATCTCAAAGGCAGGCACTAAAGGTCTAGATGTACAACTAATCATGGTCCTAAACTCAGTAGATATAAAGCTTCTATCGGCACCAGAGTCAAATAAAATAAATGCAGGCTGATCACAAATAAGAAAAGTACCCGTGACAACGCGAGGATCCTGCTGTGCCTCCTGGGCCCCCATAACAAAAGCTCTACCACGAGAACCTGAACCAGATGCAGTACCAGTACCAGCCGAAGCTAACTTGGGACACTTGTCCCGGTGATGATCAGCAGAACCACACTCAAAACACTTACCCCTCTGGGCACGGCAAAACCTATCAGTGTGTCCTAGCTTCTTGCATTTCCCGCACTCCCAACACTTCACCTCCTGAGAATGATGATTACTGCACCGTCCACATTTCGGATACTTGCTCTGAGTATTCGGGGTCACCGCAACATAAGACTGCACTACGTGAGGTGTATCCTGCCTCCTACTCTTCTTCCTCGAATCACTATGACGGAATCCACCACTCCGTTTCCCTCCGGAGTGCTGCCTGGGTACCATGGGTGGTAGTCTACCATCGCGGACCGCGTTATGAGTCAACGTGGTCGCGAGCTCCACCGCGCTCTGGAATGTGCATGGCCTCGAAGCCATAACATTATCCCGAATCTCCTGGGATAATCCACGGATGTAACGACTGATCCTCTTAGGCTCCGGACGAACCAAGTGTGGAACTAACTGCGACAAAGTATAAAACCGTGTAGTGTATCCCATGATGTCCGACCCAACCATCTCTAGCTTCAACAACTCCTCCTCTAGCCTCTCGAGCTCCGCCTCAGGCACATACTCAGTAAGGATCAATTCCTTCAGCTGTTCCCAAGTCATCATATCAGTCTCCACCCGACCTCGAACGCTCACGATGGAATTCCACCAAGTCAATGCTGTATCCTGTAGAACAAACGTAGCATAACGGACCTTATCCTCCTCTGCGCAACCAACCGTACTGAAAATGGACTCTAACTTTTCCATCCACTGAAGTGTCCCAATAGCACCCTTTGTACCTCGGAACTCGGGGACTTTGCATCCCATGAAAGTCTTCAGTGAACATCCCCTCCGTGGAGTGTCATCAATAATAATGGTGCGTCGAGTAGAGTCGTCCGCTCTACTAGAACCAGAACCTCCCACATGCATACCCGTCTCGGGTCCACCAAATCCAGTAACCACAACATCAGGACCACCGTGTCCAGAACCACCTGAACCAGTACTCGTACCCTCGGGACCTCCACCCGTAGCTATAGGCTCGGGGCCACCATGACCTGATCCACCAGTACCCGTGCCGTCACTGCTATGCACCGTACTCTCCCTAATCTGAGCAACAATAGTAGGTAGCATCTCCACTATCTGCTGAGCAACAAGCTGAGCTAAATCGGGTGTAGTCTCTGGACCCGAATCATCAGTCCTCGTAACAGGTGTAGGACCGCTAGTCCTCGTAACTGGGGTAGGACCACTAGTCCTCGTGACTGGAGTAGGACCTCTAGTCCTCGTGAATGGAGTAGGACCGCTAGTTCTTGCGTTCGCAGCTCTAGCCTTTGTGCTCGGACGTCCGCGTCTCGCTGACTGTCTCGTACCGGTAGTCTTCCTAGGCGGCATCGTCCTAAAAGTAGAAACGTGTTAATCAAACTAGGCGACAAAATAAAGTTAGATAATAAAAGCAAAACGAGAAACAATTAAACACGTAAAGCAAATAAAGCACACGTAGTAAATCAGAGAAAATCGATTGAAAAAGCCTCCGGTCATAGTCCAAGTGATTTCCTTCATAAAGCCACTCGGTTCGCTATAACCATTGGCTCTGATACCAATTTCTGTCACACCCCGCTCAAAGCGGAAACACGGAGTGTTCCAGTTAATGATATCAAGAGTCAAGGATTACATCATACAACCGTAAACAAAACATCAAATCATATTAATCATGCCTCAAGGTTTTAAAATACAATACATAATCGAAAGTAAATCCAAAGTCAAATACGAATACAATACAAATGTCAATACGTGGGTCATAAAGGAATTACATCAAACAAAACGAATTCCAAATACAATAAATATATGATCCCAAAATGTGCAAGGCATGATCAACTACATCCTCAAACTCCTGAAAAAGCGTTAAAAACGACATCAACACAATGTTGGTGAATTATTCGCAATATGTAAATAAAGATTGACCCAATAAAAGATTTAATAATCAATTTAAGTTTCAAAAGCATATCTTGATGTATAACCCTAGCGTGAGTATAGATACCAAAGATTAAACATACACTGAACCTGACCACAAATCCCCTAACCTAAGGCGATGCAATACCAAAGGCAACAAACAATCATACGGCCATAACATTCACTCGTAGGGATATCCTAACAAGTAATGAGGGTTGGTCAAACCCATATAGATCTATATATATGCAACCGTGGGCAATAAGGTGCTGTTCTTTTGAACCAAAGGTTTTTCCTCTGAATCTGAATACCAGCTCTGAATAATCAGAGGTGGTCCAAAACTCTGAATCTGAATCAATATACTATGTTCTTTTTTCCTTCGTAACATCTGTTTTACTATATTAGTACTAAACTGTTTCATTTATAAAACGTCTTAAATAAAAACATTCATAAAATGTTCAAACATAGTGGCAACATTTTTCAAATAAAGATAATATTCAAACAACATTTTCAACATTTTTGCATTAATTGTGCCGCAAGCTGATCTCGACAATTGATCATATATTGTTGATTTGTTGTATTTCCATGTGGTTGAACCTCGTCCTCATCATACTCGTCTCCATCTTGTACATTCTCGTTAGCACGTACTTCACCTCGATCATATTCGGAGAAAAAATCATCACTTAATCCTTATTTTTGTATAAAAATATGAATAGCAAAGCATGCAATAGTAATATCTCTTTGTTTCACCAAATAATACGGAGTCATTCTCTTCAAGATGGGAAAACGTGCTTTCAAAACACCAAAAGCACGCTCAATCACGTTTCTAAGTTTAGCGTGAGCGTGATTGAACAAATTAATAAACTAATTGTCTAATATCAATTTCAAGATATAAAAATAATTAACAAAAGAAAAGTTCACATAAAAGTCAATGTAATAGTAGGAGTTTATAGGCAATCGAAAACAAATACATATTAAAAAAAAATTATATCACCTAAATCTAACAAACAATCATCAATATCAATTTATATAACGAAATCAAGTGACAAACCATTGAAAAAAAAATCAAAAATTATTTGAATTTAAGGATGGAAAACTTACCGGTGAAGAGAAAGAGGTAATCCGAGGTAAAAAGAGGTTTTTCATGTAGGGTTGGATCAGAGGTAAAAAGAGGTTTTTTGTCTCTGGTTGAAAAAAAAAAAAGAACAACAAAATTTTTAAAACCTCTGACCGGGTGAGAGTTCAGAGCCTATTAAGACTTTTTTTTGAAAAAAGAACAACACCTAAGCTAACAAGTGTATAAGGGGGGCTTACCCAAGCCTAAGAAGCATCCTAATCTAAGGTGATACTGATACACTAGGCATACAAGATATACATCATACAATAGTTCAAAAACGCTTTCCAGCCCAAAATAATAAGAGAAAAGGGGCTACGAATAACTCACTAGATAAGCTCGGCAAGATATCGGGTGTAAAATCAATAAGGAGCTAATAATCCGCCGCCTAAGTGCCCTAAAACAATATAACATAGTCTAAGTATCTCATTAACATAGTACGGTTTAGCCTTGTCGGTTAAGTTTAGTGTTTAAGATATATTAAAGTATTCCAACGATTTCCAAATCGAGTCGTGATGACGGTTCAAGGTGACGATGTTCCGCGCCGATAGGGACGATAGGAAAATATCGATAATTGCACGTCATAATGACTATTAGAGAGGAATAACATTCCGAGCCGAACTTGACTAACAGGAACGTCGATTGAAAGGAATACTGTTACCAAAGTTTATTGAAATCGACCAAAGTCAACGTCGAAGATGTTGACTTGGTCAAAGTCAAAGATGTTGACTTGGTCAAAGTCAAAGTCAACAATTTATAGAAAAAGTCAAAATCAAAGATTTTATAGAAAAGTCAAAATTGACGATTTTGGATTTGAAATATAACTTAGACAATTTAGGAGTAAAAGACTTTTATTTCAGAATAATAGAGTAAAAATGAGTTATAACGGTTTTAAACGATTTGTTGTAAAACATAAGTAAAACGTTTGTTTAATTATTTCGATAATGTTTAATATTGCGGTAATGTCTTTGAGTCCAAAGACGGTATTTGGCTTATATAGTACTTTTATACATAATATATTACTGATATAAGTTTAAAGTTGAAATATGTTACGAGTCCAAGTCGATTAGTAACGAAAAATGGAATTTTTGAAGATCAGACCCCAGGTGCTGCGCACCTATGGGTAGGTGCTTAGCACCGGGCCATTTTCCAAATTTATGAAATTTACGTTTTAGCCGAAATCTGATTCGTTTGACGTTTTATGGTAAAAAGGTAAACTGTCCGAAAGTTAATTTAGGTTCAAATAACATTTACCAAGTGTTATATATATGTATGTGTGTAGTTTTTACATAGTAATATAGTAAATACGTTAATTTCGGTAATTAGCACATCTTAACATATTTTACCCGTTTTAAGTCCAAATTTCCGAGAACGAAAGGTGTTGGTCTAATATGTTAACCTAACCGTTTTTCAAGGCTTTAAACCGAATTTAAAAGTAAAGGAAAGAAATAGTTTAAAGAAAGTGATGATTTTTACCGATTTCACCCGCAAGACGTGAAGATATTGGAAACTTGCAAGGATTCGGAGGAAGGACTTTGATGGTGGTGGTGAGGAGGTAAAGAGCTCCAAAACACAAAAAGTCCGTCATTAGTAAAAGTCTCAAAAGAAAGGAAATAGGGATTCTCGGAGAAACTTCCTTACCACAATACGTTATGGAGTTCTCTTCAAAAGGTAGTCAACTCCATGTGTGGTGGTAGATTTATGAGGAAGCAAAGACTTCCATTCATGGTAAACATAAGATATATGTTAGAAGTTTCTCAAATAGGAAGAAAATAAGGAGAGTTTGGAGAGTTTTCATACCAAAACTTCTATGACGTTTCTCCAAGAAAAATCACCGAAACTCCACCACTTCAAGGGTATCAACGGAAGTAGAAGCTTGTAAGATGAAAGAATTAAGATTGAGTGTTAGGAAACTTCTCTCAAGATAGATGAAAAGAGAAGAAAGTGAAAGAAACAACAAGGAAGTTACTTACCGAAATGGTGTAGAATCAAAGGGTGTTAACAAAAGATGATTTCCCCATCTTTCTCACTTGGATTCTCACTTCAATTTGAGGGTATTAAGCTCTTATTTCTCTGGAAATGTTGAGAGAAAACAAGACTTTTAGGTGAAGTGAGAATGAATGAAAAAGTGGTAAAGTGGTTTGATGTTAGTTTGTAATTTTGGAAGCATAGGAAGTCTAAACCTTCTCTAGATCCACAAACTTACTAATCACACCCAAATGAGGCAAGTTACAGCCAGAATCACGTGGCTAAAGTTGTAGAATCTCAAGAATTTGACTCACAAAGTCGATTTTGGAATTTAGCCAAAAACAAGGGAGGTGCTGCGCACCTACCAAGTAGGTGCTTAGCACCGACCTTTTTCTTGGCAAAATCCGTTAACTTTTCGTTAAAGGACCAGATTTGTAACAGATTCCGTTAGTTCTCCGTTAAAGGACTAACTTTGTAATAGAATTAGTTAAAGGACTAACTTTGTAATGAAATTTCGAAATATGATTTTTCTTAACCGACGATTATGGCGTAAACACAATACTTTAATAACGCGAGTATACTAGATATTAGGCACTTAGGTGGTTTTAAAGCTTCCGTCTCGAGAGACAAAGTGATAAAACACATAAACCCGACTCAAATGTATAAAACGTGAGTAAAATAAAGCGAAATGCAAGGGTCCAAATCATTGCGAATAAAAAGAGTAATAATCGATAAATGAAATATAACTCGAAAAGACGGATTGTCACACCAATAATGTATATTTGTCAATATATACTATTTTAGTGTTTCCAAAAATGTATATTTGTCAATATATACTTTGTAGTTAAGCGTGTCTGGGCCAGAGTAGTTCCAGGATGGGAGTGACCTCTTGGGAAGCTCTACCAAAAGCAAATCCGTGAGCCTTGCAGGCAGAGCGGATAATATCGTGGGCATGAAAAGGAGGGGTGTTACAGTTACTAATCCATAATAAGACGACACATGGATATGTTGGTCGCCTTCCTTAGACCTCGATTTGGACCCAATCACTAGAAAGTTGCGGAATGACTTTCAAGTGACTTTATGATGGTGTAACACACAAATAACCGAATGTTTGATATTATTAAGCTAACATAAAGCTTTATAATACGAATAATATCAAAGAAAAACGATTGCAAGACTTTAGACGGCTCGGAAATGGTGTTACGCAACTATGGACTCACGGTGGCGAAACAACAGTTTCTCTCACTAGAACGGTTTCATTTACGTATGGTGGTTAAAGTATTTATAATGCTCACCTACCCCAACGTTTTTACGCAACCGCAACACCCAGAGTGGGTGTTGCACAGCTTTGGTATTGCCTGCGCAACACCAAGCGTAACAGTCGATAAATCGCTCGAAACACTTTACAACTCGATCTATATACATGCTAGACTTCACGACACGTTTCTAAACTAAGTACAAACTAAAAACAATGACAAATATGCTTCAACAGGATATTATATGGCAACTTTGAAGGATTGATCCCATGGCAAACATGGTAGGGTAGGTCTAATGGCTAAGAGTCTGAGGTGTACCAAATCTTCGTGTGGTATATAACAGGTTGTCCATCAGTTTCATACCGAAAACGTGCAACCAAAGCTCTCAACTTCGTCAATTCTAAGCCACAATAACATACACTTAAATAACAAGCAATTATCCATTTCATTTAATTTTGCTTTTAAAGTTTATGTCACAAAATGGAATAAACAATAAGTTATCAAATATAAACAATAGGTTATCGCATAAACATACCAACATAATTAACTAATCCTAGAGGAATAGTACTTAATTAGCTCTTAAAAGTGAATTGATCCACTTTCAACTAAGTTCAGAATCTGATCAACTTCCATTGGATCATTCACACCCGGGTGAATTCTTGGTAAAATCCACTAGAGACGCTTTAGACACACTCTTGATTGACATAAATCTTAAGTGGATAAACTTCATACCATCCAGGGCTAATCGCTCTATATTGGAGATCCCTTTTATATATATTGTCAACCCGAATTAACCTGATGAGTAAGGGAGTGCTTCAAACATGGGAATACCAGTTATGTAGTATGGCACGAATAATAATTAAACATATTTTCTTTGAATGTGAAGCTGAAAAATCGGTACCTCATCTTTTAATCGATTTGGCTAGCAGCTATGGAGAATCGTCTTTCATCTAAATTTGAAAGAAACTTTAAAGCTCTGGTCGTCGTATGTGTTCTTTGGAATTTCTGAAATGAAGTTTCTTTTAGCAACTCAACAAATTCATATTCAACTGCCCGCGTTTGGATGGATCGATAACATATGTAAAAAAATTAACTTAAATTGGAGAAAATGGCTAAAAAATCCTTGTTTATGTGTTATCTTATCATTACCCATAAACTAAACTAATTCTTTTCATTTTGCTGTACTATTTTCTCGTTAACTTGTTAGTTTATTAATATATTGTGTTATATATCTTATCATGCATGTACATATAAAACAAGAAACAATGTTGGTTGTTTGACCAATCATTCATGTTAACACACCATGTGCCATTGAAACATGTAGCAAGTCTTATTTGAAGACATGGATGGCCCATTTGACTATTAGGACGCAGAGTAGATGACATGTCATTTTATAAATTATATGGCCATTTGTCCAATGAGACACACCAATAGTTTTTATCTTATCTTTTGGACCCCAGAAACAAAAGAGTTAGAGAGGGGAGGGGGTCATGTTGTCCTGAATACATATACCACATACTAATATGTATTATCTTTTACACATCAAGAATGACTAAAATTTGAACAATAATGCTAACATGTCATGTACCTCGGGTTGTAAAAGTTGTGCATTGCTCGAAATTTGTCGATTTCCAAAGCCGGGAGTTTGTTTTAGATTGGCCTATATATAGAGAGAAATGGAAGTACATGTGTATAGGTACTCTTAGAAAGTTTTAAACAAGTTTCTATAATATGGCAGCTACAAGCTTATCAGCCTTCAAGATTTTGAGGCAACGCTCACTGGTGAGATGTTCAAAGCAAATCCGGGAGCAAAAGGCGCGACTTTATATCATATGGAGGTGTACCATGTTTCTAATTTGCTCTCAAGATTAACAAGTAGTATGGAGGTTGTTTAAAGTGCACCGGTTAGCTCTTGGAAGGTGTAAGTTTTAGATGTAACGATCTTTGCATGTATATAGAAAGAAATGTTTTGTAAGGTGATCTTTTTATAATGATAAACTAATTATTAGTACCACAATTCGAATATCCATTGTGTAGTTTATGTTGATATCTAATACTATGTGGGATAAAATAGAATACTGGTTTCAAGTTCATGTGAAAGTTTGAAAATTTAACACCATATACAGTTATACACTATAGGAAAAATATCAAATTTAACGGCCACTTACGCGTCATCACAAATTATTACATTCTACACGACAAAAAAAGTTACATTTTGACTCCGATCTGGTCAAATTTCCGACTCGAATTTTTGCTAATAATGTTGGTTTTCTATTTTCCCAACAAAAAAGAAAATTGGACGGGTTAGCGAGGAATATAAATAAATATATATATATATATATATATATATATATATATATATATATATATATATATATATATATATATATATATATAAATAAATATATATATATATATAAATAAATATATATATATATATATAAATATATATATATATATATAAAGGAGTAGGATCAAATAAAAAATATTAAAATTATAAAAAGTGTGAGAAACATTGTGAGAGTAACATTGGCAAGCTTTGAAAAAAAAAAAAAAAAAATTTAATAAAAAGATATTTAAAAAAATAATATATTTTTTTTTGAACAAAAAAAATCGTAAAAAAATAAAAATTTGGAAAAAAAAAAGATTTGAAATTCTTTTTGATAACGTCATCTGCCACGTAATATGATGCACACACAAAATATGATGCACATTAATGATACACAAAAAATATGAGTCATATAAATGATACACATTAATGATACACAAAAAATATGAGTCATATAAATGATGCACACAAAAAAAACTATGATATTCAACTATGATGCACACATAAAATGTTCATCATAGATGTGCATCATAAATATGCATCATAAATGTGTATCATATTTTTTTTCGTACATAACTTTTTTCGAGCAAATAGAAAAAAAAAAATTCTCGAAAAAAAAAAAATTCTATTTTTTTTTAAATATTTTTTTTATTAAAAATATTATTTCTTTATTAAAAAAAAAATTCAAGCTTGCCACATGTCACTCCCACAATGTTTCTCACACTTTTTACAAATTTAACACTTTTTACATGAACCCTCCTATATATATATATATATATATATATATATATATATATATATATATATATATATATATATATATATATATATATATATATAGTAATTGGATCGGGTAAAAACGGCCCAAAGTCTAGAAACGCTAAGAACCAATGCTGACCGTCCGATTAAGATGATGATCAGTAGTAACCACTTACTACTGATCAGTAGTAACCTTTTACTGATCAGTAGTAACCTTCTATTGATCAATAGTAACCTTACTACTGATCAGCAACAAATTCTACTGATCAGTAGTAAGTGGTTACTACTGATCATCACCTTAATCGGACGGTCAACATTGGTTCTTAGCGTTCCTAGACTTTGGGTCGTTCTTACTCGAACCTCACCCTATATATATATATATATATATATATATATATATATATATATATATATATATATATATATATATATATATATATATATAGGGTGAGGTTCAAATGAGATCCTCAATTTTTCTAGGGATCCAGAGATCCACTTTTCAGCCACACATTTTACCCTTAAATTTTTTTTTTTTTTTTTTTATTTTTTATTTTTTTTTTTGCTATGTTTTACTTAACTTTTATTTTTCAAAATCACATGTGATTTTTTTGTAAAAAATTGAAATCACATATGATTTTCAAAAACCAAAATTTATAAATTTTAAAATCACACGTGAATTTTTTTTTTTGGAAAATCACATGTGATTTTCAAAAACCAAAATTTATAATTTTTAAGGTCACATTTGAAATATTTGTTTCTCGAAAATCACATGTGATTTTATAAGCAAAATAGTTTGTAGGTTAAAAATCACATGTGATTTTACCCATAAAAGATTTGTGGATTGAAAATCACATTTGATTTTTAAAAATAAGGTTGAAAATCAAATGTGATTTTCGGAAGAAAAAAAAATAAAAAATAAAAAGTAAATAAAAAGGTAAAAGAAAAAAGTAAAAAAAAAATTAGAAGAAAAGCAAAAAAAAAAACCCCAAAGATATAAGAAAAAATGGGTGGTTAAAAAGTGGATCCCTAGATCTTTAGAAAATTAGTGATCCCATTTGAACCCCAAAATATATATATATATATATATATATATATATATATATATATATATATATATATATATATATATATATATATATATATATATATATATATATATATATATATATATATATAGATTGGGGTTCAAAATCCCTAATTTTCTAGAGATCCAGTGATCCCTTCCTAACCACCCATTTTTTCTTATATCTTTGTTCTTTTTTTTTTTTCTTTTTTTTTCTAAATTTTTTTTTTTACTATTTTTCTAAAAAAAAAATTTACTTTTTTCTTTTCCTTTCTATTTACTTTTTTTTTTTTTTTTTTCCGAAAATCACATTTGATTTTCAACCTTACTTTTTAAAAATCACATGTGATTTTCAATCTACAAATATTTTATGGATAAAATCACGTTTGATTTTAAAAAATTATTGATTATTTTTTACCAAAATCACATGTGATTTTTAACTTACAAACTATTTTGCTTATAAAATCACATGTGATTTTCGAGAAACAAATTTTTCAAGTGTGACTTTAAAATTTATTAAGTTTGGTTTTTGAAAATCACATGTGATTTTCGACAAAAAAAAAAATTCACGTGTGATTTTAAAATTTATAAATTTTGGTTTTTGAAAATCACATGTGATTTCAATTTTTTACAAAAAAATCACATGTGATTTTGAAAAAAAAAAGGGTAAGTAAAACATAACAAAAAAAAAAAAAAAAAAGGAATTAAAAAACGAAAAAAAAAAAATAAAAAATATAAAGGGAAAAATGAATGGTTAGGAAGCCTTTGTGGTTTTGACCCCTAAGTGAATTTGTGTGGCTAAAAAGTGGATCTTTGGATCTCTAGCAAATTGAGGATCCCATTTGAACCTCACCCTATATATATATATATATATATATATATATATATATATATATATATATATATATATATATATATATATATATATATATATATATATATATATATATATATATATATGTATGTATATATATATATACATATATATATATATATATATATATACATATATATATATATATATATATATATATATATATATATATATATATATATATATATACATATATATATATATATATATATATATATATATATATATATATATATATATATATATATATATATATATATATATATATATATATATACATATATATATATATATATATATATATATATATATATATATATATATATATATATATATATATATATATATATATAGTGAATGGTTCATGCGAGAACTCTTTTTTTTGCGAGAACTGCGAGAACTCTTACAAAAAGTGTTAAATCACGTCTCACTTTGTTCATTCACATGCAAACTCTTTTAGAGATTAATAATCAAGTAAATATAAAGGTAAAAAACTAAAAAAAATCATATAAAATAACGTAAAAAAATTTCGTTCATATATGAACTCATTTTTTGAAAAAAAAACGTTCACATATGAACACTTCTAAATACGCGTGATTTTATATAATTTTTTTAATTTTTCATCTATATTTTTACTAGATTTTTAACATTGAATAGTTTTTATATGTTAATGGACATAATTACATGTTAATTGACACTTTTTTTAAGAGTTCTCGCAGTTATCGCAGAAATAAGAGTTCTCGCATGAACCAGTCCCTATATATATATATATATATATATATATATATATATATATATATATATATATATATATATATATATATATATATATATATATATATATATATCGTCACTAAAGATAATTATATTTTCTTTTATAATTTTTTCTTTACAAAAATGATAAACAAAATAGAAAAAAATCCCGCCAAAATTTTAGCGCTAAGTTTTTTTTTTCTGTTTTATATATAAAATTATCAATTTAAATAACTGTTAAAATGAGAAAAATATTTAATAAATACCTTAAGCGACGAAATCATCGTCGATAAAGATTCCTAAACAATAAGGATGTGTTTGTTTTGAGGTTTTTTACTATGAGAATTGAAAATATTCTAAATACATTTGTTTGTTTAAAGAGTTTTTCATTAAAGAATGGTAATCATCTCAAAAAAAAAAAAAATCAAACCCATCTAAGTTGTTCCTTTATCTCTCACACATTTCATCATTATTTCTATCCTTCTCTCTAACACACGTAGCCTATTAAATCTTCAAACACATGGCCCGACCTATAAGAAACCTTTTCTCAACCCCACATTGGTGTCCGGCACTCAGGCCTCGTGTCCCAGCACATGTGACCCGATATTCCGCCACATGTGACCCCGCATTCCGCCTCGTGTCTCGGCTCATGTGACCCGACATTCCGCCACACTTGACCCGACATTCCGCCTCGTGTCCCGATACATGTGATCCGGGATTCCGCATGTGTCCCGACACTCGTCACCCGACATTCCGCCATATGTGACCTGCCATTCCGCCTCGTGTCCCGACACCCGTGATCCGACATTCGCCCGTGTCCTGACACTCGTCACCCGGAACACTGCCCGACACCTGCATATTGGCAAGTTTAGGTATAAAAGAGGTTTAGAAAGGTTGTTAGATCCATATTTTGCTCAATACCATGCATATTGGCAAGTTTTGAGCCAGAATTCACGTGATTGAAGTTGTGGAATCTCAAGAAAATTGAAAAAGCGTTTTTTGGCATGATCTGCTCAGACCTCGATTGCGTCGCAGTTCTTCGCTCAGGTAGTTGTCCGTTAAAAGGACTGAATTTGTAAGGAATTTAACGTTAAAGGACTAACTTTGTTAAATATTTTTAACGTCAATCTTAATCGTATAATCGAAGGCATAACTCACCCATACTTATCTTACGAGCATACTTATATCTAGTAGGCACTTAGGTACTAAACGTTTTCTTCACGAATGACAAAAACAATAATATAAAACCCGACTAAGTAAATAATTTGTGATAAAACGAAATAACAAATATAATAGGGTCAAAACGAAAACATCGATAAATAAAAGAACAAGTGGAACACCGAATCAGTACCTCAAAAACGCGATTGTCACACTTAACACACCCAAGACTCGTTTCACTACCAAAAAATTGAGTATCAGCCACAAAATTTAGCAACAGACCATTTCCGTTGCAAATTTCGAGAGAATTACCACAAAAAAAAAATACCGACAAAAGTTTGACATATTCCGTGGAATTAGCGACAAATTATCCTTCGGTAAACGTTTCCATCTCTAATCACTTGAAGACTGTTTTTTCCGACCATGGTTTTTGCAACGCCCTGTTTGTTGAAAATTTGCCGGTAACTTTATTTTGTGACGGATTTCCGACGAAAATGTCAGTCCGTCAGTTTCTTGTAGTGTTTTCAAATTAGATATAGTTAATATAAATGAAGCAATTCTATCTGTTAGACATAATTTCTTATGTCTAAATGAGGTTTGTTGCTCAGTAGCTAAAACTCATTTTCAAAGTTAGTTAGAGAAAAGGATTTCCATGTGTTACATGTTAAGTGTAGACACATGCTTTGTTACTCCCAGTTGAGGTTTGTTGGTCTTGGACTTTAGTCTGGCTAGCTAGCCCTTGAACAATTCAAATGTTTAAGGCAAAATTGGTATGGGGTATGCACATTATATCTTTAGTTTTTTACATGAAAACATAATAAAATAAATAAATAAAACTTGATATTATAATTCATTTTATGCAATCATTAGTTATAGATGTTGATCTCGAAGTTGTTTCTATTAGTTCTCAATGCATTCACATGCTTTTAAATTTTAATTATGAGTTCAATGCTCAAAACAACCATGACCATTCAAAAACTGGGCTCACTAGAGCAGATGTCACTTACATGGTGGTTTAAAGTTGTACCTAATCTACAAATGATGTCCCATGACACAAATGACATGACAAATTGTATAGTTCATACAAAAATGGCAAGGAAAAAAATTCGTTATGCCCTCATAAATGAACCATAATTACAAGAACAGTCAATGATCCATTTTGTGTGGATTATATTTCCATATTTATGTCATATGCTTGACCATTTACTAAGAGCACCCGGAGTGGGGCTCGTTCTCGCGTACGTTGTGCTAGTAACGACCGTTGTTGGATTTTTTTTTTTTTTTTTTTTTTTGTTTCAAACGTTGTTTTAATTATTAAAAAAAATTTTGAAAACCAACGGCTAGATTTTTAACCGTTGGTATTTTTAATTTTTAATTTTTTCTTTTTTTTTAAACCACAATTTCACCTATAAATACCCCCCACAACTTAACCAAAAAATCACACCATTTCTCATTCTCATTCTATCTCAATCTTTTTCTAAAAACTATATACAACAAAAAATGAGTTCGAATTCGTCAACCGATCACGATGTTACGGATTCATCATCTTCCGACTCCGAATTGATCGAAGTTCTAGTCAAGGCGGCACAAGCTATCGAACAAATGGAGATGGAAGAAAATGAGGCGGAAAGTTCACGCCGTACTGAAAAAAAGAAAAGACGTTATATCAACCACGATCGGACCGAAGCAAACGAAAACGTGTTACGACATTACTTATCCGGCGAAAGCACATACCCGGAGGAATATTTCCGTAGAAGATTTCGTATGAGAAGACCTCTTTTTTTATTGTATGTTTTTGTATTTTTATTTTAGTTATTGTAGTTTTGTTTTTTATTTTAATAAAATGTTATATTTATCTTATTTAAATGTTTTAAGAAAAAGAAAAAAAAAAAAAAAAAACTGGATCTTTCAACTCCCACTTTCACCCACAATCCTCATTATCATATCACCCAAAATCTCAGAATCATGATTCTCACTGCCACGTTAGCAAAAGTAATCTCAGAATCACCAGAATCGTGATTATCACTCCGGGTGCTCTAAGGAGAACATATATACTATTTTTGTGAACACACACACACACGTGATGATCATCTTATCCAACCATTTCTCAAGACAAGGATTGTTAGAACTTGGAAGTAGGGTGTGATTGTGTGAACACGGACACATGGTAATGAAATCAGTGATCAGATAATCTCTTCGGAAAGTGTTTGAAATCATTTTTCAAAAGCAAAAATTTGAGATTGTCTAGCTAGTTATGGCGAATTTCTCTTTAAGATAAGACCAAGAACAATATTTGTGTATGAACACTTGAAAGAAAGAACTATATAAGTTCAATTTATTAATTCCTCTTTGTTTGTTATACATTTAGAGGCATCCGTAATGTTTGTAACAAGTTTATAGCACTACCACATTATGACACGCCAATTTTTTATAAACCACAATTTTCTATAAATTTAGTCATATAAATTTATAAACTTCATATTTGAGTTTCATTTACTATAATATTAATAAAGAAATTAATGCTTAGACCCATTTCTTTATCTTTCTCTTTGGGTCATATACATGAACTTTTCTTTCTTCCATGTACTTTTATTCTATAAAACTTCTTGAAATAATGTATTAATTTTCTATGAACTCAACGTATGTTTTCACGTAGGATATGAACCTCCTTTATAAACCCCATTACGGATGCTCTTATAGATCACCAAAATTATGAAGGTTAATGGAATAATGGTAATCAAAACTGTCTAAAGCGGTCAGAAATGAGTAATGAGTGTAGTCACTGATTAAATAGTCATTAAAAGTGTATTGTCTTATTGAGTCACTAATCAAATTCACTCACCGACCAAAGTGAGGCATTGACCAAAATTACTCTATGACCAAAGTGCAAGAATACGTCCACTGACTAGAATAACTCAGGTGCTGTTCTTTTTTGAAAAAAAAGTCTGAATGGGTCAGAGGTTTTAAAATTTTTGTTGTTCTTTTTTTTTTTTTCAACTAGAGACAAAAAACATCTTTTTACCTCTGATACAACCCTACATAAAATATCTCTTTTTCATCTCTGGTTAGGTCTTTTTTTATTTTTATTCCAGCCACCTACTCAAAAAATCCAACCCTAACATCCCTTCCCTGTTCTCTCTCTTCTTCTCGCCATTTTGGTGGCAGCCACCGGAGATCAAATCTTCTCGGACGCCCAAGATTTTCACGGGGATTATTCAGATTCAGAGTTTTGGACCACCACTGATTATTCAAAGCTGGTATTCAGATTCAGAGGAAAAACCTTTGGTTCAAAAGAACAGCACCTCAGTGACCAAAAGTGAGAAGTTGACTTTTGTGACTAGCCGAACATAGTGAGACGTTGAATTTTGTGCACTCAATACTGACCCGGAAACTGAACAAATCAGGAGTAACAATTGATCATTGACCAAAATACATTAGTTTTTTGTTTTTGTGTTGATCATCGAAATTTTATAAATGAAATGCTAGCGAGAAGCTAGAAAAAAGTACATGGAAAAACTTGAAAATGAAGAAAATATGGCACATAACTCATAACTAAACTTGAGTTGTGAGTGCGAATGACATTAGTGAACTGAGACGATAGGTTACCTTAGAAAGTTGTATATTGCTTTGGACATGTAAATTTAATTCCCGAGTATCTCAATGTTTTCTTGCAATAACCCTAGAGCGTACATACAGAAGAGATGAGTTGAGGGGTTAGGAGTAGTCAATATATGCAACTTTATAGATACCACATACTAATGTAAATCATCTTTCAAAGCAACATTATAGATACCTTTGTAAATAGTGTATTGTACGTAGTCAGAGTGCATTTCTTAGGTGTATGCTCATTTAAGTGTTACAAAACAAGAAACAATGTTGATTGTTTGACCATCCATTTATGTTAACATACCATGTGCCGTTTGAAACTTGGAATATGTATCTATGTTTGTGATCATCTTACTTAGTCTTTTCGACAGACATGGATGGACCCTTTTGACAACTAAATTAAAATAGGATATTGGTGACATGTCACTTCACGAAAAAGTTTGACAATGAGCCCAAGGAGACATGCCAGTAGTTTAACCATTATCTTGTTAAAGGGGTGGGTCTTATGTAAATATATTCTGCAAACTAATATTAACATCTTCGCAAATCTAGAATGACTAAAGTTAAGGCAGATAATGCTAATTATGTTGGGTACCTTTTGCAATAAAACTCGTAAACTTCTTTGAGTTTGTCGATTTTCGCTCTGGAGAAGTTGCTTTAGGTTCCTATATATAGAGAGACATATGGAAGTACATGTATAAGTACACTCAACAAGTTCTCTAATCTCAGCTTCTAAATGGCAGCTACAAGTTCATCAACCTTTAAGATATTCAGACAACGATCACTGATGAGATGTTCAAAGCAAATCCGGGAACAAAAGGCTCGGATTTATATCATATGGAGGTGCACTATGTTTCTTCTTTGCTCGCACGATTAACCACTACCATGAAGGGGTTCAAAATGCATCAGTTAGCTCTAGGATTGCATAAGTTTTAGTCGTTTCGATCTTTGTATGTATATAGAATAATAGAAAGAAACGTTGTGTAAGGACTCTATCTATAATGGTAAACTAGATATTTTTGGTATATCTTAATGCGTCTTTGTTTACTCCCAAATGATGTATGTTGCTCCAAAATTGACCTTTTTTTTCTTCACTTTTCTACAAGTAGGATTATGACCGTGGCCATAAGATCGATCTATTCTTGCTTAGGTTTAATTAAAACTATGATTAGTTTGTTAAAATAAACAAAAAACAATTCTACTAACTACATAAGGCACTTGTATTAGTACATTTTAAATAATATTTTAGTTGAACTACCAAACACCCCTAAAATCAAAATCCATACAAACTTAACTAAGTAAATTAAAACCTATGAATTTTATTTTCATCGAGTTCAAATATCAAACTAATAATGATTTTGTTATACTATTAGTCAAAGTTGTTAAAATCACGATCTTGCTAATATGATCGCACGATTATACCATCTCACCTATAAAAAACGATCTAGATCGTAATAGGATAGCAAATTGAGCCAGATCGGAGTAGGATCCCAAGATCGTTTGCAGAATAGCAGGATTATTTAAAATCGTAAAATCGTTTATAGGATTATTTAACCAATTTTGCTAGTTTCTACTTTCTTTTCCCCCATTTCGTCATAAACATATATAAACTTGCACATGTGCTTATTTACCATTAAAGACGTTATCCATATTTTCTACACTTTGGTTTTAAACTTTTAATATGTTAAACACATAGTATATATTTTGCTATCATTGTAGTGTAGGAGTGGAGATTTTAGTGAATAAACAAATTCTTATTTTTACCATTAAACGTATCCGGATAAATAAAGAGATTAGAGACAAGACCACACACAACAGACTCCACGAGGACCTCGTGGCCTATATTTTGACACTTTCGGATAACTATCGACAACGTTAACTAATTTTATTTTATGTATTTGTATTTTTTTAATTATTGTATTGTAATTTTTTTTTTATTGAATGTTTTTGTATTTTTTTATTTTAATTATTGTAGTTTTATTTTTTATTTGAATAAAATCTTATTTAAATGTTTAAAAAAAAAACAGAAAAAAAAATTGGGGTCTCACATCTCTCATAATTATCACACCACCAAAAAACTCACAATCATGATTCTTAATGTCACGTCAGTAAAAAAATCTCAGAATCACGATTATCATACCGTGTGCTCTAACAATTATAAATCATGTTATATTTTCTTGTCCAACTAATTGTCACTTTAACGATTGAACTTGACTTAAATAGATTTATTGCATTATCACTATCAATATGGTGTTGAAACAATATATATTTCATGAAACACTCATATAAAGTTGGGTTGATATTGTTTATTCTCTAGAAATGTATAAAAAAAATTTAACTCTAACTAAAAAAACATATTAATATGATATTAGTATATTACGATTATGATTCGATCTTACGATCCAATATTGCAAAGATAAAAGTCATTCAATGTAAGATCCCGATTTTGACAACCTTACTATTAGAAAGTAACTAGATTATTGTCCCGCGATAGCGCGAACATATATAAAAATTGAATTGTAAAAATTATGTTTATTTAGATTTTAAGTTATAATGAAAAGACAATGTTATATGAATAATAACATATATACTTTTACGTTTATACACATGTTATTAATAATTATAATAACATATACACATTTACGTTTATACACATGTTTTGATATTTTTTATTAGGAGATTTTAAAATAACAATAAGGTAAATCATAGTCCAAATTGAGTGATTTTATAAATACATTAGAATTTTATTTTTATTTTAGTTGAGATAGGAATTAAAGAGAGAATACTATTATGTATTGTAAGAGGGTGTAAAATGAAAGTAGTATTTGATGATATCATCAATTTGATCTAACGGTTGAAATAAAAAAAGTTAACCAATCCAAGGGCCCTTATTTCGCCATGTGTCATTTAAGGTCTCTCTTTTATTATATATTAAAGATATGAACTCGATTAAAACATTTGAGTGGCATCTTCCGATCTCGAATCTTGTTAAAACATAAATGATCCATAGTAAGATCTGAATCTTGACAACTTTGAAAATAGCATTAAGACCTGTTAAATAACTTGTCACAGAGTTTTTAAAAGATAAAAATTTCTATATCTTATTACAAAAATAATATAATGGTCCATTAAGTGTAACACGTCGTAATAAACTAAACCATGGTGAAAATGCAATTTATCTTGATGAAGGTTGAATAATTTACGATATGAGTCGATAGATATGGAAGAACAACTTCATTAGATGAAAAACTTGTAAAACGAAATTGTTTCAACACGGTGTTCGAGAGCACGAACAATATCAGTCATTTACTTTAACAATAATGTGTTTTGTTATCATATGGCTAAGAGAAAAGAAACATACGTGATCAAAAGCTAACCTCACAAAAAGTGGGCTCGGGTTAGCAAATGCCACTTCATTAATGGTTTATATTAAAGTTGCACCTAATCTTCAACTGATATGATGGCCCATGTCACAAATGACATGATACATTGTTTTGTTCATACACAAAATGTGCAAGAAAAAAATATGTACTTCTTCATAAATAAACCACACGTACACCTAATAAAAACTCAATGATCCATTTTATGTCCATATTTATATCAACATGCTTGATCAATCATTAATGTGAATTACATACTATATTTATGTTGGATCGTGCACCCATGTCGATGATCATCTTATCTAGCCATTTCTAGTTAGACAAGGATGACCCGCAACGAATATAAGATTCATGACATGTTTTTAAGAAGATCTGAAGATAGTTTACACTAGAAAGTTGTATATTAATTTTAAATTTGCAAATCTAATCCCAAGACGGGTGTAGCTTGATGTTTGTATGTACTAATCGTATATATGTAGCAAAGAGTAGAGTTGAAAAGGTATAGATAATCAATACATACAAATATAACACTTACTAATGTAAATTATCTATCCATATATACTTTATAGATATTTTTGTATATACAGTACTGTAATAACAGTGCATTTCTGAGCTGTATATTCATGTAAGTGTTATAGAACAGGAAACATTGTTGGTTGTGTGACCAACCATTTCATGTTTAACACACCATGTGTCGTTGGAATATGCATGTATGTTTAGGATCATCTTATAAAGTCGTTTCCGAAGACATGGGATGGCCCCTTTTGACAACTAGAATAGGTGTTAATGACATGTAGCTTTAAGAAAAGTTTGGCAATTAGCCCAAGAAACCATGCTTGACAGAAGTTATACCCTTATCTTAAAAGAAGAGGTGTGGGGGCTATGTACTGATATTTTTGCATTGCTACGAATTTGTTGATTTACGCTCTAGAGAAGTTGCTTCAGGGGTCATATATATAGAGATGTGTGAGTACATGTGTAGATGTACTCTCTGAAATCTTTCAATAACTTTTTCTTGAGGCGGGTTTTCATGGCAGCAGCATTTGTGTCAACTTTCAAGGAATTGAAAAAACGATTACTACTGAGATGTTCAAAGCAAATCCAAGAGCAAAAGGCGCGACTTTATATTATATGGAGGTGTACCATGTTTCTTCTTTGCTCGCATGATTAAAAACTACAATGGAGCAGTGGAGGTGATTCGAGCAAATAGCACATCACTTTTAGTTGTAAATGTTTCTATGAATGTATATAGAAGGAACTATTTTATGTATAATGCCACTTTTCTTTATATAGTGAAGACTTATTATCAATGTTACGTAAGGGTCCGCGAAGCAGCACCTTGTAAACATATATTTGTTTTGGAATATGCAGCATGTCAATGATCAGTTTCTCCAGCCTTTTTTGAAGACGGAATGACCAGTTAACGACTAGAATATATTATCAGTTTGTTTGTCTTGCTTTACTGTCTTTCTTGGTAGAACCAATAAAATAACCGTTTACCATTACAAATATTTAACTCCAAAATTCAAAGCATAAAGGATGATAATTATCATATATGACGACGTGGATGTAATTAAAACCATGCTCTGTGATTTGCGCGCAGCTGCACTTTTTTCAAATACTGCTCACAGACCTTTTATCTTCACTTGTTGATTCTTTAAGCAGACATTCGACTTGCTTGCAGATTGCACTTTTATCTTCACTTTCTTGATACTTTTAGCAAACAGTCGACTTTCATGCAGTTTTCCGTTTAGCTCCCCTTCCTTGATTCTTTTAGCAAACAGTCGAGTTACACAAATTTTTGTATTTATCTTAGCTTTCTTGGTACTTTTAGAACACACTCGACTTCCACGCAGTTTGTCTTTTACATTCACTTTCTTTCTACTATTAGCACACATTTGATTTCTGTAGAGTTTTCCTTTTATCTTCACTTTCTTGATACTTTTAGTGCAAATTCGATTTCCACAGAGTTTACCTTTTACCTTCAGTTTCTCGACTCTTTTAGCAAACAATCGACTTCCATACAGTTTTCCTTTTATCTTCACTTTCCTGATACTTCTAGCAAACATTCCCTTTCCACACAGTTCACCTTTTACCTTCCATATCTTGAAACTTCTCGTAATTCCTTCCACGAACTTTGAAATTTTTATATCAGTCTCAAAAACCTCATTAGCCCTTGATTCTACACTTTTTATCTGTGTATGTGGCTGACAATGTACCATAGATGATACTGAAGATGAACTTGAAGAAGCTAAGACGGACGTTATTCCACCTTGCAGAATCGCCTGGTCCGGCTCATCTTTTAGCAGTTTCACATCCTGGCATTTATCAGATATCTCTCCACTGCACAAAATAAAGTAATGTTTTGTAAAACACGTTGTTTAACCCTATGCTGGAATTACTCATTGGGATACTACAACTTACCGTAGCATATCGATTACATGGCCACGGTCTATGAGGAACTCCTGCAACTGCAATGAGAAAAAGGGATAATTCATAATGTTGATTAATTATCTCCTAAATAATCAGATAATCTGTTTTATAATACCCACCCGAACACTACAAACTGATTATTAAAATGAAAATTCAATAATCAAATAATTATTTTCAAAGCGAAATCCCAAACAGTCTCTACGCCACATTACTATACCTTGGAAATCTCCGCTGCTTCTTGTTTCAGTCTCTTGTATTCTTTTTCCACCTTTTTCATCTGGATTTTTTCGTATGAAAGAACAGCTCGAACAGATCCAACATATTGTTGCTTATTTTTATTCGCTAATTCCTTTTCCAATAAAGCTAAAGTCAATCTCTTCTTCAGGGCTGTATGCATCTAATGGTAAAAAAGGGATAATATTTAGCACCCAATGACATCAATACAAGTTTTGATCAAGTTATTATACAAAAGTAGTACCTCATTAAGAAGGTCAAGAGATCTATCTCCATCATCTAATAAGCGTGCCGCTTGAAGCTGAAGTACGTCCGATTCAGTAGCTAAAAGATCTTTCTGTACGTAAACTTCTCTAGCAAGCTGCAGAGACCAAAGAACAAGAAATATCTGAAAGATACTACTAAATCCTTAGAAACAATGTTCATTAGTTGAAATGTACCATATCATTTGTTTCCTTTGCACGTTGTTTCGCCTGTTTAATTTCATCCACCTTCGCAAGAATCTCAAAACGACACTGTTTGGCTTCTTCTTTTGCATTTTCAGCAGCGTTCTCTTCATATTCAACTTCTCTCATAAGCCTCATAACTGATTCCATTGCTAAAACCATGGTTTTCTATAAACAAAATATCCGTTAAAAGCTAGGATTTATCATTCACACATACATAAATAAAAAAATATCAAAACGCATAGTTTTAACTGTGCATTATACAAAGCAATATTCTTCGAAAGACTTCAAATTAGAATTCAGAGAAAAAAGTGGTTATGTCAAATCACATTTATCATTTTCACAAATAATTTGACAACAGAAGTTCAATTGCTATAAGGTAACCTAAGTGATAAGTGTCTTGAAATGTATACAGCTTAAAACACGTCTATTATATGTATCTAACTTTCAAATATTGATATATAAGTTGACACATGTGGTGCCACTTCATGTGTAATGTTAACACAAATTATTAATTGGTCCGATACATACATCACCAATATTTGATACTTACACACATACAGAAAACGCATTTTGTAATGAATACATACAATAGACTTTGGAGTAAGTTAAATACATTTTCAGACACTTGTCCCACATTGAATATTTTATTTAGGGTTTAACACAAATCTTTTACATATACTTTTCACTTACACTATAAAGTTGCACAGGTGTATCATATCACATATACTCCCTCCGTCCCAAAACTATTGTCTAGACAAGATTGGCACAATTTAATAAAAACATACAATTATTTCTGATTTGTCTAAAACTTGGAAACGGTCAATTTATTTGGAACAACTCAACTTGGAATGTTGGACAATGAATATGGGACGGAAGAAGCAGTGTTCTGCCTACTAGTCTGTTTTGGGAGTCTGCCAACTCGACCAGGTTTGGGTCGGTCTAATACTCTAATAAGTTGGGTCAACGAAAGTCTACACGTTTAGTCGGATCAAATCATGTCATTATTTATAATAAACGAAAATTAGGGTTTTTTTAATACCCATTTTGGGTCGTTGAGCATCTAGCTACAAGATATTTATCTTTATACAACTAACAATTCCCATAGCTTTGAAAGCGACGTGATGAATAGTGTGTTGGATTAAATTATATTGGTTCATGTAGATTTAACATACCTGCAGATGATCCAGGCATGTTGTTGAATAGATTAGCCATCTATGATTCCCAAATTGAGATAATCGTATTAGGATGGGATTATTGAGAGAGAACCACTTGTAGGTGTTATGGGATAAAAGAGATTATGATGATAAAATGAGCCAACCCTTCTAAGGGTTTATTATCTCTCTTTATATACACACTCAAATTAGGAGTGTGTAATATTTAGTCCCTGGTGTTTAGTAAGTGTTCATATTATAAGCTCTCATTAGTTCCGATTACCTAATGGGAAATCTATAGTGTCGGTAAGGTAAATACGTCCATCGAATATTTACTAGACACAGATTTCAGTTAGTGTCAGTCATCATATCAGTAAGGATAAATGATCAATGAGGGTCACAAATAATATGGGTCCAACATTCTCCCACTTGACCGAGTAGATCATTTATCTATGAGTATTGATAAGTCCGTACGAGATAATACTCATTTTGTTTAAAACCGAAATCATAGTTGATAAGTACAGTCGTAGAGAAGAACATCTACTCAGGACCCCCACTAGTCAAACTATGACTCAAATTCAAAACTGAATAAGCAATGATAGACCAACTAAGACAAATTTTGTTATAATAATGTCCAACACAGTTATGCGCATAAGGTGTAAATAATAGACAAACAAAATCTGAATAAGGAGGAAAATTTTCATTAATAAATAAATAATGACCAATAAGTACAACAATGCTATTAAATTAAGTCTTTTGTAAGCCCCATATTCGACACGTGTCCTACGAATATATTAGGAGGAAGACCTTTGGTCATCGGATCCGCTAGCATGTCATGTGTACTTATGTACTCAACACAAAGAACATTTTCCTCAACCCGTTCGCGTACAAACAGATACTTTGTGTCAAGATACAGCCCAGCGCCAGTCGAACTGTTACTGTTCGAGAAAGTTACAGCAGCTGAGTTATCACAGTAAAGCTTCAATGGTCTAGAAATTGAGTTGACGAGTTTGAGTCCACTGATCAGGTTCCTTAACAACATCCCATGACAGGTTGCATTATAAACGGCAACATATTCAGCCATCATAGTAGACGTTGTGGTCAGTTTTTGTTTATGACTCCGCCAAGAGATTGGTCCGCCAGCTAACATGAAAATATACCCAGAAGTAGATTTATGGTCTTCTTTGCATTTAGCAAAGTCAGAATCAGAATAACCTACTACTTCCAAGTTGTCACTTCTTCTATAAGTTAATTTGTAGTCTTTGGTCCCTTTCAGATATCGTAGAACCTTTTTAGCCGCTTTCCAGTGTGTTAATCCGGGGTTAGATAAGTAACGCCCCAGCATACCAGCGATATAAGCGATATCTGGTCGAGTACAGACCTGAGCGTACATAATGCTCCCAACTACAGATGAGTAAGGTATCATCCTCATTTCAGCCTTCTCAGTTTCAGTGCTCGGAGTTTGATGAGGTCCAAATACGTCCCCTTTAACTACCGGAGCCACAGTGGGTGTGCAGTGCTGCATGTTATAGCGTTCTAGAATACGGTCAATATAAGCCCTTTGGGAAAGACCTAGAACACCATTGCGTCTATCTCGATTTATTTCGATACCTAAAACATAAGAGGCATCACCGAGATCTTTCATGTCGAAATTATGCGAAAGCATTCGCTTCGACTCATGTAGCAAATCCAAGTTGTTACTTGCAAGTAGAATATCATCCACATACAAAACAAGGATAATAAAGTTACTCCCACTGATCTTGAGATAGGTGCATTGATCCACTTGATTCTTTAGGAAGCCATCAGATTTTACGACTTCATCAAATTTAAGGTACCATTGTCGTGATGCTTGTTTCAACCCATATATCGATTTATTTAACTTGCAGACCATGTGCTCTTTACCTTCTGGAATAAATCCTTCAGGTTGCCGCATGTATACGTCTTCTTGCAAGTCACCATTTAGGAAAGCGGTCTTGACATCCATCTGATGTAACTCTAAATCATAATGAGCTACGAGTGCCATGACGATCCTTAGGGAATCTTTACGAGAGACAGGGGAAAAGGTCTCTTGATAATCAATTCCTTCCTTTTGAGTAAAGCCTTTTGCAACCAGTCTGGCCTTATAGCGTTCGACGTTTCCATTCGGGTCTAATTTGGTTTTGAACACCCATTTACATCCAATTACTTTGGATCCTTTAGTGAGTGGAACCAATACCCAAACGCCATTACGCTCCATGGATTTGAGCTCTTCAATCATGGCTTCAATCCATTTAGCGGCCTGATCACTATTCATAGCTTCTCGGTAAGAGGTTGGATCAGTAAGTTTCCCAATGTTTTCGACTTCAGCCAGATAAGTTTCGAAATCATCAAAATTAGTGTTTCTGCGAGCCCTTGATGATCTCCTTAGCTGAATTACGGGTTCTTCAGGAACAAGCGGTTCTTCGACGTTTAGATTAGGAGGCATAGGAGGTTCAACCGGTTCATTAGGAGATCCAGGTATATCGGGAGCAGCGTTGGGTACAAGAGGAATTATCGGAGGAATCGTAATAACCGACGAATGGTTTCCCCCCGCTTCTTGTACTTCTTGCAAATCTAAATCAGGATTTGTCGTGCTCCCACTGATCTCTGAATTTTCGAGGAAAGTGGCATGTTGCGTATCTATGATGCGGGTAGAGTGAGAAGGACAGTAAAACCGATAACCTTTTGAGTTCTCGGGATAACCAATAAAGAAACATGTAAGGGTTTTAGAATCCAGTTTCTTTAAGTTAGGGTTATAGACTTTTGCTTCGGCAGGACAGCCCCATACTTTCATATATTTTAGACTCGGTTTCCTACCTGTCCAGATCTCATAAGGAGTTTTAGGGACAGATTTTGATGGAACTCTATTGAGTATATGAACAGCTGTTTTTAAGGCCTCAGTCCAAAGAAATTTGGGTAGGTTAGTGTTGGCGAGCATACTTCTCACCATGTCCATTAAAGTTCGGTTTCTCCTTTCAGCAACACCATTCTGTTGAGGAGAACCTGGCATGGTGTATTGGTTAATTATGCCCTGTTCCTTGCAAAATTTATAGAAAGGACCAGGAGCTTGACCAATATCAGTATGTTTACCGTAATACTCACCTCCCCTATCTGATCGGACAACTTTTATCTTATGATCAAGTTGGTTTTCAACCAAAAGTTTTATAATCGACAAAAGTTTGTAAGGATTCAGATTTTTCTTTAATCAAATAAAGGTGCATATAACGTGAATAATCGTCAATGAATGTAATAAATGATGTATGTCCTGTTATTGATGCGGGATAGGGGCCACTAATATCAGTATGAATTATTTCCAACAAGTTGGAACATCTGGTGGCTCCTTTCTTATTCCCTTTAGCCATTTTGCCTTTAAGGCATTGAATACATGTTTCAAAATCACTAAAATCAAGAGAGGGTAAGATTCCTTCTTTTACGAGTCGTATCATGCGATCTCGTGAGATGTGGCCGAGACGTTTATGCCACAATGTGGAGGAATTCTCTGCTTGTTTAGGTGATTTTGTCTTTGTTTTAGTTATGTCATCAATATTAAGAGACAACAAAGACTGTGAGAAGTTATGATCTAGTTCTAATTTATACAGGAATCCATCCAAAAAACCACAACCAAACAATTCATTATTAAGAGTAAAAATGATCCTGCCACAACCATGAGTAATTACATAACCTTCAAGATCAAGTCTAGATATAGATACAAGGTTCCGAGTAATTCTCGGTACATATAAGGTATCTATTAATCTAATACACTTTCCGGTATTCATATGTAAATTTAAGGTCCCCATGGCTTCGACATCTAAGAGATCACCATTTCCAACTCTAAGCTTTCTTTGGTCCTTTTGTAGCTTCTGGATTGTAAGGAATCCCTTTCTTAGCTAGCCATTCCTTGAATTTAGAGCAATCTTTCTGTCCGTGCCCTTTGGAGCGACAGAACTTGCAGTTATTATTGCTTGTCGAGGATTTAGGGCCAGAGGTAGAAGCACCATGATTTTGGACTTTGTTTTCAGTCTTGTTACTGTAATTACCTTTCCTCTTCTTGGGGTTTGAAGTGGTAGTAAGGTGAACAGCAGCTTCAGGTTGAGTGTGCTTAAGACGATCTTCCTCTTGAACGCACATAGCAATCAGTTCACTTATCGACCATTTATCTTTCATAGCGTTATAATTCACTTTGAAAGTGTCGAACCGAGCAGGCAAGGAAGTCATTATGAAATGCACAAGAAAGCCATCTGAGACTTCCATTTGCAAATTCTTAAGCTTGTGAGACATGTCAACCATCTTCATTATGTGTTCACGGACACCGTTAGAACCCTCATATTTAAGAGTCAGCATCTGTAGCATTAAACTACTCGCAGTTGCCTTAGACGATCCCTTAAAGTGATCCTCAACAGATGTGAGGTAAGTTTTCACTTTGTCATTATCAGGGATAGCTCCTCGGATGCTGGAATGAATAGAGTTCTTGACCATCATTAGGGACAGCCGATTCGCCCTTTCCCACTTATCAAAGTCCGCTTTCTGAGTCGCAGTAGATTCAGCAGTAATAGCGGCGGGTTCATCATGGCGAATAGCATAGTCCAAGTCGAGCATTCCCAGAGTTAAGTTAAGTTGCTCCTTCCATGAAGTGAAATTAGCACCAGTAAGCGCCTCAATGCCGAAGTTTGGTACTGTAGTGGAGAATAAGGAGGATATAAGATTATGATACGAATTATAGAAGATTTTAGAGTGACAAAGTTAGCTATATAAGGCAGACTAAGTAATGTCCCTTAAAGTAATAGAACTAGAGTAATGTCTAAAATAAGTAGACCTAATAGTAATGTTCCTGAGACTAAGACCATATAAGTAATGAAGCTAGTGATAGGTAAGCCTATTAAAAAACACCAAAATAATAAGCTAAAGTAAGGCTCTACTTAGATGTTACATCACCTTTGGGCAGAAATAACTAATATCTAAGTAAAATTATGAGCATAAGGTTTATGCAACACTATGTTTGTCTTTTGACCTTTGGGCAACAAAATAGAACATCGTGTTTTAAGGCATAATAAGAATCCTTTAAAGCACACAAGTATATTAAATCACCTTTGGGCAGAATTAATATCCTACGTGTTTATTAGGCTAAAGGAAAAATGCAATCATTGGAATCACCTTTGACCTTTGGGCAACAAAGATGAAAACATGAATATTAGTGCATAAGTATAATAAGGTCACATATAAATAAGGTGACTAAATAAGGTGACCACTACAAATAAGGCAGGGGTCAAGGGGGCTGCGCCCCCTTGCGGGGTTAAGGGGCAGCGCCCCTTACGGGGTCAAGGGGCTGAGCCCCTTGCTGGGATCAGCGGGCGGGGGTCGAGGGGAGGCCGCCCTCGCGGGGTTTGGGGCAGCGCCCCAAAAGCTAAACGATTTTACATATAAGGCAACCAGTAAGACTTTAAAAAAATGACCAAATTAGGGTCTGTATTCATCCGTACGGATGAGATTATATTCGTACGGATGAGTATTGATTCGTACGGATGTAAGTCCAGGTTCGTGCGGATGTAAGCCTAGGTTCGTACGAATGTAAGGTTTAAGTTCGTACGGATGTAAGCCTAGGTTCGCACGAATTATCCCAGATTCGTACGGATCAACAGTTACGTTCGTGCGTATGAACAAATCCGATTCGTATTAATGAACAAGTCAGGTTCGTACGAATGGGGCTTCATCCGTACGAACGAACAAATCAGGTTCGTACGAATGAGCCAATCAGATTCGTACTAATGAACAATTTAGGTTCGTACGAATAGGGCTTCATCCGTACGAACGAGCAAATTAGGTTCGTACGAATGAACCTTCATTCGCACGAACGAAGTTCGTCGAAATTAGGGTTGCTGTACAGCCGCCACCATCGCCAAAAATCCCATTTTTCACCCAAAAAATTAATTCCGCCGGCCAGAAAAGTTGCATAATCAATAATAGCAATAGCCAAGCGATAAATAAACATGAACCAATGGATAATCACGAGCCATTGGCTCTGATACCACATGTTGGATTAAATTATATTGGTTCATGTAGATTTAACATACCTGCAGATGATCCAGGCATGTTGTTGAATAGATTAGCCATCTATGATTCCCAAATTGAGATAATCGTATTAGGATGGGATTATTGAGAGAGAACCACTTGTAGGTGTTATGGGATAAAAGAGATTATGATGATAAAATGAGCCAACCCTTCTAAGGGTTTATTATCTCTCTTTATATACACACTCAAATTAGGAGTGTGTAATATTTAGTCCCTGGTGTTTAGTAAGTGTTCATATTATAAGCTCTCATTAGTTCCGATTACCTAATGGGAAATCTATAGTGTCGGTAAGGTAAATACGTCCATCGAATATTTACTAGACACAGATTTCAGTTAGTGTCAGTCATCATATCAGTAAGGATAAATGATCAATGAGGGTCACAAATAATATGGGTCCAACATAGTGTAGCAGGGGTGTTTGTTTCGGCTTATGTAATGGTCTTATGAGCTTATGTAAATTTTGATAAGCTCATGAGCACAATTTTTCCGGCTTATGAGCTTATCAAGTTGAGCTTATGAGCTTAAATAAACCATAAGCTCAACTTGATAAGCTCATAGGCCGGAAAAATTGGGCGTATGAGCTTATCAACATTTAGATAAGCTAATAAGCCCGTTATATAAGCCGAAACAAACACCCCTTAGTCCACCTGCTTAAGCATTTTATTTATTTTTATTTATTACAAACAAGCGACATCTAATTCATCAAGTTAACACTTTAATTCATCAAGAGTAACAATAAGATTCATCAAAATTTTAAATTTATAATTTAAATGTAAAAAAGTCCGACTAATCCCCGACTTGGCTGACTAGTCTTTAAAATGTCCCGACCGACTAGTACCCGACTTTTTTTAAGAAGTAGATTAAAATAGAAAATTAAAGTACCTTTTTACTTGTAACATCTTCAACGAAATGATTAATAAGTTGAGTGCTGAAAATATGGTCTGAATTGCAGCAGCTACAATCACTCGATAAACACTCAAATTTCATTTCACAGATCAGAGTAATAGATCGTTATAGAACGATTTACAAACCTGCAATTTAAATTAAACGAAAATTTTTGAATAAATAGAATCGATTCTGTAATCGCATTGGAAATGAGCTAACCCTTAAAAGCTGTTCCAGGATTCAAATTTGGGCGCCAATATTTGTAACGTAAATACTTGTTTGACCTTATCTTTTTTCTTTGAGTTTGTTAATTTTTGGTTTATATTTTATAACTTATTTTTTATGACTTACTGATTTATACATTTTATTATATTTTAAAAAAATAAGATTGTAAAAATAAGTTTATAAAATATAAGTCGAAATCACGTAAATTCATAAGTTGAAAAGATAGGTTAAACCAAACAACAACCACCAACTCAAAATAAGTTGATTAGACTCTATTTTACAACACTACATGTAAATATTAAACTACACTATTAATAGTAGCACAATTTGGGATGGCGGACTATCGGTGTTTGTGGATTTTTACTTAACTATGAACTCTCGGATATTTTTTTACATCGCGGAATTTACATACAATAATAGATCAATAAAATAATAAAAAGTTTAATTACTAGTAAAAAAAAACAATTAAAAGTATACCTAAAAGAGCCAATAATAATGGTTTGATATTTTCTATTCTCAATAAAGTTTTTCTTTTATTAATTTATACGATGTAACTATGTTATTTGTAGACTTGAATATTAATTTATTTTCATTTTATAATTTTCTAGTTTTTTGTTAAACTATTAATTTACTATAATAGAGCAATAAGGTTTGAAATTTATACACTAAGATCTGCGGGTATATGAAACGGGTTTAGCAGGTTCGCAAGTCAGGGTTACCCGTGACGGATAATGCATATCTGCCACCTGTCGTGGGTAGATTTTTCCTGCCAGTTGCCATCCTTATTCGCTACTAAAGTTTATGTTTAACATGGTATGATATGGACGTTTATCAAAACTCTAAATATAGTTGTTGATGTACATATTACAACTGAAATGTATGTGTAATATATCCTGAAATCTGATTGACTTTCGTATGCGGCCGACCATTCGATGAGCATGGAAGTACGGCCCGAGTTGCAATATGCTACCAAACAAGACTGGCTTCAGCCTTCAAGTTCATAAAGCAACTGAAATTCAGATATCATCAAACACAAAGATACATAAAGCACGAAAATTAAACGATCGTTAAATGTGTACAAGGATACCGCAACTGAAGAAACAATGTTTATTTCTTATCGTTAAAACATTATAAGAAAACAAAAGGATCAAAATTTATAGATATTTAACTCAAGTCGTTGGTATGGTATCCTTTCTATCTAATAAATGGGGGATTAGGATGACTTCAATAAGGCTGACGTGACGAATCCTAAAGCTGTCATTTGATAATAAATCAGTTTTCTAATAATTTATATAATAATTTATACAATTGGTTATTGTTTATTGAAATTTGGGACAAGAAAACTTATCCAGGAAGCTATTTCCCCCTTGAACTCCCAAAAAGTCTGTCTATTTTTCAATTTCTATAAGCTATCCCAAAATTTGAAATTTCAAATCTCATTTCAAAAAGCCTAAACATCATCAAATCTTATCAGTTTCACGAATCTATCTTTTTTTTTTTAGTTAGATCTTCCGCTGATTTCATATAAATATTTTTGGATTCTCACAATGGCGTTTTTCTTCTTATCATTTCATTGATTCATGCTTTAACTGACACATAAATGGCGTGACTAAAAAATGGCGTCAAAATTGCGACTGAGTAAGGTCGAAATAAAGGTGATTGTTGCCGGAAAAATGCTATTACGTCTTCCGTCTGCAACTCCCGACCTACTCAAACTTCTCAAGGTTAGGGTTTTGTAACTAATTATTATTATGCTCTTTTATTTTTATTTTTCTTTTTTTGTATGATTTTTAGAATTTATTGGTTAGTTATTTAGTTTAGATCCGTTTTATATGATTGATTTATTATAAAGTTTCATTTCTGTTCTGTTTGTTTTTTACTTTTATTTTTCGGGTTTACGAGCTTATTTGGTATTAGTTTGATTTTTGAATTCGGTTTTGGATTGTCGTTTTAATTTTTTGTTTTGTTTTATGACATGTAGTTTTTTTTTTGTTGGAGAAGAAGCTGTGGTAAATTAGGATTCTGGCTATGGCGGTTAGTTTTCTGAATAAGCCGAAATTCATGTTGGTATTAGTTTGATTTTTGAATTCGGTTTTGGATTGTCGTTTTGATTTTTTGTTTTGTTTTTGACAGGTAGTTTTTTTTTTTTTGTTGGAGAAGAAGCTGTGGTAAATTAGGATTCTAGCTATGGCGGTTAGTTTTCTGAATCTGGTTTATTTTGTGCGGTTTGATATTCTTGTGATATTCATTTGGTATATATATATATATATATATATATATATATATATATATATATATATATATATATATATATATATATATATATATATATATATATATATATATATATGGGATTAAATGTGAAAAGTTTGTTTGTATTTTCCTTCTTTTGCAGATTATATAAGATCGGGTATGGAATTTTGCAGATTATATAAGATTAAAACATACCAAGATTGTTATAAGTATGGTTATTTATATTTTTGTAGGAAGTGGACCTAAAGGAACCTCCGGCGGCTGAAACGAAGATTGTTTCAGCTACAAAGGACGGTTTAAGTGGTGAGTCTGAATCTAAAGATAGTCCAGATGAAGTAAGTGTGTTCTCGAAAAACTTATTTGGTACGCTTCTTCTTGAAAAAAATCTATCCGACTTTTTAATTGCCCAAAAATTTGAAATTCTAATCTATTAGAAAATCCAAATATTTCTTTCTTCTTTGTCGATCTCTATGTATTTTCTTCAATATCATCCAACAATTTAATCATTTTTTGTTTGTGTTTAGATCCAAAGAAGCAGTTGTCTAAGGATGACAACTGTTGGAACAACAATGGATCAACCTAATAAAGCTAATAAATTTGGTGAAACAAATTCTACGAAAATTCAGAAATCTGCTTCGGGGTTCAAAAGATGGGGAAGAAAAGGTCCGTTTATCAGATACGGGCTTCCTATGATTTCACTTACGGTATTTGGGGCACTTGGGCTTGGTCATCTTTTGCAAGGCAGGTGAGTGACATGTAAGACATGTAACATCATTTGTTTGATACCCGTCCCTTATTTTTTTACCCATCTTATCGATACATACTTCTGTACTTCAGTAAGGATATAGCAAAAGTGAAAGACGACCAAGAGTGGGAGATCCTTGAAACGAAGAAAGCCCTTTCACGAACAGGACCTATTGAAGCTTACAAGCCCAAAAACTTATCTTTGGAGGAGGAGCTAAATGTAACGTCCGGTTTTCAAAAATCACGTTTTACAAAAACTTTTTAAGTTATAAGACTTTTACATAGCGGAAACATAATAAAACATAATAAAGCGGTTCCTAAACATCTTCATACAAACCATACGTTACTTAGTTACAACATCAAAAGCTTGCTAAAAGCATATAACAAAACTATACGAATGGGGACAACGTCTACCCCAAGCAATCCCGCCTCACCAGGCTAGCGTCTAGCACCCTACGAGCAAAAGACACATTTGAAAAGAGTATCAGCAAAGCTGGCGAGACAATAAACTTAGTAAAGACTATAAAACATTTCAGAAAATATTTAACTTCAAAGTCCCAAACCATACCCGCACCCATCGCAGACGGATAAGTTACAATTCAATAACTAAACAATAATAAAGTGAACAGGTAAATGATTCTCATCTCATAATCAAATTACGCACTAAAGTCAATATCTTACGTTTTGGATCCATCTCTTGTCCAAACGTCATCTATCACAATTTGGGTCCATCTTATGCCCAACAATCATCTTTCTAAAGCGGGGTCCATCTCTTGCCCCATGGGACTACAATCCCGTTCGCTACTCGCACATTCCTGCATGTTATTATAAGCATTGGGGCGCGACTCCCAATCTCTATAATAACCCGAAATGTAGGCTTTCACTACTCCGACGTTGCATACAATGCGTTGTCGTTAAGGAGGGTTCCACGGTGTGTCAACTTATACACCTCCCCACTCCCACGTGATGTATCCGGCTGACCCTCATCTCAATGGTCATACATCACTCCAGTATGAGATTACATCTCAGTACCGCGTGTTACAAGGGAGGTCTAGAATTCCCCGTAACCAACTTTCTTAGGCTAGCACTTTTCTACCTAGTCGGTCAAACTAGGTTAATCTATCTACGAGCAGCTACCTACCACCCGTAACCCAGGCCTCTTATGCAAAACTATGTCATACTACATATAGTGCATAAAACAATAACAATAAGCAATTGCTAAGACAAAACAAGGGCCACAATCAAATATGTACGTCATCTCAATGTACAACAATAATAATAAATATTATAAATGTATGTCATCACATTATACACCAATAAAACACGAGTAGCTACAACTACTCGATCAAAGTACGATTACGTTATCCTGTTAAAATGGTTCATCTTAAATCGATCATACGTCTTCTCATCTTTTAAAACGTATTTACATCTTTCCAAAACGTTTTACATCTTTTAAAACGTTAACTCATCTTTAAAAACATCTTTTGTCTTAAAGCTCGGTTTTTAAAACGGTCTACTCATGAACCTCCTACGCTTGATCTTCGGTTGATGGAAGATTTTGTTTTCTCTTTCTCTCTCTTCCCTTGCTTGATCCGCCAGGCACACACACAAATACAAATGCAGATTTTGCATTCTTCCACTAAATCCAATATATATATATATATATTCCATAATTCCAAGTTTTACCTTTAAGTTTGAGACTAAACCACTTATGGTCCTTATGGACCAAACTCGTTACAAAAAGAGTCTTAACTCAAATTTGGGATGTTACACTAAAGGTAACATAACATCCTATAAACTAATCCACGAGGTGGCATTTTCTACCATTTATATACAAACGGGTCAATATGGGTTTATGTTTTATCAATAATAGGTCAAATAAGTTAGATTAAAAGATTTAACTATAATTGATACCGGCCAAACAGGTGAAATATCCATAATATATTCAAATGCATAAAACCTTCCGAATTGTTTTCTTATTATGTAAATTCTATATTTAAGCAATCCTATTTAACGCAATAATAACTTATAAAACAGAAAAAAGGAATTAAAAAGTGACTGCGGGTAGCCTCGACCAACCTGGTCCATTCTGATGCGTAATAAATATCAACTGTTTGGCCTGTTACATAACCCAATTGACCCGCCCATTTGCACCCGTAGTATATTATTATTTTTGTGAAACTGGGTTCTTTTGATTTCAGGCTTTGCAGAAGAGTGTAGACATAAACAACTATGAATATAAAAGGATCCCCAAGCCAAATGAAGATATCTGAGTTTAAAGTGTAGTTCTTCACGTAATCATTTCGCCTTTCCTTTAAATAAGCCACATTTTCAGGTCACTTTGACCCTTAGAGATGTAAAAGCTGCTCATAAACTGCGTCCTGCTTCTTTGGTAGTTATCATTAATGCATCAGGTTATGTAAATGAGCAAGTCTTGGTACTTCAAAGTTTGATATTAATACTTTAAGTTTAGTTTAGCGGCTTTTTTGTTATCTACATAATTTTTATTTTTATTTTTGTGGTGTTTGTTTAGTTTAACGTAAAATCTTTTGCTTATTTAGTTCTAATTAAACGCTTAAAATCAAGTTTTGAAATTTATAATTCCACGATTTTACATAATCTTTTAAACAATCCCGTGTGTAACACGGGCACTAAGCTAGTCTAAAGTATAATGGCCAAGTCTACCAGTACGATACAGATTAATAAGCTTAGTAGCAATTATCGTATTAACATCTCCACTTGAATCTGAACTCAAGTTGAAAACTTTTCTTAGTGATGTAAACTGTGCTTCTATTAGTTGTAACATATCGTTCTCATCTTCCACGTTGCCTTGGAAACGTGATATCGCCTCAAACAGAGCTCCACGAACAGCATGCACTACCAAATCCTACAACAAAGTATTCACCAAAATAAATGAATTTCAAAGTTAATGTTGTTAAATAACTTAAACTGGCATATTTACCTGTGTATGATCATTTATAATTGCATCTCCGTCATCATCCATGGTGGAAAACTTGGCCCATTTCTTGTATTCGTCACTGGAATTTAGTATAGAGAGAAAGTAGTGAGCAAGATCTGATTGGTCAATCAGAGAGTCGGCAATAGCCCCTGCATTTTTACAAAATGTGTTCATAAGAATAGGTAAAAATCAATAAGGTGAAAATGAAAATAGTTTAACGGTACCTGTTAAAGCCAATTTGGAAGATAGTTCATCATCAAGAATCTCGGGAGGTAAAATACCAGGGGTGTCCAAGATATATATATTTGGATGACTGGCAATCTGAAATTCAAATTTTGTAAAACGATTGACCATATTAAAATATACGGAAATGAAAATTATTATACCTTTAAACTGGTGATATTTTTTGTCTCCCCTGGATGTGGACTCACGGTGGCATGTTTTAGCTTCCCTTTCTCTTAAAAACAAATATTATATAAAATGTTAGAAGCAAACAACCATAAAAACATCGGAAAACACTTTGTGGAAGTTGTGCTAATGGACCTAAAGCGCTGATTCTGCCTATCTGATGCAAAGAGTTTGCAAAAGCAGATTTCCCGACATTTGGATTTCCAACGATCATTACTGTAGTTGTGTGCGTGTCACTAGAATGTGTGTTCCTTCGTATGTCTCTATCTCTCGCTTGAAGAAAGTTTAGGAACTACAAGCGGAGAATCTTATCAAACAAATAGTTATAAGGTAACTTAAGAAAGAATGTGATCCCGTTTACCTCCTTGATGCTGTCCTTGTTATGAGAATTGATAGCATAAGGTATGTAATTCCGCTTCTTAAAATAAGCCATCCATTCCTAACATAAATAGAAAATAAGAAAACTTAGTCAGCATACTTAAAAAAACTTGATGTATATTACGTAAGTTAAGCATCGGTCACCTTAGTTTTTGAGTGACTTGCGAGATCCATTTTGTTAAGGACAATTATGTTCCTGGAGGAAGATGGGAAGTATCTCAATTGCCCATATTCCGACGACATAGGAATCTAAAAGGAATACATTACATGAGTCTCTGTTTGTGCATAGTTGGTTGACACATTATATCGAACAGTTGGCGTGCGTTTAGAGAAAGAGGGAACTTACCCTTGCGTCTCTAACTTCAAGAACAAGATCGACAAGTGGTATTCGTTGAGAAATGGCGCGAGAAGCGGCACGCATATGATGGTTATACCACCAACTTGAAGATTTGTTGTCTGAGACTTTCCTAACTGAATTACCTAACTTTTGTATAAAACTAGCATTTCCCACCATTGATATCAAAGCTTTTTCGGTTAGCATTTAAAATTTAACGTAAACAATGGAGGATTTAATCCTGATACAATAAGTACTAAATAGTAGTGTCATTTTGGAATCTTCGGTTTCATATTAGTGACATTTGTACTATAACTTCTTCGAGTACATATATATCTACGAATGATCAGATTGCATACATCTTTACAAAGGTGTTGCCTACTTCCAGTTTTCTCTTTCTACGATCCAAGCACTAGGTCGTTCCCCGTCCTTAGCTTGCGGGACGTGTTAGATATTAATAATATGAATTTAGCGTAACTTTCTCTTCAAGTTTAGAATACTCTATAAATTCAATATCTATGTACATCATTAATACATACAATCAATATACAAACAATCTTTGGTTTATCTACGGGGACCAACCATACTCCGGGAAAGATCTTTCCGATCACGTATTCTCGAATATCCAAGGTCTTGGGTGAAACTTGACACCCTGCCTATTTGATTTGTTGATTTTAGTTGGGAAGAAACATGTTTGTCAAGGTCTTCAGCCAACAATGTCCTAGAACTGACTAAACCCGAGAGTGCAGATAGGTCAGCTCTACTTGTTATGGAAATATCGTCATATTTCTTCCCTGATCTCGCCCATGGTCTTCCTGCAGCCAGTGGTCCCGAATAGGATACCCTCATTTGAGGATGAGGTTCAAAATCATTTCTCACTTCTTTCGAGTACTGTGACAGTCTTGGTTGTTCAATAGGGAAACCAGAAGCACTGCCATCCTTGTTCCGGTTGAAGTATTCACTTCTACTCTTTGAATTTGCTCGGTCATGTCTTCTCTGTAAACAAATAAGACTCTTCAAGTGTCAAGAATAATAAATATACGCAGATATTTATAACAAACTTGAATGGATACTTTCATAATAACAAGGGAACATAAACGATAGCAGTGAATGAAGTACCAATATCTGATCATGTACGTCTCGTCTAGAGGAAACACTTATGTTAAATCATAAACACTAACTGTGTTCACTGGGTTTAAAAACTCAACCTCATGTTAAATCATAAACAGCGAATAATTTGTGTTCATTGGGTTTAAAAACTTCAACAGTACTACAACATTATGTAATATCAGAAATTTGTGGTGTCAATATAATAATTTTTTGCAAAAGGAAATGCAAGTAAAGTACCTGCATCGATGCAACTAACTCAGCATTAGCATAGGGGGCGGGAACTGCCCGGGGTTCTCTTTGTCCTCGGCTTTCCTTGTCAATCTTTTGGACCTTACCTCCTTCAGCTCTTTGACTACAAAAACCAACTTGAGTTTTAAAAAAACAACAATAAGATATAAACTATTACCTTTCTTATTAGTTATCAAATTTGACTTTTGAGGTCAAACAAACTGCTTATGGTTTTAACAGCCAAACCATGACGTCAAGAACGATAATCAACAAATACTTTGGAGTTTGAGAAGTAGTTGATGATACTATTTACAATTCTCTTTTCATAAATTGTCACTTAAAGATAATGAAATATTGTCAAAAAAAGATATGTTCATACCTTCTAGCTTCTTCCTCCCTCAGTTTTGCATCGATCTCTTTGCTGGGGGGATATGCTGGCAAATTTGAAGGATCGCAAGCATGTGGTTTCGTTGTAAAGAACTGAAAGAAGATTAAATGTACATGTAACTGAATTTATGAGTTCGGGGTTCAAAAAGACTTGTTGAAAATGGTATAACGTAAATGACTGACAGGAGAAAAGACCATTACCTCACTGTTAAGAGCAAACAATGCAGTTCCCCTTTGCGAAGGTTCTATTGCAAGTAAGGTCTCCATAAGCCCAATAGCAACCGAAGGAACCTCTTTAAAAGTTTCCTTAATGCGTCGTTTATAAGGCTGTGTAGGCTTGAACACAGCTGAGTGACGTAACGTTGATTTTCTCCAATAATCTTCAGATGGTGAACCACAAAGCTTAAATATTTTATGCAATTGCTCAACCTTTAACATAGATATCATTAGTCAGATGAGAAACAAACCAACTGTACAATTATACAAATCCTTATGCATAAAACGTAAAATAAAGTTGGTGTAATACCTCTGTTCGACCAGGCAAGATAGGTTTGCCGGCAAGAAGCTCTCCAAGGATGCATCCAGTGCTCCACAAATCCACAGCAACACCATAATGAGTTGCTCCAAGTAACAGTTCAGGTGGTCTATACCAAAGAGTCACCACTCGGCTTGTCAATGGCGCATTTTTACGATGATCAAAGAAAGTTGCCAGACCAAAGTCAGCAATTTTCAAGATGCCATTATTATCTATCAAAAGATTTGACCCTTTTATGTCACGGTGCAGGACACCGTGACTATGGCAATGATCAAGACCACTTAGCAGCTGCTGCATGTAACATTTAACCTACAAAAATGCATTCAAATTTAGACATGCCTAGTTGGTTATGATCTTAAATATTGACGTTACTACCTGTGGTTCTGTGAACTTCACACCGGGTAGTGATGCGAGTCCAGTAAGATCATGTTCCATATACTCAAAAACCAGATACAAACTGCAAGAATTTCGTGAAGTAACCAATCCTTCCAGCTTGATTATATTTGGATGATCAAGCTTTCGCAAAATAAGGATTTCCCTGGCCATAAATTTGACACTCTCTGGATCCATATTATCAAAACGGACTCTTTTTAGAGCAACAATTTTATTATTAGTAAGATCACGAGCCTTGAAGACACTGCTATATGTTCCTTGACCAATCTGCATGAATATAAGGCAATAAACATCAAAACCAAACCTATAATATAAGTTTAGAAATTATCTCTTAGGAAACAGTTAGCATTCCTTCCATAGAAAATCTAGAGAAAAAAATAATATTTCAGGCTAAACTGGGCACGAATCACATTAATGGACCGTCAACCAAAGGTTAATTTCGGCGGTGTAACCCGACTCCGTGGTTCTTTTTGAACCCAACCCAACCCTTCACCACTGTCTCCGCGCCGCAGACCAATGAGTGATCCCGAATTGGAACCCATGACCATTTTCAACCAAAGTCCTCCTTGACTTGGTCCACTGAGCATTTGGAGCAGAGAAACCTCAATGCAAGATTTGAATCCGAGACCTCTTGTCTATGGCTAGAGTTTATCTCATTTCATAAAAACAACCGTTGAACAAGAAATATGATTTAACTTAATAGACCAATATTTTTTAAAATAAATAAAAAATAATAAACTTAATACTCAAGTAGTTGAACTTTTCAATCGTAGTGCTTGGCATTTGTTAGAAATATGATGGATTATTATACAAAAGTTGAAACAGTCAAACAGTGGATGGATAACGAACGATACCTTATCTAGTTTCTCGAATGTATCAGCTCGTCTGGGTAACCAACCATCAAGAGCTTCACCAGCAACAGAAGCAAGCCAAGAAGGCCAACCATGCACAACCTCCTTCTGACCTTGTTGTATAACTTTAGGAATATTAGTAGCAATAAAGACGTGATCAGACACCGCTCTGTTATTATTCTTGACATAATCATCACGAACACGACGTGAAGAATTCGAAGAAGAAGAATTCAGTCTCCTCTTATCAATGGATCCACTTCTTGTCTCAACTCTAGTTTTCTCTCTGAAACTTTCTACCCTTTTCGATGATCCATGACGTGGTTCCGATAAAGCTCTACGAGACACTCTCTCATTTCTTGAGCTCAAACTACCTCGCCCTCCATCTTCGTCATTGATACTAGAAGGCTTGCCACAAATTCCTCCCATCAAAACTCAAAAATCTGTGTATCTAGTAACCTCTTATTATTTTTGTTAATTTGCAATATGATTTGAATATGAGTTGGTGAGTGAGAATCAAACAAAGTGGTTGATCGTTGAGTTGAACGCGCTTTTATGTTTGAACAGATAGATATACACACGTCTTGCCGGCATGGCCGAGTCAAAGATTGGTGAGAAGTAGAAAGTCTCACATAATATATAAATGACCCCCTCTGTTTGTCCTAATTTAACAAGTTTGTCCCTCTATTGTAATTCAATCAGGTTCAATTCCTAGGTTGAAATTCTATCGGGTTCAATCCGTCTGAAATAGGGATGTGAATGGGGCGAGTCTGAACAGGTCTATCGTGGATCCAACCTAACCCAATAGTATCCAATTATTTAGGTCTGAGTTTCATTAACTATTGGATTTTGATCCGACTCAACTCCAACAAATTTATTGGATCGAGTTTTAACCTGGATCAACCCACTTAAGAGAAATAATCAATTAAAACCCATAACTTTTTAAAGACCAAAACATATTATTTTGACCATCTATCTCATTTTAATCTAATTGCTAAGAATCAAACAAAAACTCACTTTTATTTAAATTTTTAAAATCAAATTATCTCATAAATCGTTAATCGTTAGACGAAACAAAATATACCGTTACGATCGTCTCGTTTTTATCTTTAATTAGAGCAGTGGTGTTTTATACTTTCGACGACTTTTTTTTTCTTTTTTTGATTGGTATTGAAATTGTAACGATAGAAACACATGTGATATTTACATAAATACGTAAAACTTTATAAAATAAAATTACTATAAATTGTATAAACTACCAAAATTTAGAAAAAAAATCGAATTTTGACGAGTTTTATTTTTTCTCGTTTTTGACATAAAATATGATATACTAAAATCACATGTAATAATACTAATTTATATGTGACATTATATATGTAAATTTTTAAAAACTCGAAAGGCAATAACACACATGATTTTTACTCCAGATATGAATTTTAATACACAACATTGTTATATAATGTATAACCTATATGGACCCAGAAAAGAGTTTGAATTTTGACGACTTTTTATTTTTTCGTTTATGATTAAATATTGAAATTCGTAAGACAATATCACATGTGATTTGAACACTAAATACGAATTTCAAAACTTAGATTTGTTATATTACGTACATTCAATTAGAATAAAACAAAAACAAAAAAATAATATGTCAAACTACTGAAATCAAATGTGATAAAACAGTGATTTATAATATATAATTTCAAAATCCGTAAAAAAATTTCGTCAAAAGTTAATCGAGTGAGTGCTCTATAGAAAGAGGAGAAAATGCTCGTTTTAATGGTGTAAATTATTCGTTTAATACATTTACCGTTTATAAGATAATTAATTTTTAAACAAAATAAATTATGGTGGATTTTTAAAATAAAGAGTTGTGATTGGTGCATTTAGTCTCAAATTTTTAAATGGTATATTTTTAATATCATGTTTATTCATGTCTCATCCGTCCAGAAAAAGTTTTTTTTTTCTGAGGGGTCTTTTGTTTTTTCTGAATACTTAAGTCTGAAATCTGAAGACCAGTTCTGAATGATAAGAGGCAGTGTCTGAAACCTGAAAGCATAATCAATAAGACTGTTTGAAAAATAGTCTGAACATTTTTATTTTTTTATTTTTTTCTTTTCTCTTTTGGTTCCTCTTATCATTTTTAATGATATTAAACTAGCTAAATGGCATAAAAACAATAACAAATAATTGAATGTAAAATTTATCAAAAAAAATATCTCAATATTACAAAACAAGTGCTTTCAACAATAATACCGAATATTAATAAAATGTTAGTGAAAATATTATAACAAGCAAATACGATAAAAGGGTGAAATGTAGTACTTTTTTCTTCGTAAACTAACATGATAAAAAAATTTCTATCAATTATTTTTCATTTTCATAATTTATCCAGTTATTTTTCACGTAAATTAATCATAACTATTCAAACTATTGACTTTTTTTTACCCTTTTAAATCAATGTAAATAATTATATATATATATATATATATATATATATATATATATATATATATATATATATATATAACGTATGTAATACTTATTAAAAAAATCATAAGTTAGTTTAAAAATTTAAAATAACGAGATTTTAAATTAAAATATATATATAATAGTAACCGACTCAAATTTTTTTTAATAAAAACTACATAAATATAAAACCTAAGTAACAATTACTTTTATTGATTGAAATACCAGTTTTAAATAAATACAGTAACAAATACGTGGGCCTTAGTTTTAATAAGAGGGATTCAGACTTAAAATTAGGCTGACCGAATAAGAGGAAAATAAGTGATACTAAGGTCTTAATCAAATAAAAATTCAAAACATCTTATTTGATTTTCCTCTGATCGAATAATACAAATAGACTATTTTAAAATCTTAATTGAAAAAATAAACGAGGCCTAAGAAATATTAGATAGTTATACTCGATTGATAAAAGTAAAAAAAAAGTGATAACTTGTCTACCAGTGTTTATGATGATTTATTGGACTCATTTGTTTTATATTACGCACTTCATGCCTCTTTTTCTCATTGGTCTAATTCTCCAAATTTTAAAACTCTTTGTTTAAGCCATAGATTAAAAAAATTTAGCATTTCTTTTTTACAACCGAAAAAAAAATGTTATTTGTCTTGGTATAATTTTTTTTAATCAAAAAACAAATTAATAGATTGTTTTTAATTGGTCGATCCGGACGGGTCATGGATCGACCCATATAAAGATCCACTAAAATAGGCCAACTTATTAGATAACTTTTTGGATCGTTGGGTCCTATTTTCAAACCCACTGAATCATGTGTATTGGGTCAAGTCTGGACGAGTCTTGGTCAAAACTTGTCTCATTGCCAACTTTCTTACACATATTTGGCTACATTTTTGGTCCACTCCCTAACTTCCGTTTATTCTTGTTGTTAAGTAACATCCCATGCTCCTCACGTGATGCGTCTTTTAGGGATAACTGTAAATCAATCTCAACATATTTAGTTTGTTGGTTGGTTAAAAACTAATAAACAGCACTCTGACATCAACACAAAACAAGAACATAGTGTAAGACACCAAACAATCACATCCGTGAGAATGAGTTGTGGAGATATCGAAAATTGCGATTAATACTATTCGAATTATGCTCACGTGGATCATGCTTAAACAAACTGAAGGGCAAAACAACATATGGATGTGGAGTCGAGTTATTTAACCACTAAACAACATTTTTAACTTTGGATTTAAATTTTATAAAATAAGTCGGCTATAAACACATAGAAAAACAGTTTGGGGTCGGTTGTGCTAATGAATTAGAAGGATTAACTTGAAGAGCTGAATCTGTCTGTCTATCTTATGTAAGGGAGTTTGCAAAAGCAGATTTCGTGACTTTTTTGTTTTATTTTTTATAAATGACTCATTTTGAGATGGTATAAGCCTCGACAGAAATAATGCAACTAGTAAGAATATGAATTGAATCTTAAACCCTTTACACAAGGGCGGATTCATGTAATGGTGAGTGGTAGCAAATGCAACCGGTCAGCCAATAAATGGCAATAAATTATGATCAAAAATTTTCTAACTTATTACCTTTGCTACCTAAAGATTTTTAAAACTCTACAAGTTATAATTTTATTTGGTACAAGCCCAACAATTTACAAATAAAATAGCCCAACATTTCATTCCCTTTCTAGGAAAATTCCTTATAAAACTTTAATATTACGTTAATATCATACTATCTTATAAAGCATTTGGATGTTTTTTTCTAAAATTGAAATTTAAGAAGGAAATTACTCTTTTGCCCTTATCAGCCATATTAATTACATAAATCTCTTGATTTATTTGATGAAGTTGATTTAATATTGTTTCCATATTAACTTAACTTATAAAATGGACAAATTAAATTAACTTATAACTACTAAACAAATCAATTTCCCACCAATATATTTTCCTAATTAATAATAAAATTTAAAAAATTAAAAATACAAAAGCAAAAATATCCTTGAACTCCCTGATTTGTAATTTTTGATTATTGTAGAATTTTCTATAATTACACTTAATTCGTTGAAAATTGATGAATTAACAACATGAATAATATGTTTTCAGAATTTTCATTGTTAGTTAGTTAGAATAATTTTTAATCATGATTTTATAATATTTCTAAAATCTATAATTTGTTATTCCACATTGAAGTTTGACAAAATAATATTTAAGTAAGCTGTATAATTATTTTACCATATAATTATAGAGTGTAAATATTCAAATGAATAATATTATGGTAACGGTTTTATATAGTATAAAATATGGAGAGAAATTTACTAATATTAAAATAGTTTTCCCTCCACGTATGTTTCCATATTTTGTGATTTAATATTCAAATATATATCATATTAAATTAACCATTTTTAATATTACATAAATCGTTTAGATGACCATTTTTAGATGACAATAATTACATAAATCCCTTGATTTATTTGATTAACTTGATTTAATATTGTTTCCATATTAAATAACTTATAAAATGTCAACTAATAATAGACACACCGTTTAATATAAGAGACAAATTAAATTAATTTATAGCTACTAAACAAACCAAAAATTGATATAAGGGACAAATCAATTTTCCACCATTATACTTTCCTAATTAGTAATAAAATTTAAAAAGATCCCCCTCACTCTAAATATGAGAGCACTGACAGACCCATGGTTTTCGGATTTTCTACTTCGAGTTGGAAACGGAGATGAAGAAACGATTGATGTAAGTTATATTCGAATACCTTATGACATGGTCAATACTTACACAGATGAAAGTACATCAAAAAATGATTTGATCGATGCTATCTTTCCAACTTTGCATATCAATGGTGGTTCTTCGGATTACATCATTTCTAGGGCGATATTATCAACGAAAAATGAGAACGTGGACGAGATTAACGATCAGTTAATAGACCGGTTTTGCGGCGAAGAAAAAATCTACTATAGTTTCGATGAAGCTGTAGATGATACTAATAACTATTATCCGGTCGAATTCTTAAACTCACTAACTGTTAGTGGTTTGCCTCCTCATTACCTTCGACTCAAAGTTGGGTGTCCGATTATACTGTTAAGGAATATTGACCCCTCTAATGGATTATGCAACGGCACAAGATTGATATGTAAAGCTTTTCAGCCAAACGTCATTGACGCGGAAATAGTTGTTGGTCAGCATGCTGGAAAAAGAGTGTTTGTTCTCATAATTCCGTTATACCCTTCTGAAAGTGACATGTTTCCGTTCAAGCTGAAAAGAAAACAATTTCCTGTCCGACTTAGCTTTGCTATGACAATTAACAAGGCTCGAGGACAAACAATTCCAAACGTGGGTGTGTATCTACCAGAATCGGTATTCTCCCATGGACAACTTTACGTGGCGTTATCTAGAGGGATTTCACGTGGAAATATAAAGGTATTAGTAAAGGGTGCCAAATTTTTTGATCGAGATGGAGTGTACACTTCGAACGTAGTGTATCGAGAAGTTCTACATGACAAATAAAGTATGCATGCGTGTAGTTGTTGAATACCGCAAGTTATGTTTTCTTATGAATATCATATATGTATTCTTTTAGTACCAACAATTATATGCTACTCGATTTTTACATCATTCTAAAAAAGTTGTTAACCATTTCACACAATCTATCTTTGATATCCGTTATCCGTTTCCATTCGTCTCGATTGCCAAAAGAAATCAAATTGCATATACATTAAATAACTATAGTCGTCGCTGCAACGCGCGGGTACCCTACTAGTAGTTATAAAAACATTTGAGTTTTATGGTGTATATGGTATAAGATTGGGTTTTAAAATGTGCATATTAGGCAATCATACAAGGTCTAAAATATGTATATGACACGTTTTTTAATGCGATATGAAGTGTTACGTAAGAACAAAAACATGTTTGTGTAATGAGATGTAAGTTATATTCGAATACCTTATGACATGGTCAATACTTACACAGATGAAAGTACATCAAAAAATGATTTGATCGATGCTATCTTTCCAACTTTGCATATCAATGGTGGTTCTTCGGATTACATCATTTCTAGGGCGATATTATCAACGAAAAATGAGAACGTGGACGAGATTAACGATCAGTTAATAGACCGGTTTTGCGGCGAAGAAAAAATCTACTATAGTTTCGATGAAGCTGTAGATGATACTAATAACTATTATCCGGTCGAATTCTTAAACTCACTAACTGTTAGTGGTTTGCCTCCTCATTACCTTCGACTCAAAGTTGGGTGTCCGATTATACTGTTAAGGAATATTGACCCCTCTAATGGATTATGCAACGGCACAAGATTGATATGTAAAGCTTTTCAGCCAAACGTCATTGACGCGGAAATAGTTGTTGGTCAGCATGCTGGAAAAAGAGTGTTTGTTCTCATAATTCCGTTATACCCTTCTGAAAGTGACATGTTTCCGTTCAAGCTGAAAAGAAAACAATTTCCTGTCCGACTTAGCTTTGCTATGACAATTAACAAGGCTCAAGGACAAACAATTCCAAACGTGGGTGTGTATCTACCAGAATCGGTATTCTCCCATGGACAACTTTACGTGGCGTTATCAAGAGGGATTTCACGTGGAAATATAAAGGTATTAGTAAAGGGTGCCAAAATTTTTGATCGAGATGGAGTGTACACTTCGAACGTAGTGTATCGAGAAGTTCTACATGACAAATAAAGTATGCATGCGTGTAGTTGTTGAATACCGCAAGTTATGTTTTCTTATGAATATCATATATGTATTCTTTTAGTAGCAACAATTATATGTTACTCGATTTTTACATCATTCTAAAAAAGTTGTTAACCATTTCACACAATCTATCTTTGCTATCCGTTATCCGTTTCCATTCGTCTCGATTGCCAAAAGAAATCAAATTGCATATACATTAAATAACTATAGTCGTCGCTGCAACGCGCGGGTACCCTACTAGTATTTATAAAAATCATAATTACGTTAATATCCTCTAAAAACATGAAGAATTCTCATATATATATATCCAAAATTACAAGTTAATAATATTTAAATGATTTTAATATTTAATTTATTCATCTAAATATTAATTAAATGATTTAAATATTTTAAGTTATTAAATAAATCAATAAAACTAATTCAAATGCTTATTAAAACAAATCTACCAATGAAGAATCAAATACCGAATGAATTGAATAAATTAAATTAATAAAGAATTGGTTTTACATATATATCACAAAATATTAATCTATCAAGACGAGTGACTTTTACACCTTTTTATTCCGGTTAATGCTTATAGTTATAGAAATTAATCTTTTTTAACTCTATATTACGAGTATATGAAAGTGAGATACATTAGTTAATGTTGGATTAAGCCTACATATTTGAGTACAAACTTTAATTAATATATAGATGAATAATTTAAGTATTAAAATTATTTAGATATTATTAATTCATTATTTTGGATATATGTGAGAATTTTTAATGTTTTGAGAGGATATTAACGTAATATTGATTTTTATAAGGATACTGAAGTAATATTAAAGTTTTGTAAGGACGTGGATGCCATTCTCCCTAATAGGTAATTAGTTATTAGTTATAGTAATAATTACTTAAAATTAAACTTATCAACCAAGAAATCAATATCTATAAGTAATACGCAAATAATATATCATTAAAGTTTCAGATTTACCTCCTTTGTGAACATGATGTTAGGCTACCTTCTTTGAAAACTCAGATCTCACCTTGAAATCTATCGAAATTCCAATAATAAATTGATCGTCAACCGAAACTTAAACCCAAAAATCACATCTTGAGTGTGTCCTGATAACGTGTTATGAAACAATAAAGAAGACAAAGAAACATAAAGAAAAGAGAATGTAGAATTATATTATTATTCTTATAAACATATGTATTTGTAGTTACAAGTTGAAGTATCCTTGAAGAAAAAGATCTCTTAATATGATACAAATATCTATAATAAATATTCTATAAAACATGGACATCCATCTTTAATATATAATAAAAGAGGGCCCTTAAATGCCACATGGCGAAGTACGATCCGTTGGATGCGTTAACTTCTTTGATATCAGCCGTTAGATCAGATTGATGATGTCATCAAAGATTATTTTCATTTTACACCCTCTGACAATACATAATTACATTATCTTTTCCACTCAACCTCTACTAAATTAAAAACATAATTATAACTTATTTATAAAATCGCTCAATTTGTACTATAGTTTACCTTATTATTATTCAAAGATCTTCTAATACAAAATATAAAAACATTCTTTTTCACTCAACCTCTACTAAATTAAAAACATAATTATAACTTATTTATAGAATCGCTCAATTTGTACTATAGTTTACCTTATTATTATTCAAAGATCTTCTAATACAAAATATCAAAACATTGTATAAAGATAAAAGTGTATATGTTATTATAACTATAAATAATGTGTATAAACGTAAAAGTATATATATGTATTATACGTACCACATTATTTTTTCATAATAAATTAAAATCTACATAAACATAAAATTTATGATTCAATTTTTATTTTTTTTCGCGCTATCGCGGGACAATAATCTAGTATCATAATAAATCATAACTATAACTAGTTATTTTCTTCTTCTTTTTTTGTCGCCATCGGTCAACATCTTTTCTATATCTGCGTCTTCCCTCACATTTGGGATTCTAACTGGCATCAGTGTAGTTTTGTGAGTGTTGCTAGAATGCGTGTTCCTTCTTATGTCTCTAACTTTCGCTCGAACCAAGTTTAGGAACTACAAGTCTTAGCAAAAATAAGTTCTAAAGTAACAAACTTTGTTTTTACACATAAAAACGTAAAGTGGTGTCAAGACATTCGTTTCAAGGTAATGACCCGATAATTTGGTAATATTTCTTATAACTTGGTAACCTAAAATGAAAGCTAAAGAAAGAATGTATTTTCGTGTACCTCCTTAATACAATCCTTGTTATGAGAATTGATAGCGTAAGGTTTGTAGTTTTGCCTCTTAGGGGGTGTTTGTGTAAGCTTATTTTTCAGGCTTAGGCTTATGTTTTATAAGTAGCTTATTGCTTATGAAATATAAGCTTTTAAATTTTTATGAAGTGTTTGGAGTAGCTTATGAACTTATTAGCTTATGACAAGGTAAAAATGTTTGATAAGCCCATAAGCCACACAAAAGGAGCTTATGAAAACCCCCTTACATAAGCTCATAAGCCTAAGCTAATAAGCTCAAACAAACACTTAAAATAGGCTTATCTATCTTACATAAGCTAATAAGCTAATAAGCCCCTTGTATAAGCTATAACAAACACCCCCTTAAAGTAAGGCATCCATTCCTAAAATAAATGGAAAATACGAGAACTACTTGCAAGATCCATTTTGTTAGGGAATGATGTTCCTTCGAGGAAGACGAGAAGTATCTCAACTGTCTATATTCTGATGACATAGGAGTCTGAAATGAAGCGAGTCTCTATTTGTACATAGTTGGTTGAGACATTTTATCGAACAGTTGGTGTGCTACCAAAAAAGAGGATGGAGCTTACTTACCCTTGCGTCCGTGACTTCAAGAACAATATCGACAAGCGGGATTCCTTGAGAAATGGCGCGAGAAGTGGCACACATGTGATGGTTGTACCACAAGAAGATTTGGTCTATGAGACTTTCTTAATTGAATTACCTAGTTTTTAAATAAAACTAGCCGTTTCGTTCCCACCATTGGATATCAAGCTTTTGGATACCTAGTGAATGAGCTAGAAATTTTTTGGAGTGAGTTCGGAATTAGAATTTAGTTATGTTTGGGTGCAAAATAACTAAAAAAAAAATTACAATTCCAAAATGTTTCCAATTCAGTGGATTCGGTTGAACCCGTTCGGTTCAATGTAGCTTCGCCCCTGATTTCTAGAGCCAATGTTTATACATATGCCAACTATACAGTATTTGTTCCATTTATAAATATACGATCAACATTGACTTGATCCTCAACACGTTATATTTGTAGTTTTATTTTTCAATTTATCTTTGCTACATCTCTTTCACTCATAATTATCGTGTGCATTTTTTCCAAAACAAAAAAGTAGGCGCATTTACTAGGAAGGAGAGACGAAAGTATTCGGATTGAAAAAAATGGTTGACTCCATTTTTCTTGACTTGTATCTATATATATAACCCACACACTCTTTTCTTTTCTTTCAAAACTGAAAAATGAATTCATCCTTGACAAAACTAGAAACTGTTTCTTTTGATGAATACAATTGTGAGAGGGCGAAGAATGACGTGTTTTTGAATTATTCGTTTGAAGATATCGGAAAAAGCTTCGTAAGCCACCTCAAGGGAGGTCTCATACGCAACGGTTTTACCATATCTGATCACACCATGCTCCCTATAGGTCAAGATGAGAGTTCCGAGCTGTTGAAAGCTATCGAGGAGTCTGGGATCTATGTTGTTGTATTCTCCGTTAACTATCCTTTTTCTATAGAGTGCCTTGATGAGTTGGTCTTCATAATGGATTGCCTCCAAAAGTTTAATAAAAGGAAAGTTTTTCCTATATTTTTTAATGTCGATCCATCTCATGTTAGAAGTCATCGAGGAGGCTCTTTCATGGAAGCCTTTCAAGCCCACGAGAACAACTTCGATCCGAAGAGAGTTCAGAAATGGTCGAAAGCTCTAAAAGATGCAGGTCAACTGTCGGGATTAACTTTGCAAAATGGGTATCCTTTCCCACCTTTTTTTGTTCTCTATTTTTTTCTTATTAGTTGATCATTTCATACATACTATTTTCATAAAATGTTAAATGTCACTTACTATTGACATAAACCTGGTCCAGGGCCGGAAACACAATGGTTGGTATCTTTTCCCACCTCTTTTTTTTTCTTATGTAGTCTTTTTTTTTTCATTATAAAAAGACCATTACATACACGATATTTCCTCCAAACCCGTCCCCTTCCCCGAAACTATACCCAATTTTCGACCCAAATTTTGAATTATTTTGTTAAAATATCAATCTATTTAATTAATTTTAAAGTCAATGAAAAAATATCTTTTAGATAAAATATGTAAATATATCTTATGTGTTGGTTTAAACACGGTGGATCGAGTATATAATCGAATGTTAAGTAGGAATAAGGTAGTTTAATGAAAGAAAATGTTTCATTAATGGGAAATTACTACTTAAAAAAAGAAATGGGTACTTTTAATACATTGATTTACTGAAACAAAACTACTCATTAAATAGAATAGAAGAAACAATAAAAGAAAATAACTGATAGATGATGGAAGAAACTTGAGCCCCAAAAGTCTAGAGGTTGTTACCCACTTCTCTTCCATAGTTGGTCAATAAAGAATTCTTCAAACCAACGTGTACTGACTAATTCTTTCAAGCAAACCTATGTACACTGAAATGGGTCAGTTCTGGATCAGGTTGACCCGCCCGAGTCCGGCTTATTACTCACATTATATCGGACCAAGCTCGGTATCCGTTACACCGAGCATGTTTCTCATTTCATAGAACTTTCCTTGAACCAAAGCTTTCGTGAAGATATCCGCCCGTTGATCCTTCGAGTTTACGTGCTCCACTACGATTTTCCCCTCTTCAACACATTCACGTATGAAGTGAAAACGAATGTTGATGTGTTTGCAGCGTCCATGAAACACCGAATTCTTCATTAAGACAATTGTTGACTTATTGCCAACATACAAGGTGACTGGTGCAATCTGATTTCTCGTAAGTTCCTTCACAAGGTTTGCAAGCCAAATGGCTTGGCATGCCGCTGTAGTTGTTGCCATGAAATCGGCTTTACACGAGGATAAAGAAACGGTCTTTTGTTTCTGAGATTGCCACGCAATCGCATTCCTACCAAGGTAGAAAATCATTCTACCTGTGCTACTGACAACGTCACCAACAAGATCGCTCTTTGTGAAACCAACTAATTCTTCGACTTCTCGACCTCTTCCATAATTAACACCATAGTTCACAGTGCCTTTCACATACCTTAACATGTGCTTCATAAGTTAAAAGTGCATTGTTGTTGGTTTCTCCATAAAACGGCTTGCGATTCCAACCCAATATGATAAATTTGGGCGAGTATGAGTCAAGTACCTCAAACATCCCACTACGCGCCTATATTCAGTTGAATCGACCTCGTCACCACCTTCGTCTTTACCGATCTTCAACTCTGACTCGGTAGGATATTTAGATCGGTTGCAATCTTCCAAACCAAATTGTTCAAGAATTTTTTTTGCATAACCTGTTTGTCGCAAAGAAATTCCCCATTTATTTTGAGACACTTCGATTCCAAGGTAATAAGATAGTAAACCCAAGTCACTCATCTCAAATTCATTCTTCGTTTGATCCTTGAATTAGATAATGTGTATGGTGTTTGAACCTGTAGTAATCAGATCGTCAACGTAAACTCCCACAATAAGAGTTTTGCCTTATGAGTTTCTTGTGTATACCGTCGGGTCTTGTGAACTTTTTGAAAACGGCAGCCCTTTCAAACTTTTGTCTAAGCGAATATTCCATGCCCATGGTTCTTGTCGTAGACCGTAAAGAGCTTTGAAAAGCTTGAGCACCTTGTAACTTTGATCCTTAATGACATAGCCTTTTGGTTGAACTACATAGACCTCCTCCTCGAGAACTCCGTTAAGAAAAGCCGACTTGACATCGATATGGTGAACAATCCATCCTTGTTGAGCCGCTAATGCTAGGATGAGCCTAAGTCGTGTCAAGTCTTGCTACCACTGCAAAAAATTCATCGAAATCAACTCCTTTTCTTTGCACACAACCTTTCACGACTTTATACTTCACCACCTTTCCCAAACTATCCTTCTTTATTTTGTAAACCCATTTCAAACCGATTTCTCTATGACCCGATGGCAAGTCGGTCAGTTCCTACGTCTTGTTCTTTTAGATTGCATCTAATTCTTTTTGCATAGCCTCCCGCCATGCTTTTAAAGGCACAACTTCTTCAAAATGTTGAGGACTGGTCCGTTTCAGCCATCATAAATTCTTCGGGTTCAAGTGTTACTTCATGAGTTCTAGCATAAACATCGTCTAAGGAACGAAGCCCTTTAGCTCCAGTAGCATTTTCGGGTTTACTTGTATCTGAGGAGGGTAAGGAAAATGGGCTAGGGGATGCAATATTTGGGTTTGAATCTGCATTTACATCCTCCGGATAAGGCTGCCCTGAAGACATAGTTTGAGACATGGAAGTTTCAGGTTGGTTGTGTGTGGCTTCGGGGGTGCTTTTCTGAGTTTCATTTTGTATTTTGAGTTGTGAATTAATTATAGTGAAGGTGTTTGCTGTTGATTTGTGTCCGTTCTCATCTATATCAGCTTGTACATCCCAAACCCAACATTCTTTTTCATCAAAGATAACATCACGAGTTCACGACTAACCCGCAACTTTTTCTCTTGCGGGTCATACAAACGACTTGCTTTTGTTCCATCTTCAACTCCAAAATACACCATCTTTCTGCTACGATCACCGAGATTTTTTAAGTGAACAACTGTGTGTTTAACAAAGACAACACAACCAATAACTCGTAAATGTTTAAGGTTCGGTTTTTTACCGAACATTGCTTCGTATGGGGTAATGTTGGGAAGCGACTTTGATGGTAGACAGTTCAAAAGATAAACCGCATGCCTCACAACTTCACCCCAAAACTCTCAACATTTCTTCCTTTGAGAAGGCTCCTTGCCATTTCCATTACCGTTCGATTTCGCCTTTTGAAAACTCCGCTTTGTTGGGGTGAATAAGGTGCTATCAAGTGCCTTGCAATACCATTTTCTTCACAAAACTTTGCAAATTCTTTTGATGTAAACTCCCCTCCTCTATCAGTACGTAGTGTCTTTATTTTTAAACCCGAGTTCTCTTCAGTCATAGTCTTGTACCGTTTGAATGCATCCAAAACTTCAAACTCACTAAACAATGTATAAACCCATGTCTACCTAATGTAATCATCAACTACAAGCAAAAAGTACTTAATTCCTCCCATCGACGTGGGTGTTATCGGACCACACAAGTCTGCGTGTACGAGTTGGAGAGGTTTTTGAGCCTGGAAAATCGCTTATCCGGGTAAGGGAGTCGGGTCTATTTTGCGAAAACACAACCCTCACAGATATGATTCGGGTGCTTGAACATGGGGACACCAGTTGCCATATTCTTTTCAACCAAATTTATTAATGAATAGAAATTGACATGCCCCAGTCTCGAGTGCCAAACCCAAGTTGGTTCGTCTCGTGTTGCTAACAAGCAAGTGGAACTACGTGTCCTTAAAAGTGTTTTATACACCCTTAAAAGTAAAACATTATTCCTGTCAAAGAGTCTTAATAACGACCCGATTAAATCAACTCGACTTCCCTCCTTCGTCATTTGCCCAAAACTAATAATACTTTTTTTTAGATTGGGAATGTAATATACCTCAGGTAGAAGTCCCCTGGTCTCCGTTTTTGCAGTCGAATAAAATCGCGCTTTTCCAAGAATGGTTACCGTCGAACCATCTCTAAACCTCACATGACCCGAAACTCTTTTATCTAGCTCGTGAAACTTTGAGCGGTCTCTAGTCATGTGATTGCTGGCACCATTATCGAGATACCACACAACAGACTCGACTCTTTGTTCACCAGATGCAAGAAGATTAACCGAAATTTTATCTTCATTAAGCATAACTTCGACAGGTGCATCTTCTCTTGAGATTGCCATCATCAAAATGGGTTCTTAGTCATTCGTTTGATTGAGATTCGCCTCCTCACCCTGCCTCTTCTTCCGGCAATCCGACTCGTAGTGACCAAATTCCTCACAGTTGAAACATTTCAACTTACTTTTATCCCTTCGGGGAGCATTGTGTTCGTATCGATTAGTGTTGTGCTCACGACCACCTCCTCGACCACGCCCACGACCTCGACCACGTCCCCTTCCGCGGCTAACGAATCCTCCTCTCCCCCTTGAACTACCGGATGAGTCCTTCTCTTTAGTTTTCTTTGACCTTGATGTCCAATCAACATGTGTGAGAAACAGTGACGGTTCTCCTTCTCGATCTCCATAACCACGAGTCTCTCTTCATGGATCTTCAAACGTCCAACAAGTTCCTCCACCGTTAGGGGTGTTCAAAAGACACGGACCGGACCGAACCGGATCGGGCAAAAACAAATCAAGAAACGGTGGACCGAGGACCGGACCGCTTTCTCCGGGTCATTTTCGGTTCGGTTCCTAGTCGGTTCTTTGGTTTTTCGGTTAATTTCGGTTTTAATAAGTACTTTTGTGTAGCGTGAGCCTATTATCTTTTAGGTCACGAGATCTATCTTTACAAATATTATTTTTTTCAACTTTTTTTAATAATGAAAATAACCCATTACCTTGTCTCGGTTATTTGAATGGAATAACCTTGAAACTGGAGCACTAATCAAATCGTCATGCCAATACATATTTTATAATGCCAATTACCTACGTTTATATTGATAAAAAAAAAAATACTTTCATCAATCTATGTATATATAATAATATCTTATCTCCATTCTATACAAATATTAGCATAATCTTAAATTTTTTTTTACTTTGTTGAGACTTGTGAGAGTAAAACAAAAATTATTTTTTTCGATTCAAACTCATAGATACAACTTGTATCTTATATTAAAATTAGACCCCCTAAACTATGAATATAAGATTAAATATTAGGATATGTATTAAAAAAAAAAGTTAACTTTTCGGTTCGAACCGGTGGACCGGACCGGATTTATTTTTTGAGTATTTTTGAGAACCGAGAACCGGACCACCATAGCCGGTCCAGTTCGGTTCCGGTCCAAAGTCGGGCCGTTTTTCGGTGGTTCTCGGTTTTTTTGGTCATCCCTATCCACCGTCATGTTTTTCAAGTCTCCAAATTGTTCAATCGATGTTACGATTTGCATGAAGCGCACCGGAACTGCGCGAAGGAACTTCTTCACTACCACAATCTCTTCAACTATTTCTCCTAGAGATCGAATACCGATGACAATGGTGTTCAATCCTATAGAAAAATCATCTACCGATTCGCCGTCTTTCATCCGAATAGCCTCAAAGTTTCTCCTTAAGGTCTGAACTTTAGCCTCTTTTACCCGTTCGGCTCCCATGTGCATTGTTCGAAGCGTTTCCCACGCTTCCTTAGCTGTATCCTTCTCGGCTAACATCATTAACACATCTTCCGGGACCGCTTGGTAAATGGCAGCGAGGGCCATCCGATCTTGCCGTTCCTCAACCGCATTCTATTGAGTTGCAAGCCACACTCCTTATGCTGCAAATTCACTCGCATTTTTAGAGCCCACACCAAAAGCCCGTCGAGTACGGATTTTTTAGCCATCCATAATTCTTTCTATTATTACTCATATTAATCATTTTTATATTTATTTTTTATCTTACAAATTTCTATTTGGCAGCGATGAGGAGGACTTCATACAGAAAATTCTTAAAGATCTCAACCAGATGCAATACCCACTAGAGCTATTTGATGCAACACACCCTGTTGGGATTGAATCACGAGCACGGGATATAATTTCAAAATTAAGGCTAGGTGAAAATGTTTTTACCATTGTAGCAGTTCTTGGAATTGGCGGGTCAGGTAAAACGACTATTGTGAAAGCCGTCTTTGATAGAATTTTTGCAGAATTCGACGCTTATTGTTTTATTGAGAATATCCGTGATTACAAAAATGGTTTTCCAAATTGGAAAGTAGTTTTGCAGCAGGAGGTAATTTCTCGTCTGATTGGAAATCATCAATTTTATAATGTTGGGTCTGCAAAGATAAAGAAGATTATAAACAGTCAAAAGGTTCTTTTGGTTCTTGACGATGTTGATAACTATGAGCAGTTGCAAGCATTAGGTATTCATCTGGCCTCCTTCGGTTGTGGAAGTAGAATTATTGTGACGACAAGAGATAGACACTCCCTTAGTACCCTACCATACACTTCCTACGAAATTAGCTTGTTGAATACCATGGAATCTTTTGAACTCTTCTCTAGACTCGCATTTGGAAAAGACGACAATCATGACAGAAACTTTGTAAATGAAATAGTTTGTCATGCTGAAGGCCTTCCCTTGGTTCTTGAGGTATGGGGTCGTCATTTTAAATGTCATGAAAGGAAACAATGGTCAAGCATATTGGAGACACTAAAGAGAATTCCTCATGAAGATGTTCAAAAGAAGCTTCAAATAAGCTACGATTCACTTTCTAATAGAGCCAAGAAGCTATTTCTCGATATAGCTTGTTTCTTTGCTGGAAGGAAAAAGGATTTTGTTATTGAAGTATTACATGATGAAGACTCGGGCTTATTCCTAGATATTGAAATTCAATATCTAGTTGATAAAGGTCTACTTAAAATAGATAAGAGAGATCAAGCGTGGCTGCAACGTATGATTAGGGATTTGTGCCAAAAAATATCCCCCCAAGAAAATAAAGACTCGACATTCTTCCCAGATAATGAAATAGAATATCGTGATGATAAAAGTTTGTTTATAGATGAATACAACCTACTAGTTATGCATCATGCGATTAAGGAAATGGGCCAAGAAGTGGTCCGCCAAGAAAATGAGGACGAGCCTGGACAACGTACTAGATTGTGGGACCACAGGGACGTGGTTCGCGTATTGAGAGATTGTTCGGTACATTATTTCCATGTTTATGATATCATATATACATTAACTTAATACATATATATGTAGTTTACTAAAACAAGCAACAACGCTCTATGTCTGTCTCATTGTTTACCAGGGAACAAAATCAGTTGAAGGCATCCTATTGAATAGCTCCGACATGAAAGAATGTGTTACTATACATGTAGAGGCCTTTAAAAAGATGGGTAATCTAAGGTTCGTTCAATTGTTTGATGATGAGTCTCACCTTAAATGGTCTTCTTCTTCCAATAATGTGGACATATCTTCCTTTTCTTTCAAAAAGTTGAAATACTTGGAATGGAAAGGGTTCCCTTGGAAATGTTTAGACAATATTGATATGGGCAACGTGGTCGTTATTAAACTGCAACATAGCAAGCTGGAGAAACTTTGGGAAGGATTCAAGGTATGATCATATCATTTTCTTCAATTTAATTATCATGAGCGGAGGTTAATGTTATACACTTGTTGATGAGATTTACTTGTATGGTAGCATGCTTTTATCTGTTGTTATATAAACCCTTCTCACTTCACCTATTGCTAGTTAAAAGCAAAATAAATGGAATTTAAAATAAAACTAGACATAGTAATTTAACGTAAAAGACAAAAGAATAGTTCGCTTTGTGCTCATTAATAATTTAACGTGAAATTAGAAAGAAAAAAAAATAAAAAAATAAGCTAACAACTTCAAGCAGTCGAGGATGGTAAATTAATCACGTATTAAACAAAAGAATTAATGTGGAGTTCGCTAGAGCTCTCTATGTTTTTCTTATCTTTGTTTGGCTACCTTAGTACGTACTCAGTGTCATGATATACTATTATATGCATTTATTTTTGTATTTATAGAGTCTTAAGAAGCTCAGGATTCTGGACGTGAGTCATTCAAGTTCCTTAACCAAGTCTGGAAATTTCACTGGACTCGAGAAACTTGAGGTACTTAACTTAAGTGAGTGTGATAATTTGGAGGAGTTGGATAGCTCTATTGGTTGCCTTATAAAACTTGTTGTATTAGATCTAAGTCGTTGCACAAGGTTAGAAAGGTTCCCATGTGAAATGATAGGCATGTTACGATCTCTTCAAGTACTCAGACTCCGTTCGTGTCGTCACATTGGATTAGAACGTGATGAGGTTATTGATACTTTTTTGTCCTCTTTAAAAGAATGTTGCCTTACCTTCCTGGACCTTACTGAATGCAACATATTTAAGATTTCAGATGAAGTTGGGAGCCTAGATTCACTGAAATACTTAAATTTAGGTGGAAACGGATTCCCTAGCCTTCCTGATAACCTTTGTCAACTTCATGAACTGAGAAAAGTAGACTTATATGGTTGTTCCAACTTAACTTCGATCCCAAATCTTCCGCCAAGCATTGAAGAGATTAAACCATTGGGTTGTATAAGCCTAGTTACTCTTCCTTCAAACACGACTGAGTTACAATTTCTGAAGGAACTTAGGTTAGTTGGCTGCTTCAAACTTGAACCTGAAGGTTTGATGAAAGTTACAGGACTAAGGAACCTACGTAAATTACACATGAGAAATTGCAACGTGTCACATGTATCCAGTGAAATTGGTAATTTGGTGTCGTTACGGAAACTAGACCTTTCTGAAAACACATTTCCTAGTCTTCCGGACAGCTTCAGCAACCTTTCAAAACTGGTTAAGATCAAGATGAATGATTGTTCTCGGTTAAGGATGATTCCAAATCTCCCACCAAGCATTGAAGAGATCGAAGCATTAAATTGTATAAGCCTAGTGAATCTGCCTTCAAACATGTCCGAGTTACAGTTTCTAAGAACACTGTTGTTGAGTGGCTGCTCCAAACTTGAACCTGAAGGTTTCATGAAAGTAACAGAACTAAGAAACCTACAAGATTTATGGATGAGGAACTGCAACGTATCGCAAGTATCAAGGGAAATTGAGAATTTGGTGTCATTAGAGTTCCTGGACCTTTCAGAAAACACATTTTCTAGCTTTCCCGACAACTTCATCAACCTCTTGAAACTGGAGTACCTTGAGATAAATAATTGTTCTCAGTTGAAATTTCTTCCATTTCTTCCACCGAACTTGAGAAAAATAGAAGCATCTCAGTGCTGGTCATTAGATATGATGCCATATGACTCAATGCTAACTGCTTATATTTTTCGTTCTATAGTGTTGGAGGTAAGCAAGCCCTCCATATACCTAGTGCACATATTCTTTCTGATATACTCCGAACTATTAATTATATATAGTCAACCTTGTTGTAACATATACATACTTGAATGAAACAGGAATTACTTTACGGTACTACAGAATTGTGCATCGGTTTCTCAGGGAAGGAGATTCCTGAGTGGTTCAGTTATCAAAACACAGGAGATGTTTTATCTTTTGTGGCACCAATTCACTTGGATAAAAAAATATGTGGTGTGGTGGTATGTGCCACCTTTGATTTCAAAGACAAATCTGATCAGTTATTTCTTCTAACAATACTGAATAAAACGAAAGAAACGAGTCACTTTTTCAGTATTTTTGCTTTGGCTAAGTGTTCCATGTATGCCATGTTTCATCCACTTAATGATACATCATTTGTGGTGGAAGCCGGTGATACTGTCCATCTTCAATATCAAGACAAAGACTATACACAGCTTTTGAGTTTGGGGTTACGCTTAATATATGAGGGTGATGTCGTAGATTCTGCATTAGTTACAAAACATCTTATTGAAGCACCCAAAATCCATGTCCCATTGGAGATGATGACTGCAACGTAACTAGCTAGAAGTAATGAATTACTCGATTAGATGATGATGGGGTTTGCTGCTAGTACTGCTCATAACATGGTGATTATACGTTTCAATTGTTTTGGATCTGAATAGATAGATATCAATAAAATACATTCCTTCTTCTCCTTTCTTTCTTATATCTTATATATCATATACTTTGCTAATTGCTAATTGCTAATAGTTCAGGTATGAATCCATGATGATTATTTCCTCAAGCATGAAACTCGCTTCATCATTTTCTATGAAATTGTGCGATTGAAGACTTCATGATTGATATTCTTGTATTACTTTATTGTTGTTAAAATTAAACTTTTAATCATTTCTATATGAAGTAATCGTGTAATTTTGATATAACCATGTGAGAGTTTGATGTCTACTTCCAATATATTATTACCAATCTCTTGTCCAAATAAAGTGAAGTGATTGTAGAAATTAGTAATCGGGTTTTGTGGAAGAACTTTTTATATTTCATCAACTTACAACGATTACATATGAAGCCTATTTATAGGAAATATAAACCTATCGGGCCCAAGCCCATATACGGGTTTGGGCTTACATTTGGTTGGGCCTCTATAATCTAACATTCCCCTCAAGCTAATTAGTGGGATTTCCAATGCTTAACTTGTCAAGACAGTGAGCGAAGATCTTTCCGGTAACCGCCTTTGTAAGAATATCTGCAAGCTGATCTTTTGATGAAACGAACGGAAGCTCGATAATCTCATCTTCAAGTTTTTCTTTGATGAAGTGTCTATCAACTTCAACGTGTTTGGTGCGATCATGTTGAACTGGATTTCCTGAGATCTGGATAGCCGCTTTGTTGTCACACATGATCTTACTGGCTTCTTCTGAGGGAAACCCAATTTCTGACATTAGTTTTCGCAGCCATAGGACTTCAGCTAATCCTCGTGCTATTCCTCGGAATTCAGCTTCAGCACTTGAGAGAGCGACAACTTTTTGCTTTTTACTCCTCCATGTAACAAGATTTCCTCCCACTAGGGTAAAATACCCTGATGTAGACCTCCTATTACCTTTGTCGCCTGCCCAGTCAACATCGGTATAAGCATCAATCTTCAGGTGCCCATTTGCTTTGAATAGAACACCGTGTCTAGGAGTTCCCTTGAGATACCTGATAATCCGTAAAGCTGCTTCCATGTGCTGGACTTGAGGTTGGTGCATCGATTGACTTATAACCCCCACAGCGTATGCAATGTCTGGTCGAGTATGAGCTAAGTAAATCAGCTTTCCCACCGTTCTCTGATATCTTTCTTTATCTGCCAGTTCAGCTTCATCTTCCATGAACAATTTTTGGTTGGCTATCATGGGAGTGTCTACAGGTTTGCAATCTATCATTCCCGTCTCTGCTAATAAATCAAGGACATATTTTTGCTGGCAAATGAAGATCCCTAATTTTGATCTTAGAACTTCAATTCCGAGAAAATATTTGAGTCTTCCCAGATCTTTCATTTCAAATTCTTTGAAAAGATTAGCTTTCAATTTTGTCATTTCCTCTGAATCATCCCCTGTAATGATCATGTCATCAACGTAGATTATTAAACAGGTTATGAGTTTACCTCTTCGTTTCAAGAAGAGAGTGTGATCGGAATTGCTTTGGTTATAGCCATATTTCTTCATAACTGTGGTAAACCGACCAAACCACGCTCGTGGGGACTGCTTCAAACCATACAGAGATTTCTTTAGTCGACAAACTTTCTTGGAGTCGGAACTATCATGAATTCCAGGTGGGGCTTCCATGTAGATTTCTTCTTTCAATTCTCCATGTAGGAAGGCATTCTTGACATCGAACTGGTGTAACGGTCAATCCTTGTTTGCTGCAACTGAGAATAGAACTCTAATAGTATCAATCTTGGCTACTGGAGAGAAAGTCTCACAGTAGTCAATCCCGTAAGTCTGAGTATACCCCTTTGCGACTAATCGAGCTCTATACCTTTCGATTGATCCATCGGGTTTATACTTGATAGTGAACACCCACCGACATTTAACGGGTTTCTTTCCTGGAGGCAATTCACATTCTTCCCATGTTTCACTTCTTCTCAGGGCTTCAAGTTCAGTTCCAATTGCTTATTTCCATTCTTTATACTTGAGTGCTTCTTCAACACTTGTTGGTATTTTTTCAGAACAGATCGCGTTTGCGAAGGACTTGGCTTCCGGAACTAAAATCCTTCTTGCGATATTTGCAACTGGATATCTCGACCCTCTTGAACTTCTTTCAGGTGAGTATCTGTTAGGCGGAATTCCCCTGGTTGATCTAGGTGGAAGATCATACCGAGCTGGTTCAGTCACACTCGGAGTTTCCGTCTCGACCTGTGGTTCATCATCACACATATCATCGTTATTTGAAGTATCCGGAGATTCAGAACCACTTTCCTCGGATATCAGTTGAGGAGGATCATTGTTGGTGGGAGTGGTACTGTCTTCAGGTTCTTCAGGACTATCAGTCTCCGGAGTGGATGTATCAGTAGAAGCACTATTCACAGGTGGTGCCCAACTTATCCATCTAAATGCGTCATTTTCTTTTTCCCCCTGACCATGAAGATGGGTCTGGTAAAAGATATCAGTTTCAAGAAAGTCACAGTTCATTGTTGTGAACATGTGACGCCGACTCGGGCTGTAACACCGATACCCGTGTTGATTGACACCATACCCCAGAAACACACATTTCTCTGCACAAGGATCAAGTTTTGAACGCTCTATTTTTGGTATATGGACAAAAACAGAACATCCAAATACTCGAGGTTCAAGAGTTAGATTTGAAGGCAGTTTATGGAAGTGTGACAGTATTTGGAGAGGACTTTTGAGAGCGAGAGCTCGGGTTGGGAGACGATTAACCAAGTACGTGGCAGTGACAACTGCTTATGGCCAAAAAGACTTTGGGACTTGTGATTCGATCATTAGAGCACGAGTGATTTCCAATAAGAATCGATTTCTGCGTTCTGAAACCCCATTTTGTTCAGGGGTGTGAGCACAGGAGGTTTGATGAATGATTCCCCGCTCTTGACAGAAGTTTTTCATGGAAGTATTACAGAATTCTCCCCCATTATCGGATCGGAGAATTTGTATGTCCTGTTTGAATTGAGTTTTTACCATGTTACAAAATGATGTGAACTTAGTAAATACTTCAGACTTAGTTTTTAAAAGATAAGTCCATGTCATACGAGTACAATTTTTGCGGGACCCCAAAAATCAGAATGAATTAACGAAAAAGGAGAATCAACTCTAGTATCATTAGGTTTAAACGATTGTCTATGACTCTTAGCCAAAATACAAGTGTCACACTGGAAAGTTTTATTATTAGGAAATAAGTGCGGAAATAACTGTCTTAAATAACCAGCAGACGGATGGCCTAATCTTTTGTGCCATAACCAAGCTTTCCTATCGTTGGACCCATTAGTTAGCATAACAGAACCGTGGTGAGTAACTTCATCAACATAGTAGAGTCCTTGTCTTTCAGTACCACGTCCAATGATCTTCCCCGTTCTGATATCCTGCAAAAGGCAAAAAGTGGGGTGCATTAATACCACACAGTTTAATTCTTTCGTAACATGACTGACAGATAGTAAATTGTGTGACAGTGATAGTACATAAAGACATCTAGAGAGTCGTAATGTTTTTGAAATTTCAATGGTTCCCCCTCCTTTAACTGGGAGAGTTTCCCCATTTGCTGTGTGAATTCTGGTTTTATCAACTTTAGATTTTGACGTTAGATCGGTGATATCAAACGTCATCGTATCGGTAGCACCACAATCAAAGATCCAAGAAGTGCATTTAGAATCTTTGGTTGCAACATTAGCTTTGCCAGAAGGAGACTCATATTTTTCCTTTTTTAAATTGTAATCATTTAACTTATCGAGTAAGTATTTATTAAAACTTTTTGGATTTAAAAAAGTATCATTACCCGGAGGGTTTGGTATAGAAAAACCAAACCCTATACCTGGTTTTGGTGCGCCATCGGTACTCGTCTCTCATCCGCCTCTAGTTTCACTGCTTCCTACAGCGGCTGCAGCTTTTCCAGTCTTGGAGGTCTTGTGATTCTCATTCCACCAGTCTGGATATCCGACAATTTTAAAGCATTGCTCTTTGGTGTGTATTGACATACCACACTCTTCACACTTGAGCTTGCTTTTATCGACCTTTGATTGGGGTCGGAACGCCGGTTTTTCTGATCGATAATTCTTAGAGACAAGCCCGGCTCCATCTCCGGTGGTATTAAGCCCAGCTGCTACACCCGTATCTGCCCCATGGTTCCCGTCGATAATAGCTTGGTGAGCTTTTTCTTTTCTGACCGTAGCATACGCGGTTTCGGGAGATGGGAGCGGATCAGAACGGAGAATTTCCCGTTTAATTGAGTCATACCTCCGGTCAAGTCCGTTCAGAAACTGGAACAACTTTGTTTCGGATCGGACTCGATTATATGTGGCTATGTCAGTTGTGCACTTCATCGGGTTAGGATCCCGACGATCAATTTCTCCCCAAATTCCCTGCATCCCTATCCAAAACTCTTCCAGTGATAGTAGCTGTTGTTTGAACTCATTAGCTTTAACGTGGAGATCGAAAGTTTGTAACTTATCCTTCCCGCTGCTGTAAGTAACTGCCAGGGCTTCCCATAGTGACTTCGCGATGGGAAACTCAGTAAGATTACTTGCGATACTAGGCTCGATATTCAGAATTAACCACGAGAAAACCACAAGATCGGCTTGTTCCCACTCATCGTATTTTTCATCAGTGATGGCAGAAGGGTTTTCGGTAAGATGGTTGAGGTACACTTTCGATTTTCCCCCAATATATACTCGAATCATACGAGCCCATAACGGGTATTTGGTGCTTGTCAACGTTAAACTAATCTTGAGTTGATCAGACGGGTTTGGTTTTGGACTTTGGAACTGATTCTGAGTTCCGTTACGACGCAACTCCATTAGTTGCATGGCAAGATTATTGTTTTCTGCGTCTGCCATACTGGTTCAAGAGTAAATTCGAAATGTATTTTTTTTTTTTTTTTTAATTTTTTAATTTTTTTTTTTTTGTGTCCGAGATGTCCCGAGTCGTGTCCGAGATGTTCCGAGTCGTGCTCGAGGTAATCCGGGTTATGTCCGAGATAATCCGAGTCGTGCCCGAGGTACTCGAGTCGTCAACGAGATATATCGAGTCGTGCCCGAGATACTCGAGTCGTATCCGAGGTATATCGAGTCGTGCCCGAGATAACCCTAGTCGTGTCCGAGGTGTCCGAGGTACTTCGAGTAACCCCGAGTCGTGTCCGAGATAACCCTAGTCGTGTCCGAGAAACTCCGAGTCGTGTCCGAGAAACTCCGAGCCGTTTCCGAGAAACTCCGAGTCGTGTCCGAGAAACTCCGAGTCGTGTCCGAGATAACCCTAGTCGTGTCCGAGAGACTCCGGGTCGTGTCCGAGGTAACCTGGTTGTGACAACTCGTCTTTTCGAGTTATTATTCTTTACCGACATTTATTCTTTTATTCGCAATGATTTGGACCCTTGCATTTCGCTTTATATTTACTCACGTTTTGCATATTTAAGTCGGGTTTATATGTTTTATATACTTTGTCTCTCGAGACGGAAGCTTTAGAATCACCTAAGTGCCTAATAATTAGTATACTCGCGTTATTTAAGTAGTGTGTTTACGCCATGAAAGTCGGTTAAGAAAATCATATTTCGAAATTTCATTACAAAGTTAGTCCTCTAACTTATTCTATTACAAAGTTAGTCCTTTAACGGAGAACTAACGGAATCTGTTACTGATGTGTCTGAAATAAACCATATTTTGTAGCCACATTTGTCGTAATTAAGCTCATTTTATGCAACTTTTATTATGATTTGGTATATTTTTAGTGAGAATTGCAGATTAGAGTGATATTTGGACCACGGAGCGAAAAGGAGCTGAAACTGGCTTGAAACGGAGACAAACGAGCAAGAAACGTAAAGTTGGAGAAACAGCTGACGGCTGAGGATATTTAGCCGGCGGCTGAATTAAAGTTTTCACACAAATTCGTTACGTGCCGCGGAAGCAACTTTTTGACCCGCGTGTTTCAGCCGACGGCTGAAGTGAGCCAGCCGACGGCTAAAAGGCCGTTTTCAGAATTTATAAATAGGGCTGCTAGGGTTCGGGTTTAACACACTTTATTCCTTATTTTCAACCAGCATTCATCCTGGAAAGCTGCAAGAAGAGTCCTAGAAGCCTTTGATCACGTGGAAGCTTTTGGTTAATCTCTTTTAACCAATTTCTAAGTTAGCAATTGTTTGATTCAACGTTTATGCATTATTTTCTTAACACAATGTTTTGTTTTAAGACCTATTATGTTATTTGCTTACAATCCAACATGAGCTAAACTCTTTAAGCGATTGCTTGGATTGTTGAACCTGGATCTATGTTTTAATCAAGTTTATGTTTGAACTTATTGATTTTTCCATTATTATTTACGTTTAATCGCGATCCATGTTTATTCAAAGTTATTAAATCTACTACTTAGCGTGATTGATAGATCTATAACATAACTAGCGTTCTTATAAATTTATCAGTTATTTACAATTATATGATTTATTAAATAATTGTAGCTTGATACTTAATTGAGATAGGCTAAGAGATTAGTAATTTAATGAATTGAATGAACATGACAATTATATCTAATCTGGATAATTGAGACTTTTGTTAATTCGTAGTCGACAGATTAAATTGTAAATAATAGTGAACTTAAAGCACAATTTAGAGTGGATAAATCTAAGATAGCTCTTGATGTACGAATAGTCGTATGATCTTTCTCTAAAATTGTAGGATTAGATAACTCTAGCGGGAAATCTAGTTATCATAGGAATCACAGTTAAATCAATCAAACATATTCTTGTTAATCATAATCCAGGTGAAACGTAATTCCAAGTAATCGTTGCTTTTAAATCTGATTAATTCTCAAAGACTTTTCGAAACAGTTTTTCATCCGCAATCCATTTAGTTAATTAAATTGTTATTTAATTTAGTTATTTGTTTTCTGCATTATGTTCTCTCAGAACTAAAACGTCCCCCATATTTAATTGCTTTAATTAGTTTAATTATATAATTTGAGATAACGGATATAAATACACGTTCCCTGAGTTCGATCCGGACTTACTGATTCTATATTTACGTACGATCAGGTACACTGCCTGTATTGTGTGTTAATATACATTGGTATAATCCTTTTCTAAACTTTAAATAATTTTATGTTATAAAATACACATCAGTTACAAATCTGGTCCTTTAACGAAAAGATAACGAAATTGACCAAAAAAGGCCACGGTGCGCAGCACCATCCTCAAATTCAACTTATTTCCAAAACGACTTTTTGGGTCAAAATCTTGAGATGCCAAACCTTTTAGCACGTGAAACCTTCTGCAAAATGCCCTATTTGGGTGTGTTTGATCCCATTGTGGATCTCTAAACATGTTTGGACACTCTCTCATTCCAAAACTCTAAGTTTACATCAAAATCTTTTAACACTTTTTCTTTCATTCTCATTTCATCTAAACTCTTATTCTCTCTCAAATATTCCAGAGAAATAAGAGTATGTTACACCATTATTGAAGTGAGAATCCAAGTAATCAAGTTGGCGGATTTATCTCTTACAAACATCCTTCAATTCTACACATTTCGGTAAGTAACTCCTTGCTAAATCCTTCACTTTTCTCTCTTTTACTTCCACTTGGTTGGAGTTTCTAACTCATAACTTTGTTCCTTTGTTTTACCAAGCTTTTACACCCGTGGGTACCCTTGAAGTGGTGGAGTTTCGGTGACTTTCCCTTGGAGAAACATTATAGAAGTTTTGGTATGTAAACTCTCCAAATGTTTCTCTATTTTCTTTCCTTATGAAGACTTCTAACACTCTTCTTATTTATGTGTTAAATGGAAGTCTCTTGCTTTCCATATTCTACCTCTACTTTTGGAGTTTGGCTACCTTTCGGATAAAAGCTTCATCATGAGCATTGGTAAGTAAATTCCTCCGAAAATCCTTTTACATCCTCCTTTTTGAGACTCCTTACTAATGGTGGATACTTTTTCATGTTATGGAGCTTACTACCTCCTCACCACCACCAACAAGGTCTCTCTCCGAAATCCTTGCAAGTTCTAAACACCTACACTTCTTGCGAGTGAAAATCGGTAAAATCGTTATGAACTCTAAATTACTTCATTTCATTCTATTCATTTCGGTTTAAGCCTTGTAAAATGGTTAGGTTAATATATTAGACCAACACCTTTTGTTCTTGAAAGATTTGGACTTAAAATGTGTAAAATATACAAAGTTGTAAATTACCGAAATTAACGTATTTACTATAAATATATGTAAAACTACACACATAAACATATATATAACACTTGGTAAATGTTATTTGAACCTAAATTAACTTTCGGACAGTTTACCTTTTTACCATAAAACGTAAAACGAATCAGATTTCGGCTAAAACGCAAATTTCATAAATTTGGAAAATGGCTCGGTGCTAAGCACCACCCCCTTGGTGCGCAGCACCGAGGGTCTGATCCCAAAAGTTTCGATTTCGTTTAATTATTCAGCAAAGGTTCTTAGCGTATTTCGCACTCGTAATCAATTTTAAACTTATATATAGGTAATTTTGTATATATAAAGGTATTATATAACTTCAAAATAACGTCTTTGGACTCAAAGACATTACCGCAATCTTAAACGTTATCAAGATTATTTAAACAAACGTTTTATTTACTTTTTGTCAAAAATCATTAAAACCGCTCTAACTCATTTTACTTCATTATTTTTTTTGAAATAAAAGTCTTTTTACTCTTAAAATGTCAAAGTTGATTTCCATTCTATAAAAAAATCGTTGACTTTGACTTTTTCTAAATCAATATCTCAAATTTTGACTTTCATTCAAACGGTTGACTTTGACTTTGACCAAGACAACATCTTTGACTTTGACCAAGTCAACATCTTCGACGTTGACTTTGGTCGAATCCAATAAACTTTGGTAACGGTATTCCTTTCAATCGATGTTCCTGTTAGTCAAGTTCGGCTCGGAATGTTATTCCTTTCTAATAGTCTTAATGACGTGAAATTATCGATATTTTCCTATCGTCTTTATCGGCGCGGAACATCGTCACCTTGAACCGTCATCCCGACTCGACTTGGAAATCGTTGGAATACTTTAATTAATCTTAAACTCTAAACTTAACCGACAAGGCTAAACCGAACTATGTTATTGAGATACTTAGACTTTGTTATATTGATTTAGGGCACTTAGGCGGCGGATTATTAGCTTCTTATTGATTATTACCCGATCTCTTGCCGAGCTTATTTTCTGAGTTGTTCGTAGCCCTATTCTCTTACTATTTTTGGGCTGGAAAGCGTATTTTGGACTGTTTAAATGAATGTATATCTTGTATGCCTAGTGTATCAGTATCACCTCAGATTAGATGGTTCATAGGCTTGGTTAAGCCCCCCTTATACACTTGTTAGCTTATTGCCCACGGTTACATATATATAGATCTATATGGGATCGACCTACCCTCATTGCTCAATAGGACATCCCTATGAGTGGATGTTATGACCGTATGATTATTACCTTTGGTTTACCATCACCTTAGGACAGGGGATACAATGTGGTCAGGTTCAGTGTATGCTTAATCTAGGTATCTATACTCACACTTAGGTTATGATTCAAGATATACTATTTGGAACTTACTATATTTATCAAATCTTTTATTGGGTCAACCTTTATTTACATATTGCGAATAATTCACCAACATTGTGTTGATGTCGTTTTTAACGCTTTTTCAGGAGTTTGAGGATTTGTTTGATCATGCCATGCTTATTTTGGGATCATTTATTTTATGTATTGGGAATTTATTATGTTGACGTAATCCCTTTATGATCCACTTTATGACATTGATTTGTATTTGTATTTGACTCTTGGTTCACATTTGACTATGTATTGTAATTTAAAACCTTTGGCATGATTAATATATTCCGATGTTTTGTTTATTGGTTGTAAATGTTGTAATCCTTGACTCTTGATATCATTAACTGGAACACTCCGCGTTCCGCTTTGAGCGGCGTGTGACAGAAATTGGTATCAGAGCCAATGGTTATAGCGAACCGAGTGATTTTATGAAGGAAATCACTTGGACTATGACCGTAGGCTTTTCAAATCGATTTTCTCTGATTTGCTATGTGTGCACCATTTTGCCTTATGTGCTTATTTTCGTTTTCTTTATTTTTGGCACTTGGCCTTATCCTTTCGTGTTACACACATTTTGCTTATCGAATTCTTTCTTTTTAGTTTCAGAACGATGCCGCCTGTGAAGACGACAGCGACGAGATGGTCAGCGAGACATGGTCGTCCGAGCGCGAGAATTTGTAACACGACTCCGAGTGTGGAAGTCAGTGATGAAGAAACGGATATGACAACATACATCAGTCAGCTCGTCGCCGAGCAGTTAGCAGCTTTGATACCCACTATTGTCGCCCAGATCAGGGATAGCACAGTACAGAGTAGCGATGTTGAATTACCGTCAGTTGAAGTTAAGCATAATTCCAGAAAGAAACGAAGTGGTAGCTCTCGTCATGGTAAATTGTGGAAGAAAGCTAGGAGACAGACTATTCGTCGGGTGGTGACTCCAGAGATCCGGAGTACGTATCAGCAGTGTGAACGGTGTGGTAAAAAACATGCCAAAGATGTGACTTGTTGGAAGTGCTTTAAGTGTAAGAAGCTAGGACACACATTTGGGTTTTGTAAGTCCTACCGAGGCAAATGTTACGAGTGTGGTTCTGCCGAGCATCTTAGGAACAGGTGTCCCGAGTTGGTTGCAGTTGGTGTTGATACTTCGTCCGATTTGGATTCCCGTGGTAAAGCACTTGTTATTGAAGCTCAGGAGACTCAACAGGATCCTCGCGTCGTTACGGGTACTTTCCCTTACCTAACCTCAGTATGCATTTATTCTATTTTTGATTTTAATGTTTGTCCCAGATTCTCTTAGTGTTGCGCATTTTCCTTTTTTTGTCTTTTTTTTTTCTTTATTTTCGCCTTCTTTTTACGTCTCTTTCGCGTTGGAATCGAAGAAAACTCCTATCTACAAAGAAGTCGACGAGACGAAGTTGTCCTACTAGTGTGATACCGAGAGGTTCATCTCCAGGTGTTAGTCTGTCATTCGAAGAATTTTATATCTGATGAGTATAGGACTGTGATTGCACGTACTTCTAGACTGATAGTGTCTTCCTTCGAGATAGAGTTAGCCGATGGTAAGTTTTGCCTACTACCGCAGTACTTTCTACATGTAGTGTTAGATTAGACGATCAGTTTTTCCTATCGACTTGATTCCGAATACTCTGAGTAGCTTCGACGTTATTATCAGTATGGATTGGTTAACGACACACCGTGTAGAGATCGTATGTTTCGAGGAGATGATTCGTATAACCGTTATCAGTTGGTGGACCGTTATTAGTTCAGGAGAATAAGGCGGGGAAGCGTCTTAAGATCGTTCCGTGTATAAATGTTCGGGAGTACATCAAACAGAATCGCACACTCTTTCTGGCACACCTTGCGAAGAAAGACTCCACGTAGCAGATTGAGGAGAATCCAGTGGTTAGTGATTTTTCCCGATGTATTTCCAGAGGACTTACCTGGTTTACCCCTAGTAGACAAGTAGAGTTCCATATAGATTTAGTTCCTGGAGCAGCGCCGGTGGCGAAGACTCCTTATCGGTTGGCACCTTCGGAGATGATTAGAGCTTTCGAAGCAGATTCAGGAGTGGTGGCTAAAGGCTTTGTTAGACAGAGTTTCTCTCCGTGGGGCGCGCCAGTACTCTTCGTGAAGAAGGAGGATGGTTCTATGAGATTGGGTATAGACTACAGAGAGCTAAGTAAGCTGACAGTGAAGGACCAGTATCTTTTGCCGCGTATGGATGATTTGTTCGATCAGCTTCAGGGTTCTTGCTTCTTTTCGAAGATTGATTTACGATCCGGATATCATCAGTTGAGAGTGCAGGAGGAGGACATTCCGAAGACCGCCTTCAGGACACGGTACGGCCATTTCGAGTTTTTAGTTATGCCTTTCGGTCTCACGAATGCGCCTGCAGCTTTCATAGACATGATGAACCGAAATATGTCGTCCTTACTCCGACTAGTTCGTGATCGTTTTCATTGACGACATTCTGATATATTCTCGTAGCCGGGAAGAGCACGAGGAGCATTTGAGACTAGTGTTGGAATTGCGTAGACAGGAGAAACTCTATGCTAAGTTCTCGAAATGCGAGTTTTGATTATCTGCGGTTCAGTTTCTTGGCCACGTGGTCAGCAGTGAGGGCATTCACGTTGATCCTGCCAAGATTGAAGCCGTTAGAGATTGGGTCGCTCCGAAGACACCCACTGAGATCCGGTCATTCTTGGGTTTAGCAGGATACTATCGTCGGTTCATCGAGAATTTCTCAAAGATAGCCTCGCCTATGACTAAATTGACCCAGAAGAGTGAGGAGTTTGTCTGGGGTGTAGAGCAGGAAGTTATAATACCATCTGGGTTACCGTCGATCGACTGACTAAGTCAGCGCACTTTCTCCCTATTCGTGAAGAATACCGAGTAGAGAAATTATCTAGATTGTACATCGACGAGATCGTGGATAGACATGGTATTCCAGTATACGTAAATTTCGGACCGTGATGCATGATTCACTTCGAGGTTTTAGCAGTCTTTACACGAGCTTTGGGTATCAGATTAGACATGAGTGCGGCTTACCATCTTCGGATTGATGATCAGAGTGAGCGTACTATTCAGACATTGAAGGATATGCTTCGAGCGTGTGCGTTAGATTTTGGTGGGAGTTGGGATCGACACTTACCATTAGTCGAGTTCTCGTATAATAATATTTACCACTCCAGCATCAACTACGCTCCATTTGAGGCTCTTTACGGTAGGAAGTGTAGATCTCCAATATGTTGGGCCGAGGTAGGAGACAGTCAGATTTCAGGTCCCGAGTTGATTCAGGAGCCGACATATAAGATCTTCAGGATCCAGGACCGTTTGATAGCCGCCAGAGACCGTCAGAAGAAGTACGCAGTTTTGCGTAGGAGACCTTTTAGAGTTCCAAGTTGGGGATATGGTGTTACTGAAAGTTTCTCCGTGGAAGGGTGTGTTTCAATTTGAGAAGTGCAACAAGTTTAGTCCACGTTTTACAGGTTCCTTCAGGATTTTGACTCGTGTTGGTCCAATGGCTTACCGTCTTGAGTTGCTACCTGAGTTGTGCGGTGTGCACAACGTATTTCACGTATCGCATCTCAAGAAGTGTCCTGCTGATGAGACCTTGATCGTGCCACTGGAGAAACTACGTTTGGATGACTCGCTTCATGTGTTAGAGGAGCCGGTAAAATTGTTGACCGAGATGTCAAACGGTTACGACGGAGTCGGATTCCGATAGTGAAGGTCCGATGGAACTCCAAGGTTGAAGCCGGGTTTACATGGGAGCGGGAGGACGAGATGCAGAAGAAGTATCCACATCTCTTTGCTAGCAGCAGTGTTCAGTAGAATTTCGAGGACGAAATTCCTTTTTACTGGGGGATGCTGTGACAACTCGTCTTTTCGAGTTATTATTCTTTACCGACATTTATTCTTTTATTCGCAATGATTTGGACCCTTGCATTTCGCTTTATATTTACTCACGTTTTGCATATTTAAGTCGGGTTTATATGTTTTATATACTTTGTCTCTCGAGACGGAAGCTTTAGAATCACCTAAGTGCCTAATAATTAGTATACTCGCGTTATTTAAGTAGTGTGTTTACACCATGAAAGTCGGTTAAGAAAATCATATTTCGAAATTTCATTACAAAGTTAGTCCTCTAACTTATTCTATTACAAAGTTAGTCCTTTAACGGAGAACTAACGGAATCTGTTACAAATCTGGTCCTTTAACGAAAAGATAACGAAATTGACCAAAAAAGGCCACGGTGCGCAGCACCACCCTCAAATTCAACTTATTTCCAAAACGACTTTTTGGGTCAAAATCTTGAGATGCCAAACCTTTTAGCACGTGAAACCTTCTGCAAAATGCCCTATTTGGGTGTGTTTGATCCCATTGTGGATCTCTAAACATGTTTGGACACTCTCTCATTCCAAAACTCTAAGTTTACATCAAAATCTTTTAACACTTTTTCTTTCATTCTCATTTCATCTAAACTCTTATTCTCTCTCAAATATTCCAGAGAAATAAGAGTATGTTACACCATTATTGAAGTGAGAATCCAAGTAATCAAGTTGGGGGATTTATCTCTTACAAACATCCTTCAATTCTACACATTTCGGTAAGTAACTCCTTGCTAAATCCTTCACTTTTCTCTCTTTTACTTCCACTTGGTTGGAGTTTCTAACTCATAACTTTGTTCCTTTGTTTTACCAAGCTTTTACACCCGTGGGTACCCTTGAAGTGGTGGAGTTTCGGTGACTTTCCCTTGGAGAAACATTATAGAAGTTTTGGTATGTAAACTCTCCAAATGTTTCTCTATTTTCTTTCCTTATGAAGACTTCTAACACTCTTCTTATTTATGTGTTAAATGGAAGTCTCTTGCTTTCCATATTCTACCTCTACTTTTGGAGTTTGGCTACCTTTCGGATAAAAGCTTCATCATGAGCATTGGTAAGTAAATTCCTCCGAAAATCCTTTTACATCCTCCTTTTTGAGACTCCTTACTAATGGTGGATACTTTTTCATGTTATGGAGCTTACTACCTCCTCACCACCACCAACAAGGTCTCTCTCCGAAATCCTTGCAAGTTCTAAACACCTACACTTCTTGCGAGTGAAAATCGGTAAAATCGTTATGAACTCTAAATTACTTCATTTCATTCTATTCATTTCGGTTTAAGCCTTGTAAAATGGTTAGGTTAATATATTAGACCAACACCTTTTGTTCTTGAAAGATTTGGACTTAAAATGTGTAAAATATACAAAGTTGTAAATTACCGAAATTAACGTATTTACTATAAATATATGTAAAACTACACACATAAACATATATATATAACACTTGGTAAATGTTATTTGAACCTAAATTAACTTTCGGACAGTTTACCTTTTTACCATAAAACGTCAAACGAATCAGATTTCGGCTAAAACGCAAATTTCATAAATTTGGAAAATGGCTCGGTGCTAAGCACCACCCCCTTGGTGCGCAGCACCGAGGGTCTGATCCCAAAAGTTTCGATTTCGTTTAATTATTCAGCAAAGGTTCTTAGCGTATTTCGCACTCGTAATCAATTTTAAACTTATATATAGGTAATTTTGTATATATAAAGGTATTATATAACTTCAAAATAACGTCTTTGGACTCAAAGACATTACCGCAATCTTAAACGTTATCAAGATTATTTAAACAAACGTTTTATTTACTTTTTGTCAAAAATCATTAAAACCGCTCTAACTCATTTTACTTCATTATTTTTTTTGAAATAAAAGTCTTTTTACTCTTAAAATGTCAAAGTTGATTTCCATTCTATAAAAAAATCGTTGACTTTGACTTTTTCTAAATCAATATCTCAAATTTTGACTTTCATTCAAACGGTTGACTTTGACTTTGACCAAGACAACATCTTTGACTTTGACCAAGTCAACATCTTCGACGTTGACTTTGGTCGAATCCAATAAACTTTGGTAACGGTATTCCTTTCAATCGATGTTCCTGTTAGTCAAGTTCGGCTCGGAATGTTATTCCTTTCTAATAGTCTTAATGACGTGAAATTATCGATATTTTCCTATCGTCTTTATCGGCGCGGAACATCGTCACCTTGAACCGTCATCCCGACTCGACTTGGAAATCGTTGGAATACTTTAATTAATCTTAAACTCTAAACTTAACCGACAAGGCTAAACCGAACTATGTTATTGAGATACTTAGACTTTGTTATATTGATTTAGGGCACTTAGGCGGCGGATTATTAGCTTCTTATTGATTATTACCCGATCTCTTGCCGAGCTTATTTTCTGAGTTGTTCGTAGCCCTATTCTCTTACCATTTTTGGGCTGGAAAGCGTATTTTGGACTGTTTAAATGAATGTATATCTTGTATGCCTAGTGTATCAGTATCACCTCAGATTAGATGGTTCATAGGCTTGGTTAAGCCCCCCTTATACACTTGTTAGCTTATTGCCCACGGTTACATATATATTGATCTATATGGGATCGACCTACCCTCATTGCTCAATAGGACATCCCTATGAGTGGATGTTATGACCGTATGATTATTACCTTTGGTTTACCATCACCTTAGGACAGGGGATACAATGTGGTCAGGTTCAGTGTATGCTTAATCTAGGTATCTATACTCACACTTAGGTTATGATTCAAGATATACTATTTGGAACTTACTATATTTATCAAATCTTTTATTGGGTCAACCTTTATTTACATATTGCGAATAATTCACCAACATTGTGTTGATGTCGTTTTTAACGCTTTTTCAGGAGTTTGAGGATTTGTTTGATCATGCCATGCTTATTTTGGGATCATTTATTTTATGTATTGGGAATTTATTATGTTGACGTAATCCCTTTATGATCCACTTTATGACATTGATTTGTATTTGTATTTGACTCTTGGTTCACATTTGACTATGTATTGTAATTTAAAACCTTTGGCATGATTAATATATTCCGATGTTTTGTTTATTGGTTGTAAATGTTGTAATCCTTGACTCTTGATATCATTAACTGGAACACTCCGCGTTCCGCTTTGAGCGGGGTGTGACACTGGTCGTGTCCGGGATCGTGCCCGAGGTAACCCTAGTCGTGTCCGAGAGACTCCGGGTGGTGTCCGAGGTAACCTGGTCGTGTCCGGGATCGTGTCCAAGGTAACCCTTTTTTTTTTTTTTTTTTTTTTTTTGGTCTAACACACTAGTTCGTGTGTGTTGAAAATCTATCATAACACACTAGTTCGTGTGTGTTGAATTTCTATCCTAACACACTAGTTCGTGTGTGTTGTTTTTCTAGTCTAATGGCTAGTCGTTTGGATTGGTTTCCTAGTCGAATAGACTAGTTCGAACAGGTACTTCCGAAAGTAACCTGCTCTGATACCATGTAGAAATTAGTAATCGGGTTTTGTGGAAGAACTTTTTATATTTCATCAACTTACAACGATTACATATGTAGCCTATTTATAGGAAATATAAACCTATCGGGCCCAAGTCCACATACGGGCTTGGGCTTACATTTGGTTGGGCCTCTATAATCTAAGAGTGATCGTGTAACTTTAATGCAGAACATACTAACCAAGTAAGTGACTCGTATACGGATGAGTGGAGCATAGAAAACAGTTTAAAACCATCACTTATTTAGCCCGATAACCAAACAAGTAATTCACATAAATACCTTGCGAAATCAGTTTAACCTCACCCGTAACCCGTTTAGCCCGATTCTTATTCAGGTCGGTTGGGTTTTAGAAGTATGGATATATTGTACATAGTACCAAGTTGGTGGTTTTAGCATGAAGCTTTAAAATGAAAAATCGATTTACACCAAACTCATCATGAACACACAAATTAGATAGAAGCATAAATGCAACTGTCCCCAAATAAAGAACTTTTGTAGTATGAATTCTACTTTACCATAAAATTTTACTACTAAACTTAGCAAACGACAACAAATGAAGAAGAAGACGCAGAAGATGAAAGTTAAGGCTGCACCCACTTTCTTTCCGAGCACGTCCGTCCATCCTGAGAATAATAAAAATCCAAACATTAAACTCCATTCGAAAAGATGACAAACAATCTTTTAACTAGTAAATGCGATTCTTGACAACGACTTCAATATTAAATAATATCATTTTTTGGATTTTTTTTGCCAAAGTAGGGTTTTTCCCACTTGGCCTCGTAAAACTAGGATAGTCAACAAATTGTTTTGTAAAAATAAGATAAAAACTCCATAACCCGATTACATACTTTTGACTTTTACCCGTATATAAAACAAGTTAAAGTTTTAGCTTACAAGATCACTCACAAGCCTTTACGCTTAAGACACAATTGAACGAGCTCGAGCTTTCTTACAATAAATGAGTCAATTAAACTCAACCTTAGTCAAGGCGGGCTCAAATCGGCTTTTTTTACATCCTTACTGATACCTTTTATTACTTTTTAATATCCGTACGATATACGATAATTGAAATTAACATATTAACTTAAGTAAATAAAAATCAATTAACTTATTAAATAAATTTTGACATAATATTTATATCGGAGTAGCTTCCATTTTATTTTAAGTTTTGATTTTAAAAAGAAAGAAACTAAACCATTTATTTTGATTCCTGAATCATTGTCAATTTAATTTTAACCATTAATATTCTTAATATTGAATAATTAATAGTGTTTAAACATTTTCAAAATATAACCATTCATTACATTACTCATTTAAAATGTAATCTCTTTTATATGATTAATAAATGTTGAATAAGTCACTAAGAGTTGAATATTTAAAATTAAATGTATATTAACATATTGTTAGACTTAAAGTATGAAAAAACACACAAATATTAAAATGTTTGGTTTCATAGAAAAGTTAGATAAAATAAAATGAAGTTTTTCATCAACTGGACATACGATTTGTAGTTTCATAAAGGTAATATTCATTTTTGTATCGAAAACCAACAATGATTAAATATTTTGATTAAATATAATTATAATACGGAAATGTTATCTGCTTATTATTGCCCGCCGCGTATACTAGTTATATATTTACAAATATCCCCTTTCCCGTTTGAAAATCTCCTTCCACGGACAAGTAGATATGATGGAAGGTATTAATCCACAAAATAAAAATATGTATAAAGTTAAGCACAAAATACATTAATCCCAAAACATGATTTATGTTCAAATTTAGTCATCACTAGAGGAGGCGGTGGAGGTGGGTGAGGATGGTGGTAGAGCGGCAGTAGTGATAGTGGTAATGGTGGGCAGCTGGAATTTTTGATGGTAGGGTGGAGGTGGTCGTGGGGCAACAGGGGTGGCAGTATACCACCTAGCTGGATTGCCTTGTCGAACGTCAAAGTCGGAGTTCGTTTTTGTATTCCATTATCTACAAAACTAACTATCGCCCCGTTTATGTTTAAATGAGGCCATTGTAATGGCCTATTGCCCCGATACATACCATATCATTTATTTACTATACTTACAATTCACATTGAGCTTTCACATTCATATTCATATTCACATTCACATTATATATCCTAATTCCTAACAATTAGCTTTCACATTGATATTGACATTTTATTATATATTTTTATACTTTTTTTAAATATTATTTTTTAATGCTAGCCTATTTAATAAAGTAATTATCTCTTAATTATGAGTTACGATAAATAGTGAATCACACAACTACGTTGCTACTAGGAGCCTGATTGCTTGCTTAACTTTTTTTTTTTTTTCCTTTTTCCTTTTTTTTCTTTTAAATTTTTGTTTCGTGTTTTATTTTTAGACTACACTATCATTTATTTATATTTTCTTCATGTTTTTTTCTAAATGTTATTTTTTAACGCTAGCCTATTTAATAAAATAGTTATCTCTTGATTTCTGATTTCGATTTAATGTTAACTTTTAGTTTTATATTTCCTTTGTTGATTTATAGTTTTTAACTTTTCAAAATTTTAGTTTTTCTTTTTTCTTTTTCTTTTAAGTTTTTTGTTTCGTGTTTTCTTTTTAGACTATGCTATTATTTATTTTTTCATGCTATTTTTTTAAATGCTATTTAGTCTATTTAATAAAGTAGTTATCTCTTGCTTTCTCATTTCGATTTAGTGTTTTTTTTTTCGAAAAGCGATTTCGATTTAGTGTTAATTTTAAGTTTTATATTCCTTTGTTGATTAAGGTTTTTAACTTTTCAAAATTTTAGGAGGTTGTTTTTGTTTTTACGCTATCGATTAAAATATAAGTTTTTAAACCCGCTGCAACGCGAGAGCAAAAAAAACTTGTTGACAACAATTGACATTGAAAACTTCGTTGTCACTATTCACAAGCCGCGCCATCCCGTCTCGGCTCGGTTGGGGTTGACTCGAGTCAACTTGGGTGGGTCGGAACTAAAAATTATTATTATTTCTTTTTTTTTTCCTTTAAAAAGGTTTATGTTGGTGTTTAGTTTTATGAAAGGGGGATCGGGTAAGTTTGAGTCCGGATTTAAAATTATTATTTATTATTTATTTTTTACGGATGGATTATTATTTATTATTTATTTTTTACGGATGATTTGTTTTGGTGTTTAATTTTATAAAGAAAAATCAGTATTTTTCTTTGTTTAAGTTTTTGTAAGTTTTATTTTTTTATTTTTATTTACGTTTTTTTCTTAAAAAAGGTTTTGTATTGATGTTTTTATAAAAGAGGTCAATGATTTTATTTATATAATATTTTTGTCATTTTTTTTTTTCCGTTTAATGTTGAGACATAAAATCCCCTCACGATGCTTAAACCTCTCGATATCAATAATCATCAATGCATCACATATAATGATTTTGAATGTCATGTCACATGTGGCATTTTATTTTAGTTTGGACTCTTCTTAAAAAGCACAAATGAGCTATTTGAAATTGTTGAGAAAAAACTGGAATTTATTTGACAAGGACATAAAAAAAATACTTGATATTTATGTATTATGAAAATTTATTTAGTAATTTATCCCAAAAAGGATGGTGATTATAATGTTTTGGAAATCTCGTGTCACCACATCAGGTTCTAGAAATTTAAACAGCAAAGCACAAAATGTATGCTGTATGCAAGTGAAAACGCCGTCATGGAGAACAAACCATAGTTAAAGAGTACTCCCATTTCTCTTGAAACACTAAAGACTCGATTTCAAAGTTACCAAGCTTAACAAAATGGAAATACAATAAGAGTACTAGGCCGCTTACTCTTGAGAGATTGAACCTACAGAATGACATGGATGATACCCATCCTAAAAGTGAATACTAAACGTTACCAATGACCATCAAAAATATCATCTAGAATCTGTTTATATGACTTTTCTTCCTTGAACCTCTTAAACCTTCTTTGCAAGTAGAGCCTTTGATGGTCGATTGGAAAGTTAACCCCTCACTAAACTTTTGAGCAGCCAAAGCAACCCAACCCTCGGTTGACGTTGCTTGTCCCGATTTACTGCCTGCATTTTTTACACCAGCACCAAATACCACATTCTTATTTCCCTCCTGCTTCTCCAAATACGAATCTGATATTTTTGAAAACAGTACATTTTCTTGAGAAAACACACAAGCTGCTGAATTTCCACTTTTTATTTGTTTCTGACTGGAAGGTTGAGCATGGTCATTAGTAGAAGCATCTAGCCCAAAAACGAAGGGCTTCGGTAGAACCACATGGGAATCAGCTAGCTCGTTTCTCTCATTTGGGATTTCATTTGTTAAAGATGAACCTGAAGAAGCTATGATGGATGATGTTTTTATCTCTTTCTCAAGGGCAGATTGAACATTGTCATCAGTAGAAGCATTTAGGTCAAAACCGAAGCTCTTCTCAAGAACAGCATTAGAACCAGGTTGCTCATTTATCTCCTTTCGATTCTCAGTTGTTAAAGATGAACCTGAAGAACCTATGATGGATAGCATTTGGCTAGACGACAGTACTTCACTTAGTGAGACAGCATTATCAAGCGACTCTTTCAACAAGTTCACATCCCGACATTTATCATATATATCTTCACTGCATAAATCAAGTAATGTTGTGTAAACAAGATGTTAAAGACTGAAATGGTGTAGTTGTCTAACTATATGGATATATACTAAAACTTACTCTAAGATATCAACAACATGGCCACGATCTTTCAGAAACTCCTGCAACTGAAACAAGAATGAGAAAATAAAATAAGAACGTGGATTAAAACTTAATGTTAAGATATTATTATACTAAAATTAAATTACCTTGGAATTCTTTATTGCTTCTTGTTTCAGCCTCTCCGACTCTTCTACCACCTTTTTTATTTGGCTTTCTTCGTATGCAAGCACTTTCTGAGCCGATAATTCTTTGTCTAGCTTCTCTTTATCTGCCAACTCCTTTTCTCTTAAAGCTGTAGTCAATCTTTTCTCCAAGACATTACGAATCTAATCAAGAAAATATAATTGTAATTAGCACCCACCATTTCAATTACTAACGAAAGGTTGTTAATGGATGTAGTACCTCATCAAGTACTTCAACAGATTTACCTCCATCATTTAAAACTTCCGACACACGAAATTGAAGCAATTTCATATCAGTAGCTAAAACGACTTGTTGTCCATATACTTCTTTAGCATGCTACAGAGTCCAAAAATAAGTAAAATCAACAAAGGTTGTGTTATATCCTTTTAATATCCTCATAAAAGCACTGCCAATGAAAACTAGCAAAAGTGCGTATATCTATAATCTGTTTTAACAAATTTCTATTTGAAAACTTTCCGTATCAAACAGTTGTTGGAATCTATATAACTACAGCAATCATCATCAATAATACGAAGGAAAAAGATGTACAACCTTGTCATTTGTTTCCTTTACACACTGTTGTGTCTGTTTAAGTTCTTCCACCTTTGAAAGAACATCTAAACCACCCATACCAGCTTCTGCTTTTGCTTGTTTTGCAGCTTTCTCTTTACTTTCCACTTCTATCATTAAACTGATTACCGAATCCATAGTCGAAGCTAATGTTTTCTGCATAAATCGATATATTACAAAACAATCAGCTAACACAACCCCTAATTACCAATCAACATAAACAAGGATGATGCATAAACTATTGACAAAATTTCTCATAATCATGTAACTGGAATAAGATTTACCTTGTTATTTCTAACATTTTCGATAGTAACATCAAGAACTTCACATGAACTAGTGATACTATTGTTCAATGCTGAATCGTCCTCAACCATTTCAACTTCAGAAACCTTTTTATCAGTCATAACAGCTTCCTCCTAGATAAATCCAGAAACACAAAAACTCGATATATAAGACTGTTTGTTCGATTAGTGTAAAACACATATACTCTTCTTATGAATAGCAACTGATCAAACAACTAAACATACAATCGATTAAAAACTTAAAAATGCTTTCGACTAATCATATAGTTAACTAAAATTGGATATACCTTGTTAAGTCTAACATCTTCGATAGTAACATCAAGAACTTCACACGAACTAGTGATAATATTTTTCAGTATCGAACTGTCCTCAACCATTTTACCTTCAAAAGCTTTTTTATCAGTCATGACAGCTTCCTTCTGTATCCATCCAAAAAACACAATCACTCAGTCTAATTCCTCGTTACATAATTATATTTCGTTCGATTAGTGTACGTAAAACACATGTACACATACAACTAAGTAAAAAACCTAAAAAATACGATCGAATTTACGTAAACAAAAATCTCAAAACAATCACCTAAAAGCTAATGCAAGCCCTAATATAGTTAACTAAAACTGAATTATACCTTATTATTTCTAAAATCTTCAACTGAATCGGTGATCGTATTGTACGGTGTAAAATCGTCAGCTTTAACGATTTCAAAATCGAAATCGTTTTGATCATCCATGGAATTAGAGTGATTAGTAGACTGTAAAACACAATTATTGATCAATAATCAGTGTAATTAATGATGATTAATATGTAATTATGAAGAAAAAAAGGTTTGATTAAAACCTGGAAAATTGTTAAATGATGAAGCTGTAATTGATTATGAAGATGAAGAAAATGATGGAATTTAAGGAAAATTAAGACGTTACAACTTGTTTAATGCTAATTTCAAATTCGAAAGGAAACTAACCGTTTTTTATTCGTTAAAGGGGTAAGTTGTGATAGTATACAATAATCAAAGGGTTCAAAGGGCTAACCCAATAAATTTTAATTTATTTAAAGTTTTATTAGAGTTTTAGTGTAATTTTAATGCAAGTTTAGCTCAATTTTAATTATGAACCTTTTGATTTTACGTTTAAATATTACTTAGTTTATTTACGAGGTGAGCAAATTGTTTGGTTCTCTCATTGCTTCATAGTTGTAAATGCACTTATTAATGTTGAGAATTGAAAGTCTCTTTTTATAATAACAACCTAATATCAAAACGATATAAATGATTTTTAATAATATAAAACGTTCATTTAACTTTAATTGTAAAAAAATATAAATAGATACTCTAATGGTGATAATTTACATGTTTTGAGTATATATAAGACCGCTCTCATCCATAACACCGATTTTGGTGTTATGGAGTGTCACGTCAGCATAGCACCAACATAACATAACACCACAAAACTCACTCAACCATAACACCAATATCTGGAACACACCAGTTTTATTTGTTTTTATTTTCTTTCTTTTACTCATATTATTTTTAATACATTATAAATATTAAAAAATATATTTATAATAATATATTAATATAAATAAGAAATACATTAATTAGAAAAATGACTTAATTTTTATATCATAAATAATATATCATAAATAACATTTATTAAAAAAAAAAAAAAAAAAAAATTGTTTTTTTTGTTATTTCTCTCTCCCTCTCTTTTTCTTCTTCTTCAAAAACCCAAAAACCTACAAACTCATTTTCAATACTACAATTCAAAAACCTACAACTAGATATATATATATATATATATATATATATATATATATATATATATATATATATATATATATATATATATATATATATATATATATATATATATATATATATATATATGTATGTATAAAGGAGAGATTAGGAAGAAAGAAAGGAAAAAAATAAAAAATAAACCAAAACACCTCGTTGATATGTGGAGACGCCGCCGGAAAACGCCACCCCCAACCATAACGGCGTTTGGGTCAAAAGGCAAGTTGGGTAGAAGTTGTCAAACATGTTTAGATTAAGAGTTAGAAGAAGGTAGAAAGAGTTGTAATAAAGTTAATACATGTGTTTATATGTATGTAAGATATATTGAAAGGCAAATTTGTGTTTGGTTGTAAAAACGCAGATTTTGAGAAAAAGAGTAAAAGGGAAGAGTTTTGTATGTTGTAGACTTAATTCGACTTCGAGGTGAGTATATGAAGATTTTATATAATGTAGTATATGTTAATATAATGTTCATTATAACCTTTGAAAGGTTGGTAAGATAATTGTTAATGTATGAAGAAATGGTTAACAGAAAGAAGTGTAATAAGTTGTAAGTGCAGGAAGTAACAAAGAAAACCAAAACGACTCCTCTGAGTCACCACTGCGTCGCAGTGGGCTTCGTTTTGGTTGCAATGTTGTTCAATGCGTCGCAGTTATTATCTAATGCGTCGTAGTTGTTGTCCAGACCAGTTTTTAGTAGTTTTTAACGTTGTTTATGTGTATGACTTGTATATTAGATTATTGTTAAGTTAAAGAAGTGTTAGACATGACATCTAATTGTCGGGAAAGAAGTAAGATACGACTTTAGCTAGTCGGGAAAGAAAGAAAGAAAAGAAAAGAAGTAAGATACGACTTTAACTAGTCGGGAAAGAAAGAAATAAAATAAAAGAAGTAAGATACGACTTTAACTAGTCGGGAAAGAATGAAAGGAAATAACTTAAAGTATATTTGTAAAATTTGATTAACAAATTGGTAAGATATACTCACTAGCTTAATGCTAATATACTATGTTAATTGTATGTTTTGTAGGTAAGCGGGTTTTAGAGTAAGGCAAACTAAAGAATAAAGAAAGGGGGACCGCAATGTAAAGTTAAAATGTTAAAAATGTTTTCATAAGAGCTTCCACTCAAGTTATGTAAAATGAGATGTTAACGGACATTTATTGTTAACTAATGTAATGAAGTAGTAACACCATTGGAACGTTAGTTACATGTTTTGTAAGTATAAAAAAAAATAAAAAATGGTGTGAATTTGGTTCTTGGGTGTTACAAGTAGGACATCAGTGGCAAAAACGAGTTTCTTTCTTTTACGTTTTTAGGTATTATTAACGTTTTATATTAAGTCTTAATATTAATATGTCAAGAATACATATTATGAATAAATATTTATATAAGTTTATTTATATATTATATAAGTAAGTGTGTACATAATAATAGGTGATAATACTAATTAGAGTTTAAATATGTTTATATGTTACTTAAGTCCCATTTAGTCCAAAAATAGTCCATGAGTCCAAAATAATCTGATTACGGTATAGACTTACGATGTCTACATATTTTACTTATAATACTCGTTTTATAAGTTTATGTTCATATTATACCATTTTTAGGTTTTAAATCACCAATAACTTATAATATATAAATAATATGTATAATATGTTAATAATTTAGGTTTTCTTTCATTTTTAACCATATTCATCCATTTATATAATACTTAGACGAAATTAGTGAGTGTTTAGGAAAAACGAAAAGAGATTTAGGGATTAATTAGAGAGTAACGAAAACTTCCGCAAAATCAACCAAAACCGCCCAAAAATTGATAACGAAATATAAACCGGAAAAGTGCTCAAAAGGTGGTGGTGGTGAGAATCCAAGCTCCAACACAAAAATACACCACATATTAGAATAGAAGCTTTTAGGAATAAGAAAAGATGAAGAAATTAGAGATGTTTTTGCTTACCAAACTTCAAGATGGTGAAGTTTCCATGATGGTGAACAAAAATCCAAAAATGAACGTGAAGATGGAGGACAAATCCTTGCAAGAATACACAAGGTTTATGTTAGAATTTCTAGCATAAACAAAGATGAAAAGAAGGGATAGGAAAGATGATATTTTTGTTGAAATTTACTTACCATATGAAAGGAAATCAAGGAGGGGATGATGTATGAGATGATGGATCTCCTTTGGATATATAAACTCACTTAAATTTTTGTGTTTATTAACTCTCATTTTCTGAAAATGTAGAGAAAATGAGAGAAAATGAGTGTGAAAAGAAGCTGGAATGAAAATGAAATGGATGTAAAGTTGTAAAATGTGTATTATGACATGAAAGAAGTTTGAATATGTTGTTAGATTTAAAATTGGGTCAAACCCACCCATTTTAGGGAGTTTCCAGCCTCAATCACGTGCAAAGTATGTTGTGGAATCTCAAGAAAAGTGAAAAAGGCGTTTCAAAATTTTCTGTCCGAGCCCCGACTGCGTCGCAGTCCATAGTGACTGTCGCGCAGTCCTTTGCTCGTTAACTTTTGTTAACTGTTCGTTAAAAGGACTGAATTTGTAATGAACTTAACGTTAACCACGTTAAAGGACTAACTTTGTAATATATTTTTAACATTAATCTTAATCGTATAATCAAAGGCATAAATCACCCTAACTTATTTTACGAGCATACTTATATCTACTAGGCACTTAGATACTAAAACGTTTCGTCACGAAGGACAAAACGTTAAATAATATAAACCCGACTACACAAATACGTGTGATAAACGAAATAACAAATAATAATAATAGGCTAAAAAACAGAAACATCTATAAATAAAAAGACAAGTGAAACACCGAAGTAGTACCTCAAAAATGCGGTTGTCACACTCTACTCTTGCTTGATCGCTAAGATGTTAACATTTATGTTGTCATGACTATGTGTGGACTTGAAACATGACTTTAAGGCAGCGGAGCAAGGTATGGAGATAGAAGTGCAAGTATAGTATTGATTTGTTAACGTTAATGACTTTTTAGATACATTACATGTAGACTAATGCTCGAGTTAGTAATGAGAATGTTTCTTACATTTATTATAATGTATTTGAGATTTTTGCCAGCATTAGCTTGTTTTGGTTTGGTAGCGATTATGTTCCTCTATTTATATATTTATGTTACTTTTCCTTCTTCGTAATTCCCCTGTCCATCGATTGATCACGCGAGTACGCATCCAGTCAGCGCATAGCGAATGTAAAAAGGTTGATATAAAGTTAACAAACATAATATTCGGATAAGCTAAGATACATGTATGGAGATCAACATAAATAAAAATCATAATGTTTTTTCTTTTCTTTGTGCATTGTGTATGTCTCTGTTGTATGTGTCTATATTTGGTAAGCTCGCTCCACTCGGTTTGGTGATAAATGATATCTTACTAAATAGTGTAAGCAATGCAATGAAGTGTGTTGTTACTCGGATTTGGTACTTTGTGTGGCTGATGGAAAGTATTCAAAAGCTGGAGCTTGTTTAGCTTTCTAAGGATGCTTCTTTATTTAACCAGTCCATGAAATAATGGTACATACACAACTCGGTTGCTTCCCGTTACTGTATTTATCTTAGAAAATAAAGAGTTTTCATTAATTACAATGTAAATGAAGCACTATGTTTCATATTTGATCAAACAATTAAGTAAATTAGTATGATAATTAAGTTAAAAAAAGCCTCCTAATGCATCCATTAGCTCAAAAAAGGATAGAAGTTTTACGTCTATAATCTATATAACAAGAAACAAAGCGTACAACCAAAGATGTGATGACAGAAATTTGTTTAGCTTGTTATACCCCTCTATTTCCCACCTTTGGAAAAACCATTGACAAACCAAAGAGCGATGAACATAAACAAGATAATACAAAACACTGGCGTATCACTAATTTCGTTCTTCTGATTTGCATCAGCACTCTTATCATTATTAGCAGGCATTTGATCTTCAGTCGGTTTGTTTACCTTCTTAGTTGCCACATCTCTTTGGTTTTCTCCAAAATACTTGTTTTTCATGGTTGTATGCGAAATAGACGAGCCCTCACTTAACATGGCTTGTTTCTCTTTTATATATTCTTTAAGATCAACTGGAGCTTTTGTATCAGCCTCCTTAGTTCCCACATCTCTTTGGTTTTCTCCAAAATACTCGTTTTTCATGGTTGTATGCGAAATAGCCAAGCCCTCACTTAACATTGCTTGTTTCTCTTTTATATATTCTTCAAGATCAACTGGAGCTGGAGCTTTTGTATCAGCCTCTTTAGTTCCCACGTCTCTTTGGTTTTCTCTAAAATACTTGTTTTTCATGATTGATTGCAAAATACCCGAACCCTCAGTTAACATTGGCTGTTTCTTTTTTGTAACGTCTTTAATCACAACAGGAGCTTCAATATCAGTCTCAACAACAGCAATCTTATTTCCAGTACTTTTGATGGTTGATTGCAAATCAATCGAATCTTCAATTAACATTGTTTGTTCCTCTTCTTTAACGTCTTCAACCAAAACTGATTCTTTTATATTAGTCTCTGAAGCACTATTCTCATCTTCCGAGCCGGTTGATTGCAAAACAACCCAATCTTCATTTAACATTGCTTGTTCTTCTTCTGTTGATTTTTTTATATCAGTCTTTACAACATCATTCTCAGTCTCCGCCGAATCTTCAATTAACATTGCATGTTTTTTTTCTGTAGTTTCTTCACCCACAAGCGGAATTGTTATATCAGTCATAGATACTTTAATCTTAATTTCCGGGCTTTTGATGGACGATTGCAAAGCAGCAGAATTTTCAATTAACATTTCCTGTTCGTCTTCTTTAATATCGTCAACCCAATCTTCAATTAACATTGCCTGTTCTTCTTCTGTAATTTCTTCAACCACAAGCGGAACTTTTATGTCAGCCTCAAAAACTTCATTCTTATATTCTGTGCTTTTGATGGTCGGTTGCAAAGCAGCAATACATTCAATTAACATTTCATGTTCATCTTCTTTAATTTTGTCAACCACGCGTGACGTTTTAGTTTCAGCCTCAAAAACTTCATTCTTATTTTCTGGGCTTTTGATGGTCGATTGCGAGGCAACAAAAGCTTCAATTATCATTTCATGTTCATCTTCTTTAATTTTGTCAACCTCATAAAGCGAATTAGTTTCATCCTCAAAAACACCATTCTCATATTCCTCTACTTTCTCAAAACCTGAACTATTTAAATAACTTGGCACTGTTCGCTCAGACCACAATATTCCACCGGGCAGAATCGCCTGGTCAAATTCCTCTTTTAGCAAAAGCACATCTAGGCATTTATTCGATATCTCTCCACTGCATATAATTGCGTAAAAGCTTACTAGTGCATTAAGAATATTATTTGAAGTATTTTTAAATTTTTATTGTAGTGAACTTACTGTAATATATCGACTACATTACCACGATCTATGAGAAGCTCCTGCAACTTTAACAAGAAAAAACGCAAATTCGATTACTTTTCGTTTTATGATGAAATCTGTAAATATTATATTATGTTACATTACTACCATGGAAATTTCGAATTCTTCTTGTTCGAGTCTCTTAAACTCTTCGACAGCCTTTTTCATCTCAACTTCTTGATCTAGAAGTGGTAACGAAATAAATTCGTCTCTTACTTGCTTCTTTTTATATGCTATCTCCTTTTGCATCAAAGCTGAAGCTAATCTCATCTCCAAGCTTTTTTGCATCTAATAACAAAGAACTCGATCATGACTAAATAGAGCTTTAATAATAAAAAAAATTGTTAATTCACTAAATAGTACCTCTTCGAGAACTGCAAGAGCTCTATCTCCATCATCCAACATTTGTTCCACACGAAGTTGAAACGCATCAATTTTATTAGTTAAAACATATTTCTCTTGTTTAACTTTTTGAGCAAGCTGCATATACCGATAAAACAGTAAGTAAACTCAGTTGTAAATTAAGATGACACAATCCATGAAAAATAACTTATTGGCGAACTTTTTAACAACCTTATTAGTTTTTTCTTGTGCGAGTAAGAGGGCTTGTTTGCTTTCGTCTACGTTTGAAAAAATATCTGAGCAAGTCAAACCAGCTTCCGCTTTTGCTTCTTCCACAGCTTTCTCTTCGTATTCAAGTTGTTTCATTAGATTCTTAACTGAATTCATTTTTGAAACCAAGATTATCTGCAAAAACTCGATATATTAAATGCTCGTACTTAAAGCTAGGATTTGTCTTATACAAGAATGTTAAGAAAATATAATTTTTATTTAGTTTTTGATTATTTGTATGTTGAAAACATTATAACATGTAAAAGAAAACAAACTTCATTTCAACATAGTACTTTCTTCAAACTTCATGTAATCGCCGGAATATCGCCTCATATATGTGTTATGTGTACAAATAAATGAATGATGGTTAACAAATGATCGAAAATAGCTTTGACACTAAAAATATGTGTACATTTGAACTAATTGTGCGTAATTTATCCTAGTGGAACAATGTTATATCGGGTAATTTGTACAGATTTAAAAGTGGAACAATGTTATATTGTCGTACTTATTGTGCCTAATTCATCCTAGTATAAATATACCATGACATGTATCTCGATGTTTTATAATTAAACTTTTTTTATTTAATTTTCCGCACTTTTAAGCGTATAAATATACATTAAGATACTTAAAAAAGTGTGAATAATTGTATGATTACTTGTTACGGTTTTAAAAGCAAACCGATAATATACAAGGAATCTAATTCATATAGATCTAAAGCTAGATATACATATATATATATATATATATATATATATATATATATATATATACCTTCTTATTCTTAGCATCTTCAATAGAAGCTTCTAGAAGTTGACTGTTACACATGTTTCCTGAACTGTTGGACATAACGTTTAACGTCGAATCGACTTCATCATTAACAACATGAACTTCTAAAGCACGTTTATCGGTCATGTCGACGGCTCCCATCTAAGAAAATCCACAAGCAAAATCACTTAATACACAATAATAATCATTCTAATAGATGAAAGTTTAATTCAGTAAAGCACGTTGTTATGAAAAGTTATTTGATTACCTTGAATGAAAACTTGCAGTCTCGATTAAAAAGCTAAGAGAAAATAAAGACTTATGGGTGAATAAAAAGGTTGAGGTGATTTATCGGATAACTACGAATTTTTTGGTGATGATATTTGGGTCTCACTATTATTCGTAATTCTAGTTATGATTTCGTATTTATCTTGCTAATTAAGTAATTTATTAGTAGAATATTTTTGTATACATATTTTAACCAAATTTATAGGATTTCTTGTTTAACCTTAAATCCTCGTTACAAAAATCTACATCCAAGGACTATAGTTAGCAAAAAAATAAATAATGAAAAATGGGGTTAGCGTTTCTTGGTTTGATTGGTGTGCCAATCCGTCTATAGTAACTAGGAGCATTGTTGGAGCATAGTTCATTGTATTATAGTTTTTGTAGGCTTATGTTATTTTTTTGTAACATTATCTTTGAAATTTGCTGCCATCTTCTTGTTAGCGGTATTTTTATTTTAATATAATCGCAGTTGTTAAAAAAAATTGAAAAATATGATTGTGGTTAACATGCATTATAATTGAAGTCTTTTTAGAACTTTTTATACATATAAGGCATGTGCACGGTTCGAAAATCATTTTTAGACCGGACCGGTTTAAATCGTATCGAACCGAAAACAAAAAAATGTATAAAAAGTAAAGCCGAAAACCGGACCGTTACTAACCAGTTTTGGCTCGGACCGGACCGGAAGCCAGAGTTTCAAAATTTTATAAACTGTAGATTGGACCGATTGTCATTGGTTCGGACCCGTTCCGGTTAGGTTTACCGATTAGACTGATTTTTGCACACCTAGTTATGTTTATTTGTCAAAAACCGGACCGAACCGGACCAGACCGAAATCGAAATCCGTGAACTTTAAGACCGAAAACCCAACTGTTCGTAACCGGTTTTGGACCGAACCGAACCGTTAGTAACCGGTTTTGGACCGAACTGAACTGAAAACCGTAATTTCAAAAATTTATAGACCGTGAACCGGACCGATTGTCATCGATTTGGACCGTTTTCAGTCCGGTTCCGGCCCGTTTCACCGCTACGGTCGGTCCGAACCACTTTTGCTGACCTCACATATATGTGTTATCAAAATTCCGTTTCCTCAATCCATGCTATGCTAGTAAGAATCTTTGTAGTAAAATCCAGCACCAATTGCAAGGTTATGATCTTTGTTTATTTACTTAAAAAGAATATTCTGTGACGCGGTCCATGTATAACGAGAAACTAAGCTTGAAACAACTTTCGCATTGCCTTGCCCTTGCTGATGAAAAACGAAACCATAGTTTCGCCAGGAATTGAAATAACCATTTAGTCTGTTACATATTTTAACTTCAAAATACATGAAAAGTATTCAAAACATAAAGAATGATGATTATAAACAAAATACTAAACGATTCTTGGATATCATCAAAACTATCCGCTCTGTTTTCAGCTTCATACCTTTTCAATACAACATGAAAACGTTTAATCTTCACTTTCTTGATACGTGTAGCAAACTTTTGGTTTCCATGTCGTTTGTTTTTTATCTTCACAAATTCATCAAACACTTGACTTTCAAGCTGTTGTGCAACTTTTACATCCATCTCAAAAGCCACATTCTTATTTCCCTTCAGTTTATTAGATCGAAAAGAGGGATTTGAAAGAGATAACATGGACAGGTTTTCTTTAGACATCTCACCCCTGCAAAATCAAGTAATGTAGTGTCAAACAATGTTCAAAGAGTAATAAGTAAACGTCATTGGTCAATAGCCAAAAGTTATCTACGATCGAATTAAAAGGCTCTCAAAGTTATTAAATGGTTTTATTATAAAGACACTACATACATAATATTTTCAAAATAAAAAATGGACAAAAAAAGTATTTGCAGAGTTAAAATTATACTTGTAAAAATTACTATGTTTGACATATATTTTAAACTGTTATCCAACCCCGCCCACAAGGCTCGTTTTGCCACCTTTATGTTGGAGCGTGTGACTGAATTGCTCATATGGATGCTACAACTTACTGTAACATATCGACTACATTTTCTTGATCTGTGACAAACTTCAGAAACTGTAAGAAAAAAGAAGACATAATATGGATTAATTTCTACATATAGGGAAAATTGTAGCAAGAGTTATTGTTTTAATCAAATAATATATTACTAATACTACCTTGGAAATCTCAAGTGATTTTTGTTCCCATCTATTCGACTCTTCTATCATCTTCTGAATCCGTAAATCTTCGTATGCAAGTACTACTTGAGAAAGAGCTTCATTTTGTTGCTGTTTTTTAATTGCTAAATCCTTTTTCATTAAAGCTGAAGTCAATCTCATCTCGAGTGATCTACTTATCTGATAAGAAAAAAATCAACGTTGATTAGAACCCACTGAAACCACAAAAACTAAGTTTTAGTCAACAACTATTATTTGTTAACGGACAAATTTTAGCACCTCATGAAGAGCTGCAAGAGATCTATCTCCGTCATCCAATAAGCTTTCCACGCGATGCTGAAGCACGACCTGTTTGGTAGCTAAAACAGCATTCTGTACACATACTTTCCTAACAAGCTGTAGAAACCAAAGAGTAAGTAAATTGGTATAAACTTTTTAACCTCTTATAGATATTGCTTATAAAGTTGTAATCAAAATGTCCCACAAACCATGTCATGTATTTCCTCTGCTTGTCGCATCGCCTGTTTACGTTCATCCACCTTCACAAGAATATCTACGCTACTCCTAACAGCTTCTGCTTTTGCTTGTTCAGCAGAGTTCTCTTCGCATTCCACTTCTCTCATAAGCATCATAACTGATTCCATTGTTGAGACTATAATTTTCTACAAAAAAAAGTCTAACTCCAATAATATATGTTCTTATTGAAAATTCGAATATTTTCTCACTAAACATGAAGAAAAAAAATCAGGAAGCAGCGTGGGAGCAAAGTTCGTGTAAAGATCAAAATAAGGGGGCAAAATGTTACAGATTGATTTTTAAAGGGGTAAAATATAAGAAAAATAACATAAATCTAACTATTTTTTACACGATAACAGAACTGGAATGGGGCACTTGGCTAATCTGCACGGTCGTCAAGCCATAGAAAGTTGAATTACTAACAACAATTAAATAGGTATAGTACCTTGTTATTTTTAAGATCTTCAAAAGAAGTGTCAAGAAGAAGTTGAGTGTTACAAATTTGGTCTGAAGTGGCGATCATCGTATCGTTCGATGTAGAATCGTCTTCGAGACGATTAACTATTTCAAACTCGAAAGCATTTTCGATAGTCATTAGTCTAAACAACAGCTTCCTTTAGAAGTGATCTAGAACCACAGTTATTCAATAAGAAGAACTATAAGTAAATAAAGAGGTTGAAGTGATTTAACCGTTTTTAACTTCCATTGGAAATGAGATAAACCTAATAAACAGTTGACCGATCAAAATTCTCAACGGTCAAATTTGGCGCTAATGTCGCACTTAACTTTTTCATTTTTGTCAAAACGGTTTTTTTATTTTTATGTTGAAAAGTAACGGTTATTTTACTAATTAATATAGACATAATTTTTTATTCAATAAACAAATTAAAAAATATACTACTCACTCCGTCCCAAAAAGAGTGTATGTAAATAGAAAACGTTCGAAATAAGATAGGTGCAATTAATGAAGTATTTCTTCATTGGGTTACCTATTATACCCCGGCATTAAAGACGTCGGTTATATTTAGAGTTTGAAAAATTAAAAAAATTTAAGGATAAAATGAGAATTTAATATATTTTAATATCTGTATATATAAATATAACAATATTTTTGGGGACAAACATAAATAAAAAGATGAACAGTTTTGTTGGAACGAATATAGTAACTATTTTTTATGTTATAAGATGGTTGATCTTAAGTTTCTAGACATATCCCAAGTTATGTTTAGTAAAATCCAAAATGCATGTTTTCCTAAACTTGGGTGCAAGGTCAATAACATGGAGATTTTTTTTTGGAACCGGCGAATAATATTGATAAAAAACGGGGCAGAAAAACCCTGACTAGCCAGTAGCTAGAAGCAAGGCGCCCAAAGAGTACAGTACAAGGACATCAAATTACAGAAAATAGAAAGGACAAATCTCCCAATCGCCCCAATTGAGTTTACCCTTACATATTCTATGTTTAATCCATAGGAACACCATGGATCTAATTGTGAGAAACACTGCATTGGGATTTACCATATTCGCCTGGAAAACTCTGTCGTTGCGGGCTCGCCATATACACCAAAAGCTACCAAAAACAATGGCCAAATAAGTCTTCAAATTCTGTTTCAGACCCCGACCCCTCTTGATTACACAGTTTATAATGTTCCGAATCGATATCTCCTCATGTAATGGAAGACCGCACCATTTAGAGACCCGAAACCACACCAACTTAGCAAAAGGACAGCCAATTAAGAGATGTTCAACCGATTCAGTTTCATTAATACAGGAGCTGCAACTTGCTCCACCGCAATCAATACCTCTCTTAGTCAATTCAGAGTATACCGGTATTCTATTCTGTATCGCACGCCATACAAAACAAGAAACTTTTGATGGGATCGAGTTATACCATGGGAAAAAACAGTCCGCTATCCAATGGTTTGCCCTCTCAATTCGACTACGAAGCATATGTGCAGAAAATACCCCATCAGTTGCGTAGTCCGACTCCCATCCACCTCCTGTCTCACTTATCCGAACCACATCAGACCTTTTAATATTAATTTTCTCCAAGTAATTTCCGCACTTGTCTATTGCTCTCCAAGTACCTGTCATCGAAGGTGAAGATATTCGATTTCTCCTGAGCTTCCTGGTATTATGCAGCCCCTTAATAACCAAAGCCCATAAAGACTCAGGCTCTATTTTAATCCGCCACCACCACTTACATAATAAGGATAAATTTGTGGCTTTTATTGACCCTAATCCTAGGCCTCCCACAATCTTGGGTGCGGTTATCTTTTCCCACGAAACCCAACTAATTTTACTTTTATCTTCCGTGCCTCCCCAAATAAATATTCTCCTAATCTTCTCCATTGCGTCGATTACACCTTTAGGGGCTGAAAATATAGAAAGATAATACAAAGGGAGACTGCCAAGTACAGATTTTGCGAGAGTGACACGACCACCAAAACTTAAGTTTTTGGATTTCCAAGAAGAAAGTCTTACAGAAAACTTATCTAGCATCGGCTTCCAAGCTTTTATACGATTCATTTTTTCACCCACAGGAATGCCAAGATATGTGAAAGGTAGCGTGGAAGGCTCGCACCCGAGGGGGGCAGCCCAGTCTTTTACTTCGAGTGGATCAGCACCAATGCCAAAAACCTTTGATTTTTTAAAGTTAACATTTAAACCAGATGACACATAAAAACATCTTAAGATTCGAGCAAGATTTGCAATATTTCCTTTGGACCATTCACCAATGAAAAGTGCGTCATCAGCGTAAAAAAGATGGGAGAGTTTGGTGCTTGAATTCGGGATTAGAAGGCCGTTAAAAATACCAGCAGAGACCGCTTCTTGCATTGCCACATTTAAACCCTCCATTTCCATTATAAATAAGAAAGGTGATAGAGGATCGCCTTGCCTAACGCCTTTTTGTAACGAGAACTCCATGGTAGGGCATCCGTTCACTAGAATAGAAGTTCTAGCAGATTCCACACACCCTTTGATCCAATTCCTCCATTTATTACCGAAATTAAGTTGTTCCATCATTGAGTCTAAATAATTCCAATTAACCGAATCAAAAGCCTTGTTGAAGTCGGCTTTGAAGAGTAAAATCTTTTTATTTTTACTTTTTCCCCATGAACATATTTCGTTAACTATCAGCGGTCCATCAAGAATGTTCCTTCCTGTTACGTATGCGGATTGGACCTCCCCAATGCATTCACCCATCACTTTTTCGAGTCTCATGGCAAGGATTTTAGCAACTATTTTATATAGGGATCCGAGAAGGCTAATAGGCCTGTAGTCACCAAGAGAAATCGGGTCTTTTACCTTAGCTGTCAATGTAATGAATGACGAGTTACACCCTCTAGAAAATCGACCACAGTGCTCGAAATGCTTGACAAATGATACTACATCTTCTTTGACAGTTTCCCAATACCGTTTATAAAATTTAAAATTAAACCCATCGGGTCCAGGAGCCTTCTCACTTCCACATGCCCAAGTCGCCGCTTTAATTTCTTCCAATGAGATAGGTAGCTCCAAACTATATTTATTATTTTCGGATATACCCTTGAACTTGGCGCTTTTGAATTTTGGCCTGCTTACCCATTTTTCTGTGTATTTCTCCTCAAAGAACCTTGCTGCTTCTTTTTTCATTTGATTAGGATTATTCGACCAGACACCATTAATCATTAAGCCATGCATATGATTTTTCCTAGTTCGATTCGCTACAAAGCCATGAAAAAATCTAGAATTCTCATCCCCATCAACAACCCATTTAATTCTCGATTTTTGCTTCATATCCATCATCGAAAGTTTATTTAATTCTGTAAGTCTATTCATCGCCATATCTCTTTGGTCGAGATCAGATTCATTCGCCATGTTATTCTCAGCCTTCATATCGATCTTATCAATAGTCAGTCGAAGTTCTGTTAACTCTTTTGATTCCGACGCATACGACTTCAATTTCCAAGTTTTAATTTCTTTCTTCAACGCCTTGAATTTGCACAGCAGGTAGGAATCTGCTGCACCAAAACCAATAAACGATCCCCATGTATTTTTTACCACCTCGTCAAAACCTTCTCTAAGCATCCACGAACTGAAAAGTTTGAAAGGGGGAGGACCGAAATCATCTGATATCGGACATAAGAGAATGGGATTATGATCCGAGTATTCCCTAGAGAGAGCAAGACACGAAGCGGTAGGGAAAGCATCCATGAATTTTGAGCAAACCAAGATCCTATCTAATTTACTTAATTTCATTCCAGCCTTTTGGAAGTATGTAAACCGAAACCCGCCCATTTTCAGGTCATGTAATCCCATAAGTGAGATGAAATTATTGAAAGCCATGGCACTAGAATTGCAAAAAATTGAATTTAGCCGCTCTTCTTTTATTCGAACCACATTAAAATCACCAAGAATGATCCATGTTGCTATTTTTTCTGCCATGATTTGTGATAATTCAACCCACAATCTGGCTTTGTCAGAAGGAGTTTGGGGACCATAGATATTGATAATGCCAACACACCCGTCAACTCCTGGGCATGAGCCAAACACGATGACAAAATGTCTGGAGATGATTGAATCGGAAAAGGAAAAGAATTCATTGTCCCAAATGGTGATAATGCCCCCTGATCTACCTGTAGCACCTACACATTTATAACCAAAATTATTATCACCCCAACTTCTTTGTATACATTCAATTTCGACGGAATCCACCAATTGGGTCTCTTGAATACACATGATTGAGACTTTATGATTTCTTCGAAGCCTTCTAATCCAATTGTACTTGATCTCTTCACCCATACCGCGGACGTTCAAGGTCATGACATTCATTGATGACCAATTTTCTCTCCTGTAATACCCATTGCATCAATAAGGATTTCGCTATCCTTATTAATGTCGAATCCAAGCATTCGGCCGATTTCTGCAGTTAATTCAATTTCCGAGGGAGGGAGAATATTGGGGCTGGAGACGATCTCAATCGGAGATGATCCATCCGATTGAGATAGTGAGGTGTTGTTGGCATTTCGATTCAGATCAATTGAGATATCTAGCCTTTGTTTTTTGCTCAGTGGGTCTTGAGGGACAATCTCCTTTTCAATTACCTGATGATTCCTTTTTTTAATTAATGGCTCCAGATTAAAGATATCATGTTCAATTGCCCACTCTAAATTATTAATCTTTCTTTCCAGGTTTAATGCTTTCCTTTCATTGATCTTACAAGTTTTCACTCTACTTTTGGGCTTACCAGTTGTGGGCCTAGAATTCGTGTTTTTCTTGGACTTTCCAGTTTTGGGCCTATATTCCGAATTGTTTACTCCGTCCAAAAAGCCGACCTTAGTGTGGCTATTTACTTTAGCATTAAACATAAAGGTACCTTGTGATCCACTCACATAATTGGTGTTGCACGTGCTTTCTTCACACATAATACCCACAGGAGATTGTTGGGGTACCCCATAGAGCATGTCCCCATGAGCATTAACATTTAATTTGTCTTTTCCTTCTCCATGCATGCACTCTTTCAACTTACCACTATCCGATTTTTCACCTTCCTCCTTTGAATCGGACACCGGCACCACCGACACCGGTTCCGGCGACGTTTGTCTACTTTCTTTATTGTGCTCCATGGTGAATAACTCCCTATGATTTGGGCCATCAGGGAAGGGATAGTAGTCTTCATCTTTCTCGATAATACCGATTTTTATATGACGCCCTTCAACCATGACTCTAATTTCTTCATTGATTCTTGTCAAGGAATTAGTAAGGATTCCAACACTAACGTACGATATATCCACTTTAGCTGCGATCCCACTCGAGGGTACTATGATTCTCCCGAAATTTTTTACAATTGTATCTAAATTGCCGGAACTCCATAATTTCAAGGGAAGGCCATATATTTTTACGAATGCAATACGGTCAACTTCTAAAACAACTTCCTCGGAAAACTTTACCCAGTTGAACCATTTACACCATCCACTCTTATTCCTCAAAAACTCCTTCGCATCGACGGATAGATCAAAGATAATTATAGCCTTAAGCCCTCCCACATATTTTAATTCAAAGCCATTTCTTATGGCCCCTTGCAAAATCGAGAACAAATCTGCCAGGATCTCGAAATCCTCTGCTTCGCAAATAACCGCAAGTTTGTCCCACAAATACCTCATATCTGGTGAAATACTAAGAGCAATATGAGGAGGGGATGGGCGAGTCATGCCGGCAGTAACCTGAGCGAAAGAACGTCCATCTAAGGGACCAATATTCGTTGGAGGGGGTGGGACAATGGTCGCCGGAGGGGGAGGGATATTGTAAGGCACATGCCTGCCAGGACGAAGATTATGACTGCGGACCGTGAACTTTGCGATATTAACCAGAATTTGTTTTGATCGGAACTTTACCCCCATAAGAGACTTTTCCAACTTTTTAACATCCAAGACATCTTTGTATCGAATGAAAGCAAAGAACTTCCCATTTCTGTTTTTCTTGTTTGCTACATAAACATCTGCAATTATACCAAATTCTTTGAAAACCTCTCTTACCTGGGCAGGACTTACATCAGACGGAATGTTCTCCACATAGAAGGATGTGATATCCTTTCTCATACTCCAGTCGACTCTGGTATCCCTCTTGTGTTTCCTCTCAATCTTGGTCCATCCATTATCATCCTTTCTTCCTCGCATATTTCCACTGCTGGTTGGTTAAGGGCTAATTTGTGGCGTGAGGCCGGGAGGGGAAGGGGATATTAACGTTTTCAATAACATATGGGAAATATGGAAACAAACTGCCAAAGTGGTGGTCCCACTTCAAATCCTAAAACCATGTATGCAAAAGTGGTGGTGCACTTCAAATCCTAAAAACATGTGGGAAATACTAGAAAAGTTGTTTTAACCCCTTGAATATCAGAATACGATGACACCAAGATATATGAGATTAAAGTTCTTAAACATCTATAACAAATTAAATGCCCTTTTTCTTGTAGTTTCAAGAAACGCAACTCCGTAAAAAGGGAACATCGACGTAAGTTCCAAGCAGCGTAAAACAAATTGTATATGTGAGAAAGCGCCGCAATAAGCATGTGTCGATAGATCACAGTTATTTTGCAAAGTAAACGGGAAGAAAATGAAAGACGGGATTCATGGTGTTTAACATATCAATGTGATGTACCTATTAATCCATAACCTCAATATACAATTTTATATGTTAAGAAACACTTAAGAGCAAAAATAATTACGTCTATATTATAGAGGTTAGTTATTAGAAGAAAATTCTTAGAGTAAAAAAAATGAGGAGCTATAGAAAATGGACGTGTGGCCTTTAAATATAAATATTAATTTTTGTTTTTGTATATATAAATTTGATAGTTAAGGGTATAATGGTCTTTGCATAAGTTTGTTAATTATATTTAGTTAAAAATTACGTTCAATATGTGAATTCTCTTTCTATATCATTTTTCCTACCATATTCTTTATCTTTTTCAAACTTTACTTTAATATATAGAGAAACAAAAAAAGAATGATGAACAATAAGTTTTTTTTATATTAACTGATACAGACTATATAATTTAAAAGAAACAAAAAGTGATCCACATAAAACTTTTTTGATGCACATTAATAATTGTGACAAATTTATTAGAGTAATAAGAAATTTAGATGATGTTTCTCGTGATCGTGTTTTTGATGCACAAAAAACAAAAACCGATGAACAAAGTTTGAGTTTCTTTGTTGATGCACAATGATTTTGAGTAAACTTATACAATAGTAAGAAGATTTAAATAAAATTCATATACTAATACAAACAACATAATGATAAAAGTGAATAAAATTAATTACATAAAAGTGAAGTACTCAAGAACAAACAAAAAATAATGCTGAAACTACATAATCTAAAAAAAACTGATGCACCAAATTACAAGAACGAAGAGATCTGATACTTGATGATGTCGTATAGCCAGAAAAAAAACATAGAGAAGTGACAATGATTTGTGGTTTACCGGTGGAGATTAGCGTTCCGTCAAAGCTAATGCTTATGAGGTTTCTGTAGGTCATTTGATATTGGTTGGGGAAACAATCAAATGATGTATCCTTATTGCCTTGTTGGTAAAGAATTAACAAAGGCTTGAATGAAAAATGTGGGATGGGAGGCTATTGTTACGAGGCACACATTTTGCTCGGAACGATTCCAGGAAACTTTTAGAATAATCGGGAATAATCAAGGATAAAACCTGGTGCATTCTAGAAATTGTCTAGCTAATATTTCGTGTTCTAGACTAATCCTAGAGCATTCAAGATTAGTCATAATATCTAGCTTAGTTCTAGATTAGTCTAGGATATTATCTAACTTAGATATCTAGATTAGTCGATATCTAGAAAGTTCCTTAGGAGCCTATATATGTTTGTAATCAGCCACATTATTTGTAATCATCAGATTTCCTTGTATCAATAAACATCAAGCTGTCATATCCTTCTGGCAAGCGTTCTGATAAGATATTTCAAGTCTTTTTGGCTTACTTAGTCGTCCGGAATCAGTGACCTAAGTGTCACACGGGCTCAAAAATTTAACCCCGTGACACTATAGACGGTAGTTCAGAGAGAGAGAGGGGAGTGATATAGGGTTTTAACTTGAAAACAACAGGGTTATAGTTTTAGAAATTACCAATTTACCCTTTAACAAAATTAAATATAATTAAATACAAAAGGACACATGTAAATTTTATATGATTCCTACTATTTTTAGAATAACAATTTTCCTAGAAGAACTCTTTTTGTTTATATTTATATCTATTGTATATCTACTAGATTATTGTCCCGCGGTAGCGCGGAAAAAAATAAAATTGAATCTTAAATTTTATGTTTATGTAGATTTTAATTTATTATGAGAAAATAATGTTATACGTATAATACATATATATTTTTAAGTTTATATATATGTTATTTATAATTATAATAACATATAACACATTTATTTTTATACACATGTTTTGATATTTTGTATTAGAAGATTTTAAAATAATAATAAAGTAAATCATAGTCCAAATTGAACGATTCTATAAATAATATATTATTATGTTTTTTATTTTAGTAGAGATGAAATGAAAGAGAGAATGTAATTATGTATTGTAAAAGGGTGTAAAATGAAAATAATCTTTGATGACATCATCAATCTGATCTAACGGCTATCATCAAAGAAGTTAACCCATCCAAAGGACCTTACTTTGCCATATGGCATTTAAGGCCCCTCTTTTATTATATATTAAAGATATCTATAATTTATTTGATTTAAAAATTAAAAATCTGATTTCAAACAATAGAAATTTCCTTTTGAAAGAATTAATTAAGATAAACACAAAAACTTTACGCTACTTTTAAGCGAATACTTATTTCACTCTCATAGAAAACAATATGATATTTATTGAAATCCCAATATTTACTTATACCTTAAGTCCTTGACACATATTAAAAAAAAACATGAAGACATATCGCCTTATCAAATGTGGCTATGAAGATTGAAAAATCTGCTAAACCATGTGTCATATAATATTATATTGATTGTCTATAAATCATGTCCATTTATCATTACTTGTTTGTTTAACTTCCTTCAATGTCGATTAATCCTTTAGTTAAAATTAGAATGTCAACGTCTTTGAGATTTTTTGGTCACCCCAAAAAAAAATACTGGCTATACCAGTAACTTGTGAATCCATAAAATATTTCCGCATTGAAATAAAACATATAAGCATAAACAAATCCTCATTTATAATTCATGTTGGTAAAACAAAATTGTTTTTGCAAAAAAATTGTGAAACTAGATTTAACTAAGGAGGTTTGATATATATTGAATATGATTTTGTCCATTCTTCCTATCCTTCTTGTTTTCATAATCTCTTCTCATATCTGATATCCGATTCGCTAGTGAAGTATTATCGGCCTCTAAGAACACTCTGTATCCAAAATTTCATTTTCCTCTTCATAATCTATAAGCTCATTTTCTAGCATGTTCACACTCTGACATCTACAAGATACAACTTCTCTGCTAAAATCAAATTATGTTTGGTAACTACATAATTTCAAAGTTCATAAATACAAATTTACGTTATGAATACAGTAAAGCTTACTCTAACGTATCGATCACTTGACCACGGTCTGTTACAAACTCCTGTAACTATAAAAGAGAGAAAAGTTATATAATGTTATTTATGTTATTAGGAGTGTTTGGTGTTCTATTAGCTAATTACTTTAGAACAAAATTCTAAACACCACTAATGTTGAAAGTATTACCCAATTGTTTCATTAGATAACTACCTGAAGAATCTCCTTTGCTTCACGTTCTAGTCTCTTCGACTCTTCAATATTCTGGATCACTATTTGTTCGTGTTCAAGAGCCTCGTCTTTTTCTAACTTTTCTTTCTCTGCTTCTTCCTTTTTTTCCATAGCGAAATATAATCTTTTCTCACGTTTTTTACGCATCTAGTTCAGAGAAGAGTGTTAATAAATTGCACTAAATGACCGCAATACTAGTTTTAATAATTCCCCAAGTTTAAACTAAAGTAGTACCTCATCAAGAACTTCAAGAGATTCATCTGCTTCATTCAACATATCCTATAATTCAAATAGAAGCTCTTTCATTTCAGTAGCTAAAGCTGCCTTTTGTACATTCACTTCTCTAAGATACTGAACAAACCAAAAAAATAAGTTGCAAAATTTATCCATTCATAATTATAGATTATTTTTATTCTTATTTGTATGTTTTTTTTGTTTCGTCACACTTATATATGTAAACATCTTTGTCACGTGTGACAAACCTTGAAGAAAAAAGTATGTGCCAAATTGTATGTCGTTGTAGCATTGCATAGAAGAAAATATAAGAGAAATAATGTAAAACGAACCATGTCATTTGTTTCCTTTGCACGTGTTGTACCAGCTTCCTCAATTGCTTCTTCTGCAACTTTTACTTTCTTTGTTTCTTCAACTTTTCTCATTAGACTACAAACTGTTTCCATTGTTGAAGTTATGGTTATCTACGCACACACAAAAAAAAGTACATTATAAAATATGTAATCTTAAAAACACACAAGAATCAAGTTGCACAATCATATATAAGTTGAAACTGGAAGGAGACTTTATACTTTCTTATTGCTAGCATCTTCGTTAATTATGTCGATACTTTCAGGGTTACAAATTTCGCAGGAACTCGTGCTCATGTTCTCCCACGACATAAAACCGTCTTCGGAATCAACCATTTCAAACTCGAACGCATCTTCCTCACTCATGGCTATACACTGCTTATGTAAATCCGTCTCTGAATAAATACAAAACACAATCGCTCAACAATTGATTTTGATTGGTGGAAATTAATTTGATTGGCCAAAATAGTTGTAGAAGAGTTTTTCCTAAAGTTATTAAAGCCAAAAGAGAAACTAGAAACTATATAGGCTTAAGAAATCCTAGTTAAATAGGATTAAATCCTACGGGTTGGCCTAATTTCAACTCGAATTACAATAAATAAAAAATTAAATACTATAAGATCAGTTTAACATGAATGATTTCGGTGTTATTATGTATCAATAACATGCTCAACACGGTTAATTATGTCACACCCCGCTCAAAGCGGAAACACGGAGTGTTCCAGTTAATGATATCAAGAGTCAAGGATTACAACATTTACAACCAATAAACAAAACATCGGAATATATTAATCATGCCAAAGGTTTAACAAATACAACACAAAGTCAAATGTGAACCAATCGTCAAATACGAATACAAATCAATGTCATAAATTGGATCATAAAGGAATTACATCAACACAATGAATTCCAAATACATAACATAAATGATCCCAAAATAAGCATGGCATGATCAAACAAATCCTCAAACTCCTGACAAAGCGTTAAAAACGACATCAACACATGTTGGTGAATTATTCGCAATATTTAAGTAAAAATTGACCCAATAAAAGATTTAGTAAACATGACAAGTCTCAAAATAGCATATCTTGATTTATAACCAAAGTGCGAGTATAAATACCTAGATTAAGCATACACTGAACCTGACCAGACTGTATCTGTGACAACCGCAAATTTCGTAACACTTTTGCGTTTTATCATCTAACGTTATTTTTATTTATTTTATTTTGACCCTATTATGATTGGTATTTATTTTGTTTCACGCGATTTTGGTTTAGTCGGGATTTAAATTATTGTTTCGTCCTTCGTGACGTAAACGTTATAGTACCTAAGTGCCTAGCAATTATAAGTATTCTCGTAGCTTAATATTGGTATTTTAAAGCCTTCGTCTTTTCGATGATGAAACCCTTACAACAGATTAAACCGTATTTGTTGGTCCCGGTCGGGAGAATGCCTTCCATTGATTGGAACAATGCGATGTTGCGATCATTCTTAATTGACCGGTGAGTACCGAGAACTATACCAAATTACTGGTAGGATAAGGTGTACCGTGTACACTAGATTCGAGAACCTCCCGTAGTCGACAATTCGAAGTATTGCTAATAATAAGATCATCTTGGAGAAGAGTTGCGTTGGAACGTGACTGCGAAATTTGATATCCCCCGATTCAAGTTAGTGAGAACACTGATGCGTTTCATAGTATAAAGACAACCCAGCCTTTTCGCCTACGTTTGTAATTATCCTTGTGCAGAGAGCTCGAAAGCTCAATTTATTCGATCACAGAGGAATGAACTTTTCTTTGGTTCAACTGAGCATCTAGAGACAAAGAACGACAACACATTGCATTCCCTTGATCATCACTAGAATCTGTGATTTTCGGAACTTCTTATGATCGCAAATGCAAGTCTCACTTGTGTCTCACCAAGTTTGTGGTATATCTGTGGATAGAATTTTATTTAATCCGCAGGACCATTCGAGTTCGTCACTTGTTTATTCTTTGAATATCATTCTCGTAAATCTCTAATTATGTTTCCCTGCCGAGCGGAGGACTACGACTATCCGAAGATAGCAGACGAGGAGTCGCCCGTAGATCGCTCCACATTCTATTTGTCCGCTCGTATCTCGCGTTTCGTATTCCACGTCCTTTTTGGAGAACCGTGATGTAGCTGTTTAGCTCGTTTTCACATTTCGGGATATCTTTCTATTTGTACCCGTTCAGTGACTTTTCCTAGAGTCGTCCGAAGAAGTTGTGATTGTATCCACATCCTTCCTTATGCCTTTGTCCAGAGTCTTATCCATAAGTAATTTCGAGGACGAAATTCTTTTTACTTGGGGAGACTGTGACAACCGCAAATTTCGTAACACTTTTGCGTTTTATCATCTAACGTTATTTTTATTTATTTTATTTTGACCCTATTATGATTGGTATTTATTTTGTTTCACGCGATTTTGGTTTAGTCGGGATTTAAATTATTGTTTCGTCCTTCGTGACGTAAACGTTATAGTACCTAAGTGCCTAGCAATTATAAGTATTCTCGTAGTTTAATATTGGTATTTTAAAGCCTTCGTCTTTTCGAGAAAAATTAACGTTTAAAATATTACAAATTTTACCCTCAAACTAAAAATATATTACAAGGTTAGTCCTTTAACGGGAACTAACGGAATCTGTTACAAATTCAGTCCTTTTAACGGACAAACTAGCTGGTCTGATTGTGCGTCAGTGCGCAGCACCAACTTCCAGGTGCGCATCACTGAGCTGCTGATCAGATATTGACAAAAACGTTTTTGCTTTTCCTTGAGATTCCAAACCACATGCTACCATGTGATTTCTGCCCAAATCTTTCCCTAATTAGTGTGGTATGAGTAAATTATGGATCCTTGACCATTTCTAACCATCTCTCATACCATTTTTCACCCTTAAACCTTTTTCACCTCATTTGACCAAAACTTGTATCTCTCTCTAACTCCAAACCCTCTCTAGCTGCTTTCATTTCCAGGAACTTTTAGAGAGGTAAACCACATTCAAGAGTGGTATTTGGGTTGAGAAAGATCATTGGAAGTCATCTTGGAGGTCATACAACTTTCGGTAAGCATTTCCTTCGAAAATTCAATCTTTTCTTACATTAACTTTCTTCCTATGACTCTAAGAGTTCACTAACCAAACTCTTGTGTTCTTGCAAGGAGGTTACTCATCAAAGTTCATTCTCCGGCTTATCCTTGAGTTGGAAGAATTTCAAGCTTTGAAGAATTCGGTAAGAAAACTCATTTGTAACCATTTTTCCTTAATACTTTCTTCTTGAAAAATCTATTCTAACATATGGTTTCTTTCTTTCATTTGGAGCCCTTTTCTCCACACTTTCCCTTGGAAGCTCATTTTCGAGTTGTTCTTGAAGAAGAAAAGAGATCCATCCTTGTGAAAGTGGTAAGTAAAATTTCTTGCAAACACTTTTTCTTTCATTTTCTTTCTTCATAAAAGTCCATATTCTAACATATTCTTTTCTTTCTTGTTTTGAGCTTGTACTCTCCATAACCATCCTTTGAAGTTTTTCCGTCAAAAGTCTCTAGTCTTACTACCATTTCAAGACTTTCCGGTAAATCTATACTTCTCTCCATCCTTACGTTTTTTTTTTTAATTCTCCATTTTTATCACCTAAAACTATCTTAAAACTTGATTATATGACTAAAATGGTTAAAATAACTAAATATCTAAAAGTCTCTTTAAAACTTAATAACTTGTCATGTTAATAGGTTATTAGAAAATTTAACCGAAAATGTTATGTTAAACTACTTTAAAACCGGATAATCACATATAGGTTTATTAGTAAATTCTTTCCGAAAATGTTCCAACACTTTCTTACATCTAGTGGACTTGTAAATCTAAGTAACTTATACATAATCTATATTATACACAAACTTAACAAAACTTAACTAAAATCTTGTAAAATAAGTATATGTATGAATATGTATATTTTATATAAATTACTTATGAGTTATTTGACTAAATAACTTTATTAATGACTTTATTTGACTAATAACTTTATGAGTTTTATGAGTTATTTGACTAAATAACTTTATTTAACAAAATACATTTTATATTATAAACAAACCTAACAAAATATAACTAAAATCTATATTAATGAAGTATACGTAAACCTATTTTGTCACACCCCGCTCAAAGCGGAAACACGGAGTGTTCCAGTTAAGGATATCAAGAGTCAAGGATTACAACATTTACAACCAATAAACAAAACATCGGAATATATTAATCATGCCAAAGGTTTTAAAATACAATACATAGTCAAATGTGAACCAAAAGTCAAATACAAATACAAATCAATGTCATAAAGTGGATCATAAAGGAATTACATCAACATAATGAATTCCCAATACATAAAATAAATGATCCCAAAATAAGCATGGCATGATCAAACAAATCCTCAAACTCCTGAAAAAGCGTTAAAAACGACATCAACACAATGTTGGTGAATTATTCGCAATAAGTAAATAAAAGTCGACCCAATAAAAGATTTGATAAATATAGTAAGTTTCAGATAGTATATCTTGAATCATAACCTAAGTGTGAGTATAGATACCTAGATTAAGCATACACTGAACCTGACCACACTGTATCCCCTGTCCTAAGGTGATGGTAAACCAAAGGTAATAATCATACGGTCATAACATCCACTCATAGGGATGTCCTATTGAGCAATGAGGGTAGGTCGATCCCATATAGATCTATATATATGTAACCGTGGGCAATAAGCTAACAAGTGTATAAGGGGGGCTTAACCAAGCCTATGAACCATCTAATCTGAGGTGATACTGATACACTAGGCATACAAGATATACATTCATTTAAACAGTCCAAAATACGCTTTCCAGCCCAAAAATAGTAAGAGAATAGGGCTACGAATAACTCACAAAATAAGCTCGGCAAGTATCGGGTAATAATCAAAATGAAGCAAACAATCCGCCGCCTAAGTGCCCTAAATCAACATAACATAGTCTAAGTATCTCATTAACATAGTACGGTTTAGCCTTGTCGGTTAAGTTTAGTGTTTAAGATATATTAAAGTATTCCAACGATTTCCAAGTCGAGTCGTGATGACGGTTCAAGGTGACGATGTTCCGCGCCGATAGGGACGATAGGAAAATATCGATAATTTCACGTCATAATGACTATTAGAGAGGAATAACATTCCGAGCCGAACTTGACTAACAGGAACATCGATTGAAAGGAATACTGTTACCAAAGTTTATCGAGATCGACCAAAGTCAACGTCGGAAATGTTGACTTGGTCAAAGTCAAAGATGTTGACTTGGTCAAAGTCAAAGTCAACCGTTTGAATGAAAGTCAAAATTTGAGATGTTGATTTAGATTAGTCAAAAGTCAACAATTTTGAATAAAAGTCAAAGTCAACGATTTATAGAATGGAAGTTAACTTGGCAACTTAAGAGTAAAAATTCCTTTATTTCAAAATAATAGAGTAAAATGATTTAGAACGGTTTCAAACGATTTGTTGTAAAACATAAGTAAAACGTTTGTATAATTATTTCGATAATGTTTAATATTGCGATAATGTCTTTGAGTCCAAAGACGGTATTTGGCTTATATAGTACTTTTATACATAATATATCACTGATATAAGTTTAAAGTTGCAATATGTTACGAGTCCAAGTCGATTAGTAACGAAAAAATGACATTTTTGGAAGATCAGACTCCCGGTGCTGCGCACCTATGGGTAGGTGCTGCGCACCGGGATGATTCCCGTTAACGAATTTTACGTTTTTGTCGAAAACTGCTTCGTTTGACGTTTTAAGGTGAAAGTGTAAACTGATCAAATGTTAGTTTAGGTTCATTTAACATTTACCAAGTGTCATATATGTCTAAATGTGTGGTTTTACATATATTTATCATAAGATATGTTAATTTCGGTAATAATCTCATTTTAACATATTTTACACGTTTTAAGTCCAAATTTCCGGGAACGAAAGGTGTTGGTCTAATATGTTAACCTAACCGTTTTTCAAGGCTTAAAACCGAATTTTAAAGATAATGAAAAGAAGTAGTTTAGAGGTTATGAATATTTTACCGGTTTCACCCGCAAGACGTGTAGATGGTTGATACTTGCAAGGATTTCGGAGAGAGACTTGTTGATGGTGGTGGTGAGGAGGTAGACACACTCCAAAAATACCAACAAAACCACCGATTAGTGAGAGTCTCAAAAAGAAGGAAAAAGTAAAGATTTTTCGGAGAAACTTTCTTACCAAAATATGTTATGGGGTTCTCTCCGTAAGGTAGCCAACTTCAAGGTTATTTGTAGAGGAGATGAGAACAATAAATCTTCGTTCATACATAAACAAGGAGATTGTTAGGAGTTTCGAAATAGAGAAGCAAAAGGGAAGATATGGAGGGTTTTACTTACCAAACTTATATATCCTTTTTCTTCAAAGTAAAATACCGAAACTCCTCATCTCTAAGTATGTCAACGGGTGTGGAAACTTGGTAAGACAAGTGAAACAAGTTTACGAGTTAGAACTACAAGCCAAAAAGGAAGAAAAGAGAAAGGAAATGAAGAAAATCTTATGAATTCACTTACCGAAACGATGGTTCTTGTGAAGGAATCTTGAGAGATGAAGTTGTAAACTTCTTAGTTTGAATTCCTCTTCAATACACTAGTGTAAAAGGTCTTAATTCTCTGGAAAGTTTGAGAGAATATGAGACAAGTGTGAAGAGAGAATTGTGTGACAAAAGTGATAACAAGTTTGAATGTAAAAGTTTTGGAGTTTGGAAAGAGAAGTGGTCTCAACATGTTTAGAGATCCACATTTGAATCTAACATACCCAAATGAGGGAGTTTGCAGGAAAAATCACGTGAAAAGGAGGTTTAGAATATCAAGAAATTGACCACAAAGTCGTTTTTGGCATATAACCAAATTTGTAAGGGGTGCTGCGCACCTAGCCTTTGGTGCTGCGCACCGAGGCCTTAAGTGGTCCATTCCGTTATCTTTTCGTTAAAGGACCAGATTTGTAACAGATTCCGTTAGTTCTCCGTTAAAGGACTAACTTTGTAACAGATTAAGTTAGAGGACTAACTTTGTAACAGGTTAAGTTAGAGGACTAACTTTGTAATGAAATTTCGAAATATGAATTTTTCTTAACCGACGATTATGGCGTAAACACAATACTTTAATAACGCGAGTATACTAACTATTAGGCACTTAGGTGATTCTAAAGCTTCCGTCTCGAGAGACAAAGTATATAAAACATATAAACCCGACTCAAATATGCAAAACGTGAGTAAATATAAAGCGAAATGCAAGGGTCCAAATCATTGCGAATAAAAGAATAAATGTCGGTAAAGAATAATAACTCGAAAAGACGAGTTGTCACATATTTTAGTATACGTAAAGTATTATACACTGTTAAACATATGTTTTGGACTCAAAACATAAAACGCAATCTTAAACAACATATTAATTACTAAAACATACTTTAAAACGTCTTTTTATCGGCTAAACGTTCAATTCTCCGAAAACGATTAAATCTTCGATTTTTAAACTTAAACTTTTATATAACTTTCATAAACTGAATTCCTATTATATTTTACTCCAATATTCAAACTTCATCTTTAAAGATATTCAAATTGGTCAAAGGTTGACTTTCGTTGACTTTGACTTCTCTTTAAAATGGTTGACTTTTGTTGACTTTGACCAAGTCAACTATCTTTGATATTGACTTTGGTTGACTTTGACTTAGGTTGAATTTGACTTCGGTTGACTTGACTTTGACTTTGGTTGACTTTGACTAAATCTAATACTCCTTTCAACGATATTCCTGGTAGTCACTTTGGGCTCGGATATCATTCCTATCTAATCATATTCATAAACTTAAATAATCGATATTTCTAGAAGCCGTTATCGACTCAAAATGTCAAATACTTTTATTCGTCTTCTTATTACGACCTTTCGCCGGTGGATTCGACGACTTTAAATCTAATTACTTATCATTCGTCTAAAAACTCTACTAAACTCTAATATTCAATAAAACTTTAATTATACGAGGCTAAACCTATTACATTAGAGATACTTAGACCTTTTATGTCTTATGCTATGGCACTTAGGCGGTGGACTATTATTCTCCAGTTTGTGTCTACCCGACATACTTAACGCTGATTCGTGAGTTATTCGATGCCCTTTTACTACTTTATAAATTTTACTTCGGGCATGATTAGCGTTAACTAAACTTTATATATCTTGATTATGCATGTTGAGATTATGATGCCTTTAGATTTAGTGTACCTCACTTATACGGCCTTGGTGGTAGTATAAGGCCCTCGATTAAACACCTGTTAACTCTAGTTGAGCCATCGGTATTTATATATAGATCTATATGGGTTTTACAAACCCTCATCCCTCACTATGCGCAGGGGTGTTATTGCCGCTAAGTTTACCTCGTAACTACCTTAGTTGGACACACTAAGGCAGAGGGTTATTGTTGCCTTTACGTTGTTGCCTTTACATTACAGTACGGTTCAGGTGTAGATGAATATCTAAGGTTTATGCATATATCGTACATTGTTATAATTCAAGATATTATCCATTTTTACTATTGATTTCTAACTACATTTTCTAATGGGTCAAAATCTTCAAATATTATGTTTTTACAAAAATACGAATAACCCACCAACTTTTTGTTGACGTCGTATTTTAACGCTTTTCAGGAGGTTGAGTTTTGCATCGAATATGGAGTTACTATTTTTGCTTTGGATATTGTATGGACTTTCGAAGAGACCTAGCTAGTTTCTATTTAGGCCATGTACTATCTTGTATTGTTTTATTTTGTATTGTTGTAACTCCTAAACTTCATTTAATGTAATCTTATTGTTATAGTATTTATTCGATGTAATACTTGGTCTTCTGATACCTAATACACTGTACACCTCGGGTTTCCGTCTGAGCGGGGTGTGACAGTATCCCCTAACCTAAGGTGATGGCAAACCAAAAGCAACAACAACATACGGCCATAACATCCACTCATAGGGACGGCCTATCGAGCAATGAGGGTGGGTCAAACCCATATAGATCTATATATATGCAACTGTGGGCAAAAGCTAACAAGTGTATAAGGGGGGCTTACCCAAGCCTAAGAACCATCTAATCTGAGGTGATACTAATCCACTAGGTAAACAAGGTATACATACATTTGACAATTTAAAATACGCTTTCCAGCCCAAAAATAGTAAAAGAATAGGGCTACGAATAACTCACAAGATAAGCTCGGCAAGTATCGGGTAAATAATCAATATGGAGCTAACACTCCGCCGCCTAAGTGCCCTAAAACAATACAACATAGTCTAAGTATCTCTAATAACATAGTACGGTTTAGCCTTGTCGGTTAAGTTTAATGTTTAAGATTTATTAAAGTATTCCAACGATTTCCAAGTCGAGTCATGATGACGGTTCAAGGTGACGATGTTCCGCGCCGATAGGGACGATAGGAAGATATCGATAATTTCACGTCATAATTGACTAATTAGAAACGAATAATATTCCGAGCCGAAGAATGACTACCAGGAACATCAGTTGAAAGGAATACTGTTACCAAAGCTTATTGAGACCGACCAAAGTCAACGTCAAAAATGTTGACTTGGTCAAAATCAAGGATGCTGACTTGGTCAAAGTCAAAGATGTTGACTTGGTCAAAGTCAAAATCAACCATTTGAATGAAAGTCAAAACTAAAGATGTTGACTTAATTAAGTCAAAGTCAACAATTTTGAAAGGAAAGTCAAACTTAACAATTTTGAAAGGAAAGTCAAACTTAACAATTTGAAAGGAAAGTCAAACTTTGAAAATTTGAGAGTTAAAATCTTTTTTATTTCAAAATAATGGGGTAATATGATTTAAAACGGTTTCAAACGATTTTGACTTAAAAAGTAAGTAAAACGTTTGTTTTAATTAAATTAAAATTTATAACGTTTATGATGGCGGTGGCATCTTTGAGTCTAAAGATGTTATTTTTGACTTTATATGATACATTTATAGATAATAGGTTACTTATATAAGTGTTTAGAGTTGTTAAAATTGATAAAACGCATTCTAAGCCTTCGATGTTTATTTGCAAAAAAAAAAGTGAAATCCGAAGATCAGGGGCCCGGTGCGTCGCACCAGGTGTGGGTGCGGCGCACTGGCCATTTTTCAGAATTGTTATTTTGTTGTTTTGTCGAAAATCGAGTTGTTTAACGTTTTAAGGTTAAAATGTAAACTGTCCGAAAGTTAAGTTATGTTCCAATAATATTTACCAAGAGTTATATATATATATATATACATGTGTAGTTTTACATACTAATATAGTAAATATGTTAATTTCGCTTAATATCACATTTTAGCATATTTCAACCCAATTAAGTCCAAATCTTCCAAGAGTAAAAGGTGTTGGTCTAATATTTTAACCTAACCATTTTCAAGGCTTAACCGAAAATAAAGATAATAATGAAAAAGATAATGAAAGAAGTGAATTAGGGAAAATAACGAGTTTACCGTTACACCCGCAAGAAATCTACAAACTTTACTTATCCAAAGAGTGGAGACTTGGTGATGGTGGTGAGGAGGAAGTAATCGGCTCCAAGACATAAAACAACCACCATTAATAAAAGTCTCAAAAAGGAAAGAAAGTAAATAGATTTCGGAGGAATATTACTTACCAAAAATCTAAGATAGAGTTTCTCCGAAAAGTTGCCAAACTCCAAAAGAAATAGTTGGAATATGAAAGTAAAAGACCTTCATTAACACACAAATAAAAAGTGTGTTAGAGATTTCCACTAGAAAGAAGAGGATGAAAAGGTTTCGGAGAGATTACTTACTAAAACCAAAAATGGCGGTTCTTCAAAGAAATCACTGAAACTCCTCGACTTCAAGATGGAAATAGAAGTATGAAGCTTGTAAGATATAAGAAATAATATTATGTTAGAAATCTCAACCAAGAATGGGAGAAAAAGAGAGAAAAGTGAAGAAATTAAATAAAGAAAACTTACCGAAATGATGATTTAATGAAAGGATTATTTGGAGAAGAAGTTTGATGACTTCTTTGTTTGAATTTCACCTCCAAATCACTTGTAAAAGTCCCTCTATTCTCTGGAAATGTTGAGAGAAAAGGGGTAAGTGTGGAGTGAAATTGTGAGACAAAAGTGAATGAATTCTTTGATGTAACTTTTAGATTTTTGGAATGATAGAGAGTGTAAACCAATTTAGTAAAAGGTTTGGCATCTCAAGATTTTGACCCAAAAAGTCGTTTTGGCCTTAAGCTGATTTTGAGGGTGGTGCTGCGCACCGGGCTCCCTTTTATGACAAAATTCGTTAACTTTTCGTTAAAGGACCAGATTTGTAACAGATTCCGTTAGTTTTCCGTTAAAGGACTAAGTTTGTAATAGATTAAGTTAGAGGACTAACTTTGTAATGAATTTTTGAAATATGATTTTCTTAACCGACGACTACGGCGTAAACACTCTACTTTAATAACACGAGAATACTAACTATTAGGCACTTAGACGATTCTAAAGCTTCCGTCTCGAGAGACAAAGTAATTAAAACACATAAACCCGACTCAAATGCATAAAACGTGAGTAAAAATAAAGCGAAATACAAGGGTCCAAATAATTGCGAATAAAAAGAATAAATATCGGTAAATGAAAATACTACAAAAAGACGGATTGTCACAAATTACTTTATTTAAACAAGTCGGATTTAGCTAGATTTGGTTATATGAACAACAGGCACATTAATTACCAATCAAGTAGTCATATCATCTGGTTTTGTTAACCTAATATCCGATTTGACCACCCAGTTTCAAATTATTCTAAACATCTAGGTCTTACAATAATTCATGGAAAGAAACTATATATCACCTGGTTTATGAACCTAAAATCCGTTTTGACCACCCGGTTTCAAATTATTCTAAACATCTAGGTTTTTACGATAATTCATGCAATGATGCAAACTATATTGCTTCTATAGTATATTTATGAGAAATCAAAGTTAGGGATTTACCTTCGATTTTAATGATCACGTCGAATGAGTAGAATATGACGAACTCGAATCTGAAACTTGCTAGCTAAGATTTTCTTTGTAATGTCAATCTTATATTTATAAGAGCATAAAAGAGTTTGAGTTCATGTCAAAATCAGTTTTTAAGTTTTTGTAGTTAAAGAAGACCCCTATAGTTTAGAGGAATTTCCTTTGGCACCATTTTACTATCAAATTCTAATATGTTGGGTCTTTTTAGTTGTGTCCATGTAATAAGTAAAATGAAAGGCTCAAGTGCTCAACTATAAGGCCAAATTTTAAGCATATATTTATACAAGTTTTTTCTCTTTTCATACTCTAATCACATTGTTTATTTTATATTTATAAGGAAAAATTGCATCCGAATGAAAAGAAGAAATGAATAAATGATATATTTGAAGTAGTAGAATTTACGTTAACGAAAGATAGAAAATTGTATTTTATATAAGGTTAATTTTATAGAAGTCCAATATACTTCCTAATTTGTCTATCAGAGATTATTATACAATTTTAAATTCCATAGTTAGTCACTATAACTTATCAAATTCTGTCAGTTTGATTTTTTTTAAAGTAAATTACAAATGGTCAAAGTTTAATTACTATTTGTCTCTTACTTATTATTTTACGGATACCATTCATTATGTCACTCTTTCTTAACGATTTAGTGTTTCGTTCTTTAACTCAAACAATTAGTATACTAAATAACAAAATTACTATTTTGTCTTTATTATAAACACTAACACTCGAATATATCACACTCGAATATATCACACTCGTCCCCGTTACACCATTGTCTTCTATTTATAGGGAGATTTGGATTCTTTTTAAACATATCTTAGTGTGTTCGTAAAAGAGACCCCCCCCCCCCCCCCCCCCCCCCCCCCCCTTTCTGCTCGTTTGGGGGGTCTATATCGTTTAATTTTATGTTTCATTAAAATCTTAAGATCGAAAAGTCTAAAATCTTGAAGTAATATAATTATAAGTCATAAAAGGGTAAAATTGTCATTTTAATAAATAAAAGGAATAAGTTGTACGGTTGAAAAGACTAAGAACCAAAGTTGAAAGGAAAGGGTGAAATAAAGGACGATATCTATAAGTATAAGAATTATGAAATCACAATCAAACATCACGGGTTATTTTCTAATTTGCACTGAAATAAAAACGTGCGTATAGAATGAACGAACCAAAACGTGCGTAGGAGTAGAGGTGGCTTAAAGGTAAGACAACTAAAGTAAAGGCTTTAGGCCCCCCATTTTTTAAGGCTTTTTTATAACCCTCATTTATTGTTATAAAATTTTAATGTTGACTTTAGTCTTAATGGTTGTTAATCATTAGAAGTTTAAAACTCTTAAAATTTTCTAATGAAAAAGAGTATAATTAAACCTATTTTTAAAGTTTTTTGTGAGCGTAGAATCTTACATTAATTCATATTATGTCCTTTTAAGGTAACTTTAAATTCAAGTAAATAAATTTCGTTTTTGAAAAAGAAAAAAAAAACTATCATGTATATCTTTAGTGTTCTACAAATTAATGTAACGAGAATTGTTTGTTTGCTTGTGGTTATGTTTCGTCAAATTGGTAAAGACTTTTTTAGATTGTTATTTCATTAAACGAAAATGAAAGTCTGACACTAAATTACTTATTATGAGATTAATCATTATGTTTTTTTGTATATGTAATTATGTAATTTATTTTTAGTGTCAATCATTTGGTTTAGTAATACTAAGTGTGACAACCTGTCATTTCGAGGTACAATCGTTACCGTTATTTATTCTCTTTATTCGCAATTTGTTTTGACCCTTGTTATTTCGCTTTGTGTTTACTCACGCTTTATTTTATGTGTCGCGTTTTATGTGTTTGGTTGTTTCGTCTCTCGTGACGTAAGCGTTATATTTACCTAAGTGTCCAATAGTTAGTACTAGATTATTACCCCGCGTAACACGCGGGTTTGTAACTAAATCTATAAGCCAATAATAAGTTAACATGCGAATGAGTATCTTTAATATAAAGATTTATTTATTAATATAAAGATTTACATTTACATTTATTTTCTAAAAGAATATAAAAAGGCTAAAACAATAAAATATAAGATAATGACATCACTATTTAAAGTTTTGTCCTATGTGGACTATCTAAAAACTCGCCACATGTGTTGTATGACATCATCTTATATTCTCATTTATTATATTAGAAGATTCTCGTGTTTTTTAAGTTAGGGTGTTTATGCCGTAATCGTCGGTTAAAATTAATATTTCAAAAATCTATTACAAAGTTAGTCCTCTAGCTAAATTTGTTATAAAGTTAGTCCTTTAACGGGAACTAACGGAATCTGTTATAAAATTAGTCCTTTAACAGAGAGTTAACGGATGGAGCCAAAAAGCAGCTTATTGCGCCGCACCCCATACATGGTGCGACGCAGTGTCTGTCAGACAGCCATACCATATCAGATTTTCTTGCACCAACTCGGGATTTTCCACACCACAATCCCCTCAATCACGGGATGTGGTCTAGAAGACTTCTAAGAGGCTGGTATTTGGCATAAGGGGACCTCTTTTTACCCCAAAACTCTTACATATCTTCACACTCTCATTTCTTTTCATTTACATCTTCAAACATTCGCCTTATTCTCTCTCAATTTCCTTCAATATTTCCAGAAGTTTTGAAGGTGTAATCACACATTTGAAGAAGGTTTTCAAGTTAGGAGTCATCTCCTATCACTTCCCTTTGGTTTCCATAACATTTGGTAAGTTTTCCTTTGAAGTTTCTCCACTTTTCTTTCATTTTCTCCCACTTTTGGTTGAGATTCTAACACAAACTTTGTTCACTTGTCTTCCTAGCTCTTTGCTTCCATTTTTATCTTTTACTCTTGAAAATTCGGCTAGCTTTCTTGAAGAACTTTCGTTTTGAGTTTTGGTAAGTAAATTCTCCACAAACTCTCTATCTTTCTTTTCCTTTGAACCCTAAGATAATGGTGGTATATGTTGTGTTTTGGAGCCGGATATCTCATCACCACCGCCACCACCACCGAAGCTTACTTTCTGGGTTCGTGTTCGTGACTTCTCGAGATTGTAGATTTTGCGGGTGACGACGGTACTTTCGTTATCCTCCCTACCTTCTCTTTTTCTTTGTCTTTCGGTTCTAGCCTTAAAATGGTTAAATTAACATATTAGACGAAATAATGGACAGATCATGAACTTTGGACTAAATCTTAGTTAAAATGTGTTAAAATGTAAATTTAACCGAAAGTAACAGATTATCAATATTACTATATAAAACTACACATATAAATATGGGAGATTTACATTTACGTCCTTTCAAAACTTCAATATTACGTCAATGACCTTTTAAAAATCAAAATTACGTTAATATCCTTCCAAAACATGAAAAATTCTCATATATATCCAATATAATAAATTAATAATATTTAAATGATTTTTTATTTAAATTATTCATCTAAATATTAATTAAATTTTTTACTCAAGTATGTTAGGTTTAATCCAACATTTACCAATGTATCTCAATTTCATATACTCGCAATATAGATTAAAAAAAGATTGATTTCTATAATTTGGAGGATTAACCGGAATAAAAAGGTTGCAAAACTTCCTCGTCTTGGTTGATTAATGTTTTGTAACATATGTTTAAAAAAGTTTATTCACTAAATTTAATTTATTCAGTTCATTCGGTATTTGATTCTACGTGTACATATTTGTTTAAATAAGCATTTGGATTAGTTTTATAGATTTATTCAATAATTTAAAATATTAAATTCATTTAATTAATATTTAGATGAATAATTTAAATATTAAAATCATTTAAATATATTAATTTATTATTTTGGATATATATGAGAATTTTTCATATTTTGGAAGGATATTAACGTAATTTTTATTTTTACAAGGACATTGACGTAATATTGAAGTTTTATAAGGACGTAGATGTAAATCTCCCTATAAATATATATACAAGACTTGGTAAATGTAATTTGGACATAATATGACTTTTGGACAGTTTACAAATAACCATAAGACTTCTCATAAATCATATTTCGACAAAAAAACCAAGAACCTGAAATCTAACCCAGTGCGCCGCAGTAGACACACATTGCGACGCAGCGGGCTTCTGTCCTTCGAAATTTCAGTTTGCAGTTAAACTACTGCGACGCATTGACTTACTGGTGTGCCACAGTAAAGTCTCAGATTACGTTTTATGACTTTAAACAGCTAAAAACTTATGTATAATTAAAGTAATATACGTAAAAGTAACAAATATTGTTAAATCTACGTCTTTGGACTCAAAGACGTCAACGCCATCATAAATGTTATAATTCTTGTTTATAAAAAACAAACGTTTTACTTACTTTTCAATAAATGCACTTTTGTTACAAAACGCGATCATAATCTAAAATCGTAAAATAATATTTTTACGTCAAACTTTTATAAAATCACTTTAAAACTATTTATGGTTTGCCTCAAAAAGACGGATCGAATTATTGAAATAAAAGACTCTTTGTTTACTACCGAAACTGAAAAAGGGAATCATCTTCTTCTTCTAAGAGGAAAAGGGCATCTGATTCGTTTAATAATCCCCCTCATTATAAAAGGCCGAAGAATGATGTCTTCTTGAACTATTTAAGCCACCGCAGTGCCCTATAGGTCAATATGAGACTTCCGAGCTATTGAAAGCTATTAAGGACTCCGAGATCGATCTTGTTGGGAGCTATTAAGGACTCTGGTATTTCGGTGAGGTGTATGACTGGTGTACTTATGTAAATTGGGGAGACGTTTTACCTTTCACGACACCAATGCACCTGGACAAGAAAATTTATGGTATAATCCTATGTGTGAATAACTCACGGGGTGGGACCCTATGTTGCACAGGGACGGATACGGGGACGGGTACGGGGACTTAGAAACGTCGATGTCTCAAAAATCAAGAAACGGGTACGGCCAGAAACGTTTGTGTATTCTATATATTTTTATATATATTTGTTAGTAAATAAATAAGCATTTACATCTAACATCAAATTGTAATCACCAAAATGTCATTAATCAAAGTAGAGGCTAAATCATGCATCTTTTTAAATAACGCTAAATCATGCATGACTAAATACAAGTTATATAACAAATTTATTAAATAGAATGTTTAGTTAATTAGCTTGTTTAATTAGATACACGTTCAAAATTATTAAATACAAGTAAACCTGCAACTATAGTTAATATATATGAAAAAAGGCCATCATTCATGTACGAATATCATATAATAAACTAATAATACAAAATAGATTATTACGTACCACGGTTTTCAAAAGAAGATAAGAGGAGAAAATAAAAGAAAAAGAGGGTGGGTTTACTTGTATTTAAACGTGTAATACCATATAAAACGCATAAGGTTTCAAAAAGCCCAAAAACTATTAAAAGCCCAAAATAAATGAAAATAAGTAAAGAAACAGGATTTTTTTAAGGGAAACGTTTCCGACGTCGTTTCCGGCTAAAGCTTGTCGTTTCCTTCACATGTGAAACGTTTCCCTTTTTCCGAAAACGTTTCCCCCGCGTTTCTAGACGTTTCCCGTTTCCGGGTCGTTTCCGGTGCGTGAGACGACACCCGATAGGCGTTTCCGTGCAACATAGACCCTTTCTCCTAAAATGATGAATAAAACAAAACATACATGACACGGTCTCAGAGAAATTCCATGTCAAGAAGGTTCCATGGTTGCCATGTTTTATCCACTTGATAATACTACACTTGTGGTGGAAGGGAGTGACAATGTGATACTTGAGTTTACTGGAAAAGCCGTTTTTAATTGCGGTTTTCGTTTGATATATGATAGGGAGCTATTCAAAATGTAATTTAACCCACGATTAAGATGAACTCGAGTGAATTAGGTGATGAGTATTTTTGAATCAGTAGTATGTTCTGTGTATGCTAGACTGCCAGGGTTAATATGAGTGGCGTAGCCAGGGATTTACTTCTAGAGGGCCAAATAATATATCTGAGTATCTAATTGGATCATGTTACATTTGTGGGTGAGCTAATTAGTATAAATCGAGCTTGATGCATAGTAATAATACTAGAAATATAACGTCTTATGACTTTGTGGGGGGTCATGGTCCACCTTGGCCTCCACATACCTCCGTCATCGGTTAATACATTAATCATAATTCATAATTAGTGTCTAAATTAATCAAGGTTCTAAATAACGTGCCATGGCGGCGCCAAGGCGCGCCATGGCGGCGAGGCGCGGCGAGAATTTACGAAAACATGCAAGGCGTCTTTGTTAGGCGTGGCGGCAAAAAAACGTGGTCATGGCGTCCCATGGCGCGCCTTAACGCGAGTTTTTTGTAACGCGTTATGAAAAAAAAAATTAAAAAAAAAAAAAAAAGTTTAAGAATAGTTAAAATTGGCTATAACAATCATTTGATTGTAAAATTTGTGACTATATCTTAGAATATATATATACTTAAATGTTAAAACAGACTTTTTGATAATTTATTGATATTTATATAACGTAATAATAGTAAAAATATATATAAGTCTATATAAAATTATAAAATATATTAAAATTTTTTGCCGCCTTGTCACGCTTTGAAAAACGCCATGTCTCGGCTTTTCTTGCAAAACTTGAGGCTTACTCATGCCGCCACGTCACGCCTTACGTTATCTGTAACCTTGAAATTAATTAACAAATCAGAGAAAGTTTATACTTTAAGATACATATCTCGAACGATTTCTATGCACAGAATCATTCCAATTACTTATTTTTGCTTTTGACATATTTTCGCAAACAATACCAAAACCAAAGAATCTAGTCAACTTCTAGTACCTAATTAACACTGTTTGCAGATAATTTCTATGGTCAGGCCTCACCGATGCCACAAGGGCAAGGGTTTGGTTTAATAGTATCTAAAACTGACCTTCTAGCTACACAATGGCGGTTTTCAAGTTCATGTAAAAGTTCGAAAAGACCCCAACCAAACACAAGATCGTTTTGTGTTATTGACTTACAATACAATGAATATGAAGCAATAATATAAACACACACAGTACTATAGAATGGAAAAAAAAAAAATTTATAAATCTTTTAGGCAAAAAATAGGCCTTTTGTATATTTTGCAAGTTTGGTGAAACATCAAAACATCGAAACTTTGTCTAAAACAGTAAATATCTATAGCTAATATACGACATGATTGACAGAGCCGATTTCACATAAATTACATTTCAAGTACAAGCGGAAAATCTTCAAAATGGAACTAATATCAAATATCCAATCTATAATTAGCATCTACTTGGATTGCACATAACACATAACAATAGTGTGTCGTCAAAGCACTAGTGCACGGCGCTTACAAAGGTCATGACTAAAGAAAGGGTGTGCTCGGGTGCATAATTGAGTTATACCATACAATCTTGCGTTGCATGGATGGGATACCAAATTGATCTTGAATGGTGAAGACAAGAATCAGTTAGATGATGATTTTGATTTATACCTAATCTTACACATGATGGCACATGACAGTGTCCAATTCATACAAAAATGAGCAAGTATATATTCCAAATTTGAACCATATAACGCATACACCTAAAAAAGGTCAATGATCCACACATTTTGTTTTGCTTGCTAAATGAATAACACACAAATTGGGAGTATGCAATTAACACAATGAATGGATTCAATCAATTGAACAACTATGTCTACCGAAATGTTTTCTTAGCGTTATTCCCTAAAAACTAAACATGTGCGTATGATACTTAAGTCTTGGTATTGCTACGATTTTATAAACTTGAATCATTGTTCTTGAAAACTTGTCCGACCAGTCTTTGATGTAATAATGTGAACACACCATATGTCTACTGAAATATGCATACATGTTAATGATCCTTATAAGATGATAACACATGACAAAATTATATGAGAAGAGGGAACGGTAAATGTTTAAATTTTCCCGCTATAGTCATATGGTTATAAGGTTATTACGAAGTTAACTATGAGGATTATACATTACTCTTTTTGGATAAAAGGCTAAGGAGGTTGACGACGTGTCATTTTCGTGAAAAGTTAGGCCATTGGCCAATGAAGACCCCACAAAAGATCTTGATTGGAGGGTGAGAGCTATGCCAATATACCACATATTAAGGTAATCATATTTCCAAAGCTTTCATGAATCTTTTGTTGAGAAAGTTGTGGATTCCTTTCTATTTGCCGATTTAAGCTCTAGAGATGTCTCTCTGGGTTGACATATATATAAAGACCGCACATGTAAGTATATGATAAGAAGCTCATCTTTGAAGGATTTCAACAAAGATTTCTTGTATCAACCTCTCATGGCAGCCACAAATTCGTCAATTTTCAAGACATTAAAACAACGGTCAGTTGTGAGATGTTCAAAACAAATCCGGGAGCAAAAGGCACGACTTTATATCATATGGAGGTGTACCAAGTTTCTTATTTGCTCACGAGATTAAGAAATACTTCTAATACCAATTGTTTCTGTATGTATAGTTATAGATGTTAACCTTCTGCGAATGTATTTAAAAGTAAGTGTTTATGTAAGGTGCGGTATGTATAATGAGAAAGTAAGCTATCGAGCTAATGTAGTTTACACTCAATGATAACAACAAGATTTTGCAGCCTCATAAAGTTTGCACTCTCGGTTAATTTTAGCTTATTTTACTCTGTTTCTTACTTTCAATTCTGTACCTCGTGTTTTTCCATGCATATCACGACTCGTATTTATGAAAATGGAAAAAGGGAAAAAAAAAGATCGAAACAAGTCAAGCATAGTGTTCTTGTAAAAATGTTGAATAGTCAAGAAAAATAAACTATCAGTCCAAGAAGTCATGAATCTAATTAACATGCTAAGTGGATTCAAGGGCTAAATAAACCCTATTAATTGCAAGCTAAAGAAAGATTTCCGTAAAAGAGATATCAAATCTTTTGCTTTAAAAGGGGACGAAGATGACATAAATTCAACTAATTTTAAAATGTAAGCTACATGTAGTATGCTATCCAACGGATCAAGAATCGTGTAAAATAGAGTTCTCTAACTCTAGTTGTGATTTTTCGCTATAATTTGAAGTAGATAACAACTTCAGCTTCTCATTAACCAAAGGCATATTAAATTTCCTGGGTTTGGGACAAGTCTTCAGGTTCAAACATCATGAGTGAAGCTCCTTCGTTTTAGCGAGTAGAAGCCACATTAGCATATGAGGTAAGTGTAAATTTGGTAAGGGAGTAAAAAACCGAAAGCAGTTGATATCATTTGGCAGCACACTTGTTGTTTTTTTGATAAAACATGACCAGAATATTTTCTACATTTTCGCGGTCCATAGTAGTGATTTTACCATTTTATTGCTTAAATAGTCACTAAAATATAACTTTATGAAAAAGTCAGGGACTAATCTTTCAAATTCCATTTACTAAAAGAGCCAATTTATTGTAATCTTGATTCTTGATATCTTAAATATTTAATATGTGGCCCAAATTCAAACTTTAAACTTCAATAGATCCTAAACCAAAGTGGGTCGTCACCTCTGTAGCCCAAACAATTTTGATCCATAATCGGCCCAAATCTAAAAACACTATTTTATTAAGAGCGAATGTCATAAATCGTCCTTGTGGTTAGTCACTTTTTCACATATCATCCTTTTACGAAAAATTTAACATAAACTATCCTTCTTGTATGAATTTTTATCACTGATCGTCCTTTTGTCACAAAAAAGACCAAAATGCCCTTTATTATATTATTATCTTATTTTTATCATTTTTCTTATATTAATAAACTAATTAAAAAAGAAACTAAGAAAAATCCTAGCTTCTTCTTACTCTCTCCTATTACCCACCCACTTCATGTTGGAAAAAATAACCACAAACCACCCGCTACCTCCTTGCCCATTGTTAACCACCTGCAACAACCACCACTTTTTCATCCTAACCCCATTTGCAATACCCACAACCACATATGATGAATTGATTAAAGAAAGAAATAGTAAAACCCAACAATGAATCATAGTAAGTTTTCGTTTCAATCACCGTCGTCGTCGTTTCATTCCGACGGTTCTTTCTTACGCCGCAATCAGATGATAATCAAAGTCAAAATCAGATGATTATCAAAACTATTGTGAAATGGAATTATTCAGAAATCAAAATTATAATCAAAGTCAAAATTATGGGAAATGTAAAAGTCAAAATTACAAGAATATTTTGAGTTCAAGTTCACTGAGAGACTTAAGGGGGATGATTTATGCATTAGCTACAAATGAGAAATGGTTGTAAGTTACTACAAGCGAAATTCGAAGGACCGACACTCGAAGAAATCGAGATTGTTTTGTATGAAGTAATGGACTACATTTATGATTTAATGAAAGATCAGTTTGGGAATTATTTAGTTCAAAAGTAATCCCATTTGAATTACTCGTCGGAGCTGAATTATTCGCCGGAGATGGGTTCGCCGGAGTATTATTAGACCCCCCCTCTCGGTGGGTTCGGTGTAGATCTCGCCGGAGGAGACGACATAGAAGTGGTGGAAGTGGGTGGTAGGCGGTGGAAGCGGGGGGCGTCCGTGGGGAGATGTCCGGAGCTAGTGTATCTTGCGGCGGCGGAGGAGAAATCGTCGGAGGTGGGGTTACGGCGGCAGTGGGTGGTGGGATAGTGGCGATTATAAGTAAAAAAGTATAATTTTGTAATTTAGTACTTAAATAATTACCTGGAGATGATTGAGAAGAATATACTTTGAAGGAGAAAGAAGATATGGGTAATTTGGAGAATGAACTTTTGGTTGAAATTGTTGGGGGAGTGAAGGGAAAAAGCTTGTTGTTGCTGCTGCCATGGCCATGTAATTGGTCAACCATAATAATAATCTATTTATTACCATTAAACTCATAAAAGAAAAGATAATAATTTTATTAAGGGTATTTTTGTCATTTCATATGTTAAAAGGACAAGTGTTCATAAAACAATATTTTAGAATGATAGTTTATGATAAATTTTTCGAAAAAGGACGATATGTGAAAAAGTGACTAACCACAAGGACGATTTATGACATTCGCTCTTTTATTAATGTAAAAAGTATAAGAATATAGTTTAGAAAAGTGATTATTATACATAATATCAATTAAAAGTGTTTGAGAAACCTACCACCTAGTCTCGAATGGATAGTGATACAACAAAATATGATGTTATTCGACAGCTAGTCTGTCTACTTAAAATTATAATTCTTTTTTTTTCTTTTTCTTATCTTTTAATAACTTTTAAGTTGGTTTTTTAAATACATGATTTTATAAAGTTATGTAATAAACAATTTAAAAATAAATTTAAACAAAAAAAATGTAAGCACTATAAGGAAAATAAAAATAAATTCAAATTAAAAAACATTTTAAACGAAAAAACAAATTTTGCTAATGTCAATGTTTCAAAAAGTTTATTATATTGTACAACTTAATCTATCTCCATTAACTTATAAGTAATTTCGTAAATACCTAATATGTTTTTAATAATGATAAAAAGTAAAAAATTAATAACTTTTAAAAAACGATTATAAGTTTTGATAATATAATCAAAGACTATAAATAACACATTCACACGTTTATAAAATAATTGAACATTTAAAATAACCATTCAAAACTTTTAGCAAAATCCATAAAACAAAATCTGAAAAACAGAAAAACAAGGAAATGAAGTACAAAACTAGTTAACACAAACTGAAACTAAAGAACAACATATGACAGTTTGAAACTAATAACCCTAGAATTCAAATTCAAGCTGCAAATCAATCAATCAATCCAAGGTATGTTAAATCACTCCCACACTCTCTATTCCCATTTCACCCCAAAAACTAGATTTTGTTATCAATTCAAATCATCAATTTCAAGCTTAAAAGTAGCCTGGCGTAAAGATAAAAAACTAGACCAAGCAATTGAAAACGATAAACAATATAAACTATCTGCTAAACTTGTTAAAGAAGTATTGAACGAACCCAATCAAGTTATCCCGTTACGCTACTTAGAAAAACGTCGAGAGCGTTTACGTCTCCCGGTTAAGCTTAGAACGTTCCTATCGCGTAACCCTGGACTTTTTGATGTTTATTATGATAGGATTAGACCCAAAACTGAACCTGTTAAGTTTTTAAAAGCTAGTGAGCGGTTGAAACGTGTTTTAGATGAGAACGAACGGGTTTATTTGGAGAATGAGGATTTGATTGTTAAGAAGTTATGTAAGTTGTTGATGATGGCCAAGGATAATGTGGTTAGTGCGGAGAAGTTGGTACATGTTAAAAGGGAGTTTGGATTTCCGAATGATTTGTTGGTGGATTTGGTTCCGAGGTATCCCGAGTATTTTAAGATGGTTGGGAGTTTGGGGGATGGGAATTGTTTTTTGGAGTTGGTGTCGTGGAATCCGAATTTTGCGAGGTCGGTTATTGAGGAAAGGGCGGATGTGGAAAGTGAGATGACGGGAATTAAGATTAGGCCGAGCTTTGATTGGAAGCTTCCGGGTGGTTTTTATATTAGGAAGGAAATGAGGGAGTGGATTAGGGATTGGATGGAACGGCCTTATATATCGCCGTATGATGATGCGTCGAAATTGGATCAGGCGTCTCTGGAAATGGAGAAGAGGACTGTTGGTGTTTTTCATGAGTTGTTGTCGTTGTCTTTGTTTAAAAGAATTCCCGTGCCGATATTGGGTAAGTTTACGGAAGAGTATAGGTTTTCAAATATTTTTTCGAGTGTTTTTACTAGGCATTCGGGGATTTTTTATATGTCGTTGAAAGGTGGGATTAAGACAGCGATGTTGAGAGAAGCTTATAAGGGTGATGCGTTGATTGACCGAGATCCGTTATTAGAAATTCATGATAATTTTGTTGAGTTATTGAATGAAGGACACAAGGAAAGAGAAGAGCAATTGATTCTTCACAAACAAGCGGTTCAGAATGACATGGAAATGGTGGCAATGAGAAATAGTACATTAAACGATCTTGAAGTTACTCAAAGTGAAAAGTTTTAAAGCCGTTGAAATTGCTCCGGTGCTAACGTTAGAATCATGTTACGAGGTTCCAGTTCTACCCTTTTAAGCTGTGAGTCTCTCCCTACTTTATAAATGCGTGTGCTCTGAAATGTTCGTTTTAATTGCATTGAATGAAAAGAGGTGCACACCGTTTTAGAAATTGAAATAAGCTTCTTTTCAATGTGATTCTGCTTCGACTGTATCTCAGTCAAAGCGGATTTAGTTGTTTCATTATGCGAATTTTTGTTTTCCAAAGTTACTTTCCTCTCTTTCTCACTCAAAGGTAATTAAAAATAAACACACACATGCGTAATTTCAAGAAAACTTCAAAACCCTGGTTAAAGAAAATGGATGAAACGGGTCGAAAGTGACCCAATAGTTTAATGATGACAACTTTTTGATTCGATTTATCTGTAATAATGCTCGATATATCTACTATTCATAAAATTTAAGAAAAAGGGGCAACGAATTTGTTAAAGGTAACCAAACTGGAATTGAACCGCATTTAGAAGAAAAGCTAGTTCTGCCCAGAACAGATTGAACCAAACCCTTTACCCAACCCGCCCAGAACAGATTGAAGGTTCCCACGTGCAGGGCCTATAGTAGAAAACTCTGTTACGTGAGTATTAGTACCATTCATTTCAGGGCACTCGAGTAATAGAAAACAATGAATTATTTCCATTAATTTTGTTAAACCTCAAACTGTTTCAGTTTCTGTTGCATATATATGATTTCTCTTATTTTAATTGTCTAAACCTAAATCATGACAACATCTTTGAGGATTTAACCCTGCCAAAGGTTTCATTCTTCATATGATGCATACAATTTTGGAATATTTCCGTATGTATTTTTTCTCTTGTTTTTGTGATACTTTGTTTTCACACACGTTTTCTTGAAAATTGTGGCAGAAAATAAGTTTGCCTTACAACAAACACGGTCTATTCAATCATCATGCAAATGGAATGAAGATAAAGCGCCTCACTTCAATCATAAATTTATTTATGTTGCAGCTTCCAAAAACAGTCTACTCATGAAGGTGACATGCCTCGTTTTATTTACAGATTTATTCATATTTCAGTTCTTTATACCTTACCCTCAAAGACACCTACTTACCTACCAAGATCACACAAAATTTACTGTCAACTTTTTATATAAAAACATACCATGCATTACCAATATATACGAGCAAACGCAAACCATCACTCAACGGTTGTATTACGTACAAAAAACTATGTACTCTGTCACTATTCTTAAATGGGTAGTTTTCACATTTTTCCCTTTAGTAACCACTGTCCCAATTCCCCCTTTTGCCCCTCGTCCACTTTGTAATTTCCAGTTAGCTCTTGCAAACCAAGCTTGTGCGTATCTTCCTTCTTCACAAGTCCCTCCACCTCCATCGTCACCTTTTAACACCGTTCGTCCTTCTCCACCACCGCCACCTGAACGTCATTTACACATACACAGTCACGGTCACAGCCACAGCCACAGCCACAGTCATAGTCCTAAACATGGTGATGAACAAGGACACGATGATCATGGGAACAATGAAACTCACGTTCCCGAACAAGGTCATGATCATGATCATGATCATGGTCATGATCATAGTCATGATCATGGTCATAACAGACATGAACAACATAAGCGTGATCATATTCACGGTCATCATAAACATCATAGATTGTCACCTGTGGAACAACAATGCTGTAAATGGTTAGCTCAGGTTGACGACGAGTGTGTCTGTGAGCTTCTTGGGCGGTTACCGCCTTTTCTTGCAAGGCCCATTCATGAATATACTTTAAGAGTTGCTGGATCTTGTAATGTCACTTACTCATGTGGAGAGCTATCTAGGATTTAAACTGTGATCCTATGTTTTTTTAATTTTAACTGTCGTTGTAATTCATTTGAATATCTAAACAGAAAAGTTTCATTGTTTTTATTGTTTACTTATACATTACATAATTACACTTAGATGCATGTTTTGCTGTACTGCCCGTTAAAGAATCTGCAGTTTTAACCTTAATATCAAAGATCAGAGCTAACCGATTCAAAGCTTATGGCAATGAAAACCGATTTTATTATCTCTGATAAAGAAAGGGATACGAAGCCTTTGAGGTTTGTTCCACCCTCGGGTTTCACCCTCTTTTTGCTGCAACAGGACCTTATGTAAATGAATGTCTGTTGGACCAGTTGCGATATATTCTTATAGGAAGTTAGACATCCTTTCTTTCTAAGTAGGTAATATTGGATTTTGCAAGTCGGTATCCAAGTACAGATGCAGAGGCATATCGTTTTTGTAAACTTGATTTTGTGTGGCTTGGAAATTGACCTAAAAGGACATTACTCGTTATGGTTTTGAGATTCTTGATCTAGCTAAAAAAATGGATGTTGGAGTCTGTTCACAGCTATTTGAGGTTGTGCTTTTGTTCTTTTTGTAGCCATTAGGATCATTGATCAAAAGTAATCATTGGTTCGCTTTAAAATGATAAGTCAAAACCATCACACCACATCCTTTGTTGAAACGGATTCGAACATCCATCTAGCACAGCTAAATAAGAATACTGACATTGGTGAAGTAACAAATATACTACGGACCTTTTTAGATTGCCTGTTTGAAACCTGCTTTAGAGTGGATGTCAAAATCGCGACACAATGGACCAATAATCAACGTCTGGTACTGATCACTTTGTGGTTCATTCAGAAAAATGTATACAAGATCTTATATAAGAATATGTAGATGGTTTGTTCCTTAAAAGATGGATTCTTTGGGTTACAGCTAAAAAGTAATAGTTGGTTTTCAGCTCAATTGATGCGTCAAAACGATTAACTCACATCGCACAACCTCCCCTTGTGGATAAATCGGAATCTGACTTATGACATTGATTGTAAATATTGCAAGAATGGATTCTTACATCCTTTTTGTTACAGCTAATTGGAATTTTGACTATGTGACGGTGTGTACTGTTGATAGCATTTTTTTGTACCGTTATCAATTATAAAATTAGTTAATAGATTTCATTCTTAAAGATGCAGATGTTCCTTCGGACCTTTGTAGCAAGCGAAATAAAGGTTCTTTCAGTATCACGCCTCGAACACACAAAAGATCACTAGCACAGCCTATTGCTAGAAACTCTATCTTCCATTCTGTCAAGCTAGATTGAATCTTGCCTGATGTATTGCATAGACACAACACAGCCATCAAGCTAACCACTAGTAATATTAGCAATGGAACCGAAGATTAATATACTTCTTCATCCGTCCCATTTCAAGTGTCTACTTTAAAAATTACACGATTTTAGTAAATTGTAATCAATATACTTTTCACCAATAAGATTAATCATTTATTCCGACTAAAACTTCAATTGATTGGTTAAAATATGAAATGAACATTTATTTTGAAACAAACAAAAATAAAATTATTGAAATTAAAATGGAACGGAGGAAGTATGATTTTCTATAGAAAAGAACAAAAAGACATTGTTCGTTGATGGCTTATGAATAGTGTAAGCCGGTCGAATGCTCTTTCTTAAATGTAATGTTACAATTATAATAATTATAATGAGAATAAAACCCACTAGTTTTACATATCAGACAGAATATCGAGAATAAAGTATCTTACTATTAAGAATATTATTATATAGGCTTAAAACATAAGCGTAAAAACATATATAAAGGTATATCATTATTCTTTTAATCTATAATAATTTGTTACAAGGAAGAGGGAAAAAAAAAGATAAATTACTACAAGTTAAAGAACTAAAGAGAAATATTTGTACTATTTCTCACATATATTATTCCAAGACCATCTAAACATGCATCATATTATCTTGTTATGTTACGTGATTTATCTCCGTACTCGTGGTGAGACCGATTAGTAGGCTCAAAGATGGAATACCAATGCATGCCAAAATATGGTGAAGGGGTAAAACCATAAAATCACTTGGTTGTTATACCAATATGCTTATATTCAAAATTTTGTCTATACTAAAATTAACTTGTAAAGTTATAAGTTATTACTTGTTAACATGTCTAGTAAGTTGCGGACACCATCACTCTTCCACCAGTATCCGCAGCTGTGATGGCAAAAGCCCGGGAGCGATCAAAACTGTAAAGGAACTCATCTAAGATCACTGCTGCAGGTTCGGCCACCATTTCCGCCCAAGCCTCATCAGCTTCTCTACCTTTTTTCTGAAACACTTTGGTTGCATCTAGCCTGTGAATTTGCCACCCCTTAACATTTCTTAGCCGGTGAATCTTTTCAAGTTGCTTCCGTGCCAGCTTACATGTATTATTCTTTGTTTCGTTTATTGCTGATTCAAGTAACATGGTGCGAGTTTTCTCGTCAATAGAAGATGAAAATTGTGAACGAAAATATGTGTCAAATTCTGGTACTCCTATGGCTCTTCGAATCCCTTTTGAGTAATCCGCGTTAGGGTTATACATGTTTCTGACTTCGTTGACCATCCCGGCTGCCACCATACGGTCAACGCGGTCTGATACGAATTGGTTTAGCACCAGCATTGGGACATCAACCCACAAGAAGCAAACATCGTACCTGTTTATGTATTTAACTTAATCCTTAGGGACCATTCTATAAATAATAATAAGTAGCAGATTCTTATTGTACTATGTTTCCAACAATAACTACTTTTATAACTGTTTATTTTATTACGTTTTAAGAAATAGTAAACATTTTTTAAAGTCGGAGAGTATTTATCTTTGATGATTTATAAATGAAGTAAACATATTTTAAAAAAGTATACCTTGATCGAAACTCGTAGTTTTCATCGTCAACCAATGCTTCAATGAACGAATTCGATCCACCAGCAATTATAGGCAGCTTCCCTCTTCCAACAATTGATTTCATGGTGAGTGAAGCCGTACTAACAAAGTTTCCAGCAGTAAAATCTGCCTCAGGATCAACTATCCCGAGAAGATGATGTGGCACGCCACAACATTCTTCTTCGGTAATTTTGTTAGTAACAACATCCAATCCTTCATACACTTGCATTTTGTCGGAATTTATTATTTCAGCAGGAACACGAGTGGCTAGGTCGATGGAAAGTCTTGATTTCCCGGTACCTGTAGCACCCATGACAACCACGACTTTTTCCTTATGTGGACGGCACCGGAGAACCGACAAGTCTATTCCTCCGGTGGGTATTTGCATCACTGGTGCTTGAGCTTTGCACATCATCATTTTTGTTCTTATTAACTATGTATTAAGTTGAATTATTTGTAAGAAACAAATATGAGTTGAATATGCATGGTGAAGCATAAACTAGCTTGTGGTATTTATAGCATGAAAATGAATAAGACTTTGAAGCTAGTCTCAATCAATTTAAAAAGTACGGATTGGATTCTTGCATGTCATTTAAGTTGGTAAATAGAAGATATAGGAGCATATGGGCACCTTGAATATCATCATGAAAGGTAGAAGTTGATCAAAAAAACATTTACAATATATTTATAATATAAAGTAGAAACTCGATAAATTAATACTCGATTAATTAATATACTCGATAAATTAGTATATTTTCATGGTCCCGATTCGAAGAATTATTACATTTTTATACTCGATTAATTAATAATTCTTTTAATTAATAAATTTAAGTGGTTCGAGCATTAATTTATAGAGTTTCTACTGTAACCTCAACTCTTATAAAGTACGTATTGATGTGATGAGACGTTATTAACAATTTTTCTTTGTAAAGTAATTAATTGATGAATATACGATCTATAAATATATTTATCCGTAAACTAGTGCACAAGTGTCTTTATGTAGTCAACTCAACTGTTGAAGAATCATCCTATTAATGCTCGAGTAATTTTTAGTTTTTGGTCTTTACACGAGTTTTCTTTAGTCTTTGAGATGCTTGATTGCTTTCTTACTTTTACTAAAGGAGGTGCATATTATTCTTCCAACAAATACTTAATATTAAAGGTGACAAAAATATTGGCGGCTCGTATAAACGGCTTCATAGTATGTTTAATGGTGATGCGTATGCGATAACCTATGTTCACCATTTTAGACGGTTATAACCTCCAACAATTTCCATAATTTTTGAAAGTGTTATATACTATGAACAAGCATGAGATAAGAACGTAGAAAGTCTATCCAATTTCCGCGACAATCAACTGATTATCTATCTTATCTCATTTCTAATTACATGATACACAAACGATAATAAAGTTGAAATGTTGTTTTCAGTACACAATTTAGAAAAATATCCGACCTCTAATTCTTACATCACATCTATTGCAAATCCCTTTTTCTAACATCTAGCACAATTGACATGTTTTGGTTTTATATTTTTATTTCAACTTGTTTGAATAGTTGCATATTGTGGTTTAGTTATGATTTTGGTTAACCCGGTTAGATATAAATGTATACTTCAAACAACACTAATTTATAGATATGATGCAATGGCTATTAATAAATAAGAAGATTACATTATTAGCTAAAAGTAATATTATATTTTTCTTAGAAGTGATTTTTTAGACATAAAAACAATCTATAGAGAGAAAAAAAGAAATTAAAAAACATTTATTCATTTCATATTATCGACGCATAAAAACTAGTATGGAATACATGGATTTCCATCTAATGGGGTGGGAAATATTCGTTGATGAAAATATGGATTTTGTGTGGATGCTTTACTTATGATAGATTCAAAATTAATCATTGATTAGACTAAACGACATAGAATATATTTATTAATTCCTTAATGGGTTCGTTAAACACTTTAGTCATACATTTTCATAATATAGATTCTGCAAGAAAAAAACGGCCTCTCTTTTTGCGATTATAAATAATCAAAAACATATTCTATTGGTAGGAGATTGTACTTTTCTAGGGGAGGTCTTAGGTTCGAGCCTCCCTCTGGAGGTTTCTCCTTAGGTGAATATTATGTGATAACAAATTTTGGTGTAAGGTTCGTAGGTCGCATACTGTCCAATTGGATGTCACTGTGGCCCCGAATCACTAACATTGCCGCTTAAAAAAAAAAAAAAAAAGACATATTCTATTACTATTCAAGTTGCAACTTTGCAACACAATTTCAGTGTTAATATATATTATCAAAAACTTGCTAATTGGATTATGAATATAAAAGGCTCTAAAATAATACTATATTAGTTAAGATAAACAAATAAAACAAAAGGTAAAAGTGAAAAATATAGGAAAAATATATATTATTCATTTGTAAGAAATGAATAGATAGAGCTATTAAAAACTGATGAGTATAAACCTTTTGCTAAAATTTTAAAGTATTTATTTACAAATGAATAATACTTTAACGCATCATATGATCATAAGGCCATGAAAAAGAAATACTACCTTTTAAGTAAAGTTATATTAACCACCTTACTACTTATATAATCCATTCTGATTTGATAATTAAAAAGCGACATTGATCGCCCTAGGATTTAGACTAATCGGAGAATCCATCCTTCATGCGCGATTTGATTCTCGTTTTCTAGAAGACTAAAACTAGCTTACTTTGATAAATTGATTGCTTTTTGTTATGTATATAAATATAAATATCTTACTACGTGCATCAAGGTGAAAGCATCACATATAAAGATCTTGAACATTTTGTACGTAGTGTATCCAAAAATATGAGTGTTTATTTTGTTATCGATTTTAAGAGATTTTGACATGTGGTTTATTAGTGTTACTTAACTAGAACGAATCATGTAATCAATAAAACAAATGTCTCTTATCGACTAGTGTATATATATATATAATCTAAATATCCTTGTCGTATACTCAACTTCCCGTGGATCCAAAGAAGCCGAGAACATACACCTAATGTCGTTGTTACCTCAACAACCACATCAAGTCGAAATCGTCAAATCTACAATATGTGTGTACGTGACTTCTTTATTTGTGTTGTCTGCATGTGAAGACATGAATTAGGGATCGTAATCTTAACACCAAATATGTCATGATCGAATAGGATTTGAGTACTTGTTTACATATATAGTAATATCACTAGAAAAGTTTAGATATCTTAATGACAATGATATATAACTTATCAACCAAATCCTAATTCGATTTACAAAGTGACAAATGAGATGAAATAGGGAAAAGACTCTAACATACCTATCTAATCCTATACCAAACACAAAATAAAGGCAACCTATTTTGAATCTAATCTCTTTTATCTTGGCTCGTCATATAAGTAGCATTATCATCGCCATTTTTAACAATAGATATGATGAATATGATCTCTTCTTCCAACAATGTAACATGAATGACAAATCAAAATTAACTACTAATTATATAAAGAGTTAATTACATGAACGGTCTCTATGGTTTACAAGAATTACACCGTTTATTCCTATAACTTTTTTGTTACACCACTAATTTCTATTTTTATTATTTGTTACGCAAGTGATCCCTGTTATAGATGGACCATTAAGTTGCGTTAATGTTCCCATATGCATTGCACATGAGGATTATTTTGTTAATTTTTTTTATCATTCATCCCATTATGAAACTTCTATTATGAATGATTATTTTATTATTAATGAAATGTTTTGATAGATCTAAAATTTTATCATTTCATTTTATTAATATAAATATAAACTGACAGTAAAAAACCGACATCAACATGGGACTAGCACACATGTCATCTTCTCCGGCCACCATCGACATCTATGATTCTTTTCTTCGGCGACGGTCGATAACTCCAGGTTGTCTTCTCCGGCGACCATCACAGCTTCGATTGTCTTCTCCAACCACCAACAACGTTATATATCTTCTCCTTTAGTTTGTATGCGTTTGAAAGTGTTTGTGTTGTTTGTGATTGTGTGTATTTGATTAATTTGGGTTTTAGATCTAGGGTTACAATTTAAGGTTGAAAGTTAGAATTGAAATTCTTTTTTTTTAGTCTATAATTTTTAGAACAATTAAAATTGGTTGTGATATAAATAGGTTTGTTTTAAAATAGTTAGTTTAGATGTGGAAAAAAAAGTTTGTCATGGTGGTTGTGCAGGTTGGTAATATTGAAAATAAAATTGAAAATAAATATAAAACAAGTGTTTGAAATTTTGTATTTATGTAATTGTGTTAATGAGTTTATTAATCATTTGAATATTTTATTAGTTTTTCTGAAAAAGAAAAAAAAGAAGAAAAAACACGATTAAAGGCAATTTAGAAAAGAACAACCTATTCAATATAGTTTAATCATTTAAATTGATGGAAGGACCAATTTTGTAACAAAACAAGTATAGGAGGGAATGAATATGGGAAATATGAACGATAACTTAACAGTCCATCTATACCAAGGAGGCAAGGATCACTTGCATATCAAAATTCAAATAAACAAATTAGTGATGTAATAAAAGAATTATAAAAACAAACAGTACAATTCTTGTAAACCACAAAGGCCATTCATGTAATTAACTTTTATATAAATTTGTTTCATATGTTGCATTGAATATACGGAGATTTGTCTTTTGAAAATTATGATTGACATACACCATTGATAATGAAATCTTGTAATAATTCCACTAAATAATTTAATTTTTGTGGCCCATTAATCAGAAGATAATATTATTGCAATCAACACTTTAGTCACTTCTAAGCCACAAGGCTCTATTGGAATAATGTCTAGTGCCATTCGTTGACTTGTTTATTTTATTTCTATGACCTTAATGTCTTTTTTTCATTTTAAGTATTGGTATTATAAATTTTAAAGAATTTTCTTCTATTTTGTTTATAAATCACAATTCAATAGTGGATCTAAATTATGCAAAGAGTGTTCTTCAAATAAAATTAACTACTTTTTTCTTCTTTGTATGTTACTAGATTTTGTCCCCGTTGCGGCGAAAAAAGAATATATTGGTGTGAAAACAAACAAAGTCATAGCTACTTTCATATAATGACGTAAACCTAAAAGAAAAGCTAAAACTTAGAAAATAATCAAAATACAAAAAGAAAAAAAGATTTTAATTGAGCCAAGCTAGCCTATTCTAAAATTTAATTAACGGAAAATAGATATTTTTTTAAAAGTTAAAAACTAAAAATAACCCGTAAAAATTGATCTAAAATGTCATTAAAAAAAAAAAAAAAGTTGGCCCACGGACCGACCTGGCCCGAGCCGAGCCGAACCACCCAATTCGTGGTTACGGCTTGTGAACAGTACAAAGAAGTTGTCAATTGTTATATAATTAACTGGTTGGTGGTTATGGCTTGTGAATAGTATAAAGAAGTTGTCAATTGTTATATAGTTAATTCCATCATACAAATTTTCTATTTTATTAGTGTAACCATGATATATATAAATTTTATTTATGTATTTGAGGAAAAACAAATTATCAAAAACTATACCAATTGTCTTTTTTGTGTAATTAAAAGATTTAATTGTCATTTCGACATGAAAACACACGTTCTTAGTTGAAATAAGTCGATATCAAATTATCAACAGTATCTAAACAATTTTGGTATGGAAATCTTGCAAATGAAACCGAAAAAATAGTAGTAAAGAATGAAGTATATTTCACATCAAAAGGTTATGTGGTGATCATCAATTAAAAACAAAGAAAATGATCTCTTAGGAGACTCTTTAATTGTCATTTTCATTACTTTGTGTTTGTACTTTGGTTGGTTTGTAGTGCAAATTTAGGAAATGAATTTGCTTATTTCTTTCATTTACTAATTTGGCAAAAGTTATTTGTCTTTCATTAACTTCTTGGCATGTGTATTTATAATCATATAGAGTCATTGCCTTTATATCAAATCATTTACTTTAACTCAAATCGAAAATAGCACCTATCGTTCAAATGGATAAATCTCGCTAACTTTTCTAACTAATAAAATACATAACCTAAAAAGGGCTTAACTAATGCTGTCAAAGAGCAAAGTATACTCGATCTTATTAAGACGGGATATGAGGAAGGTGAGACGTATGTAATATTATTTTTGCGACTCTACCTGATGATAAATAAATTGCTTTCCATAAAACCTTTTAAAAGATTAAACGATGTATATTAGTGAAAAAATAGTATAGGAAAAGAAACTGATGCAAACTCTCGAGAGGGTAAACTATATTTTCTTACATTATAGTAAACCTCAATGCTTTTAATGGATTGAAATAGTGACAAGTATCTTAAAATTTATCAAATTTAAAAAAAAAAAAAATCTATTGAATATATATAATTTTCAGATATCACTCTTTGTATGATTTTAACTAAACAAATTCTTCCGAATAGATGATCTGACACCATACATGACAATTTATATTTATGCCACGTAAACCATGATACATACTATAACGGGTTTATATATATATATATATATATATATATATATATATATATATATATATATATATATATATATATATAGTAAAGGAATCATGTACGAATGATATAAAAGGTACAAACGGTACGAACAAATGTCAACCACCCAAAACTACGCTCCCTAAATTATCAATTAAACTTTCCTTCTCTCTGTTCATAATCCTAAAATTCAAAACTCAGTTCATCTTTATCTTAAAATTAGATCTAAACCATCTTTGAAATGTAAATCCAAAATCAAATTCAAGACCCATGAAATTTGATACACAAATTGAAATCCTCGACTTTCAAATAAAAAAAAAATAAGTATATTACTCATATGTGTATTGCGTGTAAATGAAGAAAAAAAGAAGAAAAAATCAAGGGTTTCTGGAAAAATTAAATTCCAGAGCATTCGAATGGAGAAGATGAACTAGATGCATTTTATTAGGTGAATTTTTTCAATTTTTATTATTTGATTTAATTTCGTATGTTTGAACACATTTTTGTGTTTTTCGGCAGAGAAGTACATGGAAAATGTTATATATCTAAACAATTTGAGGTTTGGTTAGATGCATTTTCTAAAATGGTAGGTGCATTTTCAATATTTATGTTGTTTTTACTTATTTACACACTCATGTATCTTCTGCATTGCTATTTCATCTTCTTTATGTTTATTCTTTTAGAGATAAATACATCTTTTCGTTTAAATATTGTTTTTGTATATTCATTGCATCTACTTTTTAAAAAAATGCATCTAGTTTTTTGCTGAATGTTGCCCAGGGATATAAAAAAAAAATATTTTTGAAGATACATCTAGTGCTTGAATTACATCTAACACTTAAATTACATCTAGTTATAGAAAAATGCATCTAATAGGTAAAATGCATCTACTTTTTATAAAACGAGACTAGTATCAAATTAAAGAGGATGAAAAACTGGATTTATTGATATAAGTACTTTGATAAAATAGCTAATAATGCACGAGATAAGATAAAGTAAAAGGAACAAAGGTAAAAATAATTTAAAAAAAAAATTGTTAGATAATGACGTGTGTGGAATAGAGGACAGGGAGGAAAAATCTAGCGGTCAGGAATCATTCTTATCGTTTTGTATTTTATGCATGGTTTGTAGGGGAACCTTACCCTATACATATAATAGACACTTATAAAGATATGTACATAGTATAGATTTCACATTAAAAGTTTTATATATTTTTAAACACATGTCTCTTTTGACATATACACTATCATAATAAAAGTTGACATAGTGCCAAACCATATTAAACTTGGACGAAATCGCTCGATAACTTGTTCACTGGCTAACTAAGAATTGTAAATATTTTTCGTTGATAATGTATAATATGATACCTTTTTATATTAAATACATAATATGTAACATCGTATATTTCTCTTTTAAACCAATTGATATTGATATTGATATTGGTATAATGACTCATACAAGATTAGATCATAAGAAGGGAGAAAAAAGAGTGTTCACTATTAATGGAAAATTGGAGAATGAAAAAAGTTGGTTTGACACATACATTTGTTTTTTATTAGGGTTGGCATGTGGTTCTTCCTCTTTTATCCCCTAATCATACAAATTTGAGTGATTTCAAGTCAACATTTGATCAATCAAATCCATAATATTAAAATAAGATGACGAAGAAATAGAAGAAATGACATCCTAAAGGTGATCAATCTCCACTTCTCCATTCAATCCAATTGTGCCTAATAATCATCAACCATACCAAATTGCTAGCTACTGATTTCTCTATATTGCTACTTTGCGGTTTTAATAATTCTCTAGATAGAGTCAATTGATAAATAGGAACCGATCCAAAAAAATTTCCTAGTGTATTTAGAAAATATATACGCTACCAAAAGTAATATCCATTCTAATTTTAATTTTACCTTATATCTTTCGTAGCATAAACCGTTAATTACTTACACTACTCGCTATTCTCTTTCTCTTTTGCTAAGTACACAAAACGAAGTTTAATAAATAGACTAAAAAGTATGGAGTATGGTGTAGACCGCGTGGTGACATGCTTATTGTTGTAACTAACAACATGAAATTGTGTATCGAAATGTGCATAAACCAGCATTTCATGAACGAAAACTGTTAGCCCTTAAAAGTTGTTATAAGCAAGGTTATAATTCAAAAAGGGGTGGAAACATGAGCAAATTGAAAAAGATTAGTGGGGTATGTGGCAGGTCCAGGCGTGCGCATGCATTAGTTTAACTTTTCCATCTAATAATTACTCGATATGTTAACGATGAAAAAGAAAATATATAATATGTATATGTATATATTTCTTTATTATTTATGTCATACTCTTAAATAAAAGTAAATCATTCTTTGCTAATAAATGGCAAATTTTTAATTTTTTGAAATGATTTGTTTGCTACATGCCCATATTTATTTAGTTGGGAGATTTACATCTACGTTCTTACAAAACTTTAATATTACGTAAATTTCCTTGTAAAAATCAAAATTACGTTAATATCCTTCCAAAATATGAAAAATTCTCATATATATCCAAAATAATAAATTAATAATATTTAAATGATTTTAATATTTAAATTATTCATCTAAATATTAATTAAATGATTTTAATATATAAATTATTGAATAAATCAATAAAACTAATCCAAATGCTTATTTAAACAAATATATCAATGAAGTATCAAATACCGAATGAACTGAATAGATTAAATTCAATGAATAAATTGTTTTAAACATATATTAAAAAACATTAATCAATCAAGACGAGGATGTTTTGCAACCTTTTTATTCCGGTTAATGTTCAAAATTATAGAAATCAATCTTTTTTAAATCTATATTGCGAGTTTATGAAATTGAGATACATTGGTTAATGTTGGATTAAACCTAACATACTTGAAAAAAGTTTAATTAATATTTAGATGAATAATTTAAATATTAAAATGATTTAAATATTATTAATTTATTATTTTGGATATATTTGAGAATTTTTCGTATTTTTGATAATTTTTCGTATTAAATTCAATGAATAAGGATATTAACGTAATTTTGATTTTTAGAAGGACATTGACGTAATATTAAAGTTTTGTAAGGACGTAGATGTAAATCTCCCTATTTAGTTTTACTATTATATGCACACTTTGCTAAAGTAAAATCAACTCCGTATAAAGTATCAACATTTAATTATTGGTTATTAATCAATTTAAATATCAGGTTATTTTAAGTATCCTGATACATATTATTTAATAAACGGATAGAGTCGTTAGAGTATAACTTACTTTATTCAAATGTTTATTATGTAATGAACTTTTTTTTTGTTCATTTGGGTATCTAAATTCTTTAAACCGGCTAATTAACTATCCAGACTGTTTTAAACTGGCTAAAAAATTCATAAATTCAAACACTAATTAATTAAACAAGTTCATTGTTGTTACACAAAATATTGAATTTAACTATGACCATGAAAGTTAAATATAAAAATGTATGTAATATAACATAACTCCTTAATCAATTTTAACATATCAATTCGTTTTAAGTAGTTTATAAGATTTATGAATATCAACAAAAAAAAGTCAACAAATCAAGGTTTTGTCTGATTCGGTGTTGCAATGTTAATTTTCTTCATCATGCTATCTTAATCGTTGGATTTTGACCGTATCAAAAGTTCAATTGTAACAAATGAATTTGGAAATGAAAAAGTTTGATTGAAATGAATTCCGTTTGAGCTTTTAGATCCGAATTTGGGTTTATCATAGTTTCATTGATTTGAAGATCTATTAAAGAATCCCTTTAGCTTTGAATGATGATTTGCGAAAATTTAAGTATTGAGATTGAGCGTAGGTTGATTGAAAGGTAAAGTTAGAGTTTTAGGTGGTCCTCGGTTTTTTTCTTTGAAACAAAATTGATCTAAAGTGTACTTCTAGTAATTTGGTGTTATGTTTGATAATCTAGAAACCTTTAGATTATATATTGTATTATGTGTGTGCTTCATTTTTGGCGAGATTCTTGTCGTCTTCTCCGATAAGTTGCAAGACCTCTGTTAGGTACCAAAATGAACAAAAAAAAAGTTCATTACATATATGCTATGACTACTTTAATCGAAAAAGTAAATGGGTAAATATAGGTAAACAAGTCGCGTTTAGTGGGTTTACTTGAGTAACCGACTACAAACAGATGGCTGGTTGGTGCTGAAAAATTATGTTTCAATAAGTATGTTAATTATTTTAAAAGTTTCAAAGAATTTAGATACTCGAATGAAAAAAAAAAAGTTCATTATATAAATAAACATTTGAGAAAAGTAACTTATGCTCTAACTATTTTAACTTTTTAATAAATTACTTAATTCTGTAAAACCTAGTTGTATCTTTAATATATAATAAAAGAGGGGCCTTAAATGCCACATGGCGAAGTAAGGTCCATTGGATAGGTTCCCTTCTTTGATATCAGCCGTTATATCAGATTGATGATGTCATCAAAGATTATTTTCATTTTACATCCTCTTATAATATATAATTACATTATCTCTTTTCAATCCATTTCCACTAAAATAAAAAACATAATTCTAATATCTTATAGAATCGTTCAATTTGGACTGTGATTTACGTTATTATTATTCTAAAGTCTCCTAATACAAAACATCAAAACATGAATAATATATGTTATTATAACTATAAACATCAGTATAACATTATTTTCTCATAATAACTTAAAATCTCCATAAACATAAAATTTACGATTTAATTTTTATTTTTTTCGCGTTATCGCGGGACATCAGTACATGAAGTGTATATGTTATTATAACTATAAACACAGTATAACATTATTTTCTCATAATAACTTAAAATCTCAATAAATATAAAATTTACGATTTAATTTTTATTTTTTCGCGTTATCGCGGAACAATAATCTAGTATATATATATATAAAAAAGATACCCGTTATTTAAAATGGAAATGGGTATTCGTACATAAATGTACATGGTACAAACCTATATAGTTGATAATTTATGATTCAAAATCCATTTTTTTTTACTTGTATCATATAATCGTCTACAATGGCGTGATTTGCCATATTTTAGTTCTTTTTCTTCTTTTCCTTAGTTTATTTCCTTAGTCCGTTCAAGTCACAAGTCGACCCGACTCATACCAAGTTAGTCATGATCTCCCGAATAAGTCATGAGTCAGATCCATTTCCGAGTCATACTACCGAGTTTTCTGGTTTTAGGCTACTAGTTTAACAACTGATATCTTATGTGAACAAGTGTTGTCGAAAATGTATGCAAACTATTACTGTAGAAGGCCAATTATTGGATAGGAAACTTATATAGAAGCCTATATATGCTTTTATAGTCAGGCCCACAAATGTTAGTAAAAGGCCTTTTTAAATGTTTAAGCCCACCACTCAAAAAGTTACAAAACTTTGGTTCAAATCAATTTTCTAAACCCAAGTCACAATTATAATGAGGAAGAAATGACATACTAAGGATAATAAACACATAACTTGTTACCATCAACCTCCAAATATGACTACATAATTCGAGTATTAGACAAACAAGTTGAACTATTATCGCACTGATTTGTGTTTATGAGATTGTAACAAATCAATCTTACATTCGTCTTTTATAACTAGAGAACGATAAAACATGAATTGGCTTATTAAAAGATTAAGCTAAAAGAGCTTAATGGTACTATTAGTGTTAAAATTAAAATTAGCACACATTGTCTTATGTTGCAAAAGTGAAGAACTAAACCCTAATCTTTTTTTCTCCAAATCAAATTGAAGCAAATTATCTTCCAACTGATGTCCTCCAATCACTATTGACGAAGTCGGTCTAACACCTCCATCAACAAAGGCTAAACACCATACATCCAAACCCTCTTCCACAATCCTCACCATCGAATTCTTCCCGAAAACCTTCCACATAACACCATTTTGCATCACAAGATCGATTTGTGGCACGTTTGGTCCCAAGTCGGTCTCTAAAAGACCATCAGCTTCATAACATACGTTAAATGGCTTAGTCGGTTTAGCTGACTTCAGCTTCATTATAGCTGATTCATTTGTGAATGATTCGGTTAAAGACTTGTAGATTGACCTTTCTAATACGGTGTAAGGATCCGTTGTGCTTATCCTAGTGGTAAGGAGTTTTTGGTTTAGTATAATCGGGTTTTTGTTGATGTTAATTGATTTAACTCCAATGAAATACGATTTTTCTGAGGTTTTTGTGTTGGTTTTTTGGTTTGTGGTTGACGTAGGAAATGAGATAATCGGTGTGTAATTTAGATGATCAGAAACATCAACTCCGGGTAAAAAGTAGTAAGGTTTTTCAAGGTCGAAAAACACGACACCAGGAGCCGAGGGCGAACCCGAAAGGCAAAGTGCAAAAACTGACGACTTGGTGCTAACCTGCACGGGGAGTGAATATTTAGAAACCCCCAAAGCGGCTAAACCGGTAACCTCTTTCTTAACATGACCTTGAAGTAACCGTGAAGACTCATCCGAACAGGATAAAACAAACTCGTTAAACACACCTAGTTGACCCGGGTTACGTCCATTTGTAGTGGGTAACGCGAGCGAGTCAACCAAGGCGTACGAGTTTTTATAAGGTGAAATTGCACAACTAGTGCCGATATCGCAATTGGTGGTATTTAATTCATTGAATTGAAGGTTGTGGCAAAGAGACGAGTTGCATGGGACGGGGTGGGAGGTGGTTGAGGAGTAGTTCCGGGTGCAGTCGATGGCGGTGAATGATGCAGCGAGGTCGAGTAATAAATCTGTGGGTTGGAGAGGGGTTTTAAGGTAAAGTTTTATGGTGTAAAATGGAGTTGTTTGGACATGGTGTTTTGTTATGGGTGCAAGATATGATGAAAAAGAAGGTGATATAGTTAGGAATAGTAAGAAGATTATGAGCGACATTGATGTGTGTTTGTTTGCTACAAATTGAGGAAATGAACATGTTCGGGTGGATTATATATTGGGTGAGCAGCCAAGCGTGTCGTCTTGGGGGCTCAAGGTCAATCAATCTAGTGGTTATGAGTTCAAGCCTACTCAGAGGCAAATATAAATATTCATGATTATGACGAAAGATTGTGGCGGTTGTTGCTGTTTTCGGAGATCCAGAGTTAGTGTGGCGGGAATTTCGAAATTCATTGCGTTCTCCGTTGTCTAATTATACTCTTTCTGATGTCATGAGAAAAACATTTCTATTTTAAGTGTTCGGAAATCTTCGATTAGCAATTTAGCATTATGTTTGTTGTATTCCAATGCCAAAATTTATTATATTTTTCTCATATTGAATTAACTTATATGCTATTTCCTTCTTTTGCCAAAAAAAATGAAAATATATTGATAAAGACCTAAATTGAAGTTTAACTTGATTGACTTAATTACAATAACAATGAATCCAAAACGTGATTACAAACCAAACTATCGATTTTTTAAGTGGTTTGTTTTTTTGTGTCAATTGTTTTGCTTATGGTTCGTTTTTTAGTTTTCTTGCTCACCCTAACTTACATCGTCAATTTCATACCTCAATATGCAAATTGAACCACCACATCGAGTCATATTTCTGAATGTGTATATTTGTTTGTATCAGGAGGAATCGACAAAATGTTTATTAGAAAAAGTTCATATAGACATCAAAACCAAGATAGGTAAATGTTATATGTGTATAATTCATTAGGACCTAAAAGAAAAATCAAAATTTGGGGATTTCTTTCTCTAACAACCGATGAAACTCGTAAGGTAATATAACACTTGTTTTAAAATCAAATGTGAATTTCCAAATCTATAAACATTATATGTGTTAATTCAACAAGACACGGGAAAATAACCCAAAAACATAACTTGTGATTTTACAATGATTTTCTAATATAAAATTCAAATCCCGTCAATTAAACAAGAGAGTTTGTCGAAAGTATATCACATAGCTCGTTTTAATTGTCTAATTTGTTCAATTTATATATCAACCGCTCTTGTGATAGTACTTTTTTAAATAAAATGAAACAAATTGAAGGGTTGATAAAATAAATCGAACCGATAATTAGTTCCAAATAGGAAATATTCTAAAGTAGATGGGTTTCTTTAAGAAAATGGCAAAAACTTATAATTTGAATGAGACTCTTTTACGAATTTTGCTATTCGAGTCCAAAATAAACTCAAAAACAGTTTATTTTCTTATAAATACGGTATTGTTGACATTCTATATATTAACAAGATTTTTATTCGATATCTTAGGAAGCAAGTTTCTCTGGCTCGTGGTCTTCAAAAGCAAAGGTATAACCCTGACTTTGATTTTTAATAAATTTTTCGAAGTATTACTATAATAGTTATGCGAAGCTATTTTGTATGAGGTATTGTCATAAACCTAGATGTTTAGGGTATTATGAACGGTCGTGAAAATAGATTATTGGTTGATAAATTGGATGAGGAGACTACGGGGCTGGTAATTCGTGATCGTGTGGTTTAAACAAGTTAACCTTGTAAATATGATGTACTGAAAATCGTAAACTAATATATACAACTATAATAATAATACCAAAATCAGTCATGTTTTAAATTGATTTTATAGTTTTTAATGTTTAGATTTTTTTTAGTTGTAATTATAAGAGAGTTTATTTAGAATATGCTACTTGATTATCATAAACTTTTTTGTGAAACTTTTCTGAGATTTATTAAAAAGGCAGGATTTTTTTTTTTTTTCTTTTTTTTCAAATAGAGTCAAAGGTTCTACGTTTTTATTTACCCTTTATGAGCTATAAGTTTTCAACTAATTAAACAAAGCTTTTTCAATTATTTTGATTAGTCAAATTAACTATCATTAATTAGTATATATTATTAAAGAAACTAAAGACAAAAGACTCAATCTCCACCATCCATTTATTTTCATTTCTTTTCAATTCAATGAATAAGATTAAATCAAAACTCACTTTTAAATTATTTTTTTTAAATTAATTTATCTCGCACACCGTTAATCGTTAGACAAAACAAATTGCACTGCTGCGACCGTCGTGTTCCCCTCTTTAATTAGAGCAGTGGTCATATATAATTTCGACGACTTTTATTTTTTCGATTTTCGGGTGAGTATTAAAATTGTAACATTAATATCAAATATGGTTTTAACATAAATGAGTAAACTTCAAAAACAAAAAATGTTAGATAATGTATGATTTATCTGAACGCAGTAAAAAAAAATTGACAACTTTTATTTTTTCGTTTTTTGACAAATGTTTAAACTAATAAGATTATATCACATTGATATTAACATAAAATATGGATTCAAAGATCCAAAATAGTTATATGATATATAATTAAATAAAACCTATAAAAAATTCAACGAATCACATGTGTTAGTACTAAAATCACATGTGATATTAACGTAAATCATATGTGATATTATAATATACGTAAAACTTTAAAACAAATAAGCCAATAACACATACGATTTTAACTTTAAATGTGAAATTTTAAACACAAAAATATTATATGAGGTATAATCTATACAGACCCAGGAAAAAAAGTCGAATTTTGACGAATTTTTTTTATTCGTTTTTGGTCAAATGTTGATATTCGTAAGGTAAAATCACATGTGATATGAACACTAAATGTGATTCAAAACCTAAGTATATTATATGATGTATATTTAACTAGAATAAAAAAGAAGAACACAAAAATCATAAGTCAAACTACGAATATCACATGTAATAAAACTGTGATTTTATAATTTAAATTTTTCAAAACCCGTCAAAAATCAGATTTTTTTCCCGTCAAAAGTATATCTAGTGAGTGCTCTATAGAAAGAGATAAATAATGCTCGTTTTAGTGGTGTAATTTATTCGTTTAATACATTTACGGTTTTTAAGATGATTAACTTTGAAACAAACATAAATTAAAATGGATTTTTAAAATAGAGGAGTATGATTGATTCATTTGATCTCAAATTTTATAATGGTATTAAATGATCCTAACCCTGTATTACTAAGCTATTATGGTTCTTTATCCATTAGAAGGAATGGATTCAAGTAAGCAAGTTAATGGCATGACTGATAAAGATGCGTTCGAGTTTGAAATGGTTGATTCTGATGACGATTCAACTAATTGGGAGAACATGAGCATGGGTTCAGATGAAATTTGTAGCCTTAATATTATCGACGTTACTATTGAAGATGCTAAAAATCAAAAGGTAACTTATATATATTGTACAACTTTATTGTTGTGTGACGTTTAGATTATAGTTTTTTATGGTGTAAATTTTTGCAGAATACTATCACTTCCACAACGGAATTAGTTCGTAGTCTTAAGAGAGAAGTTGAAGAAATAGAGAAAGTTGCAGAAGAAGCGGTTGAGGAAGCTCGAAGGACTAGTTTAGATATTCTCGCAAAGATGGATAAACTTAAAATCGCCAAGCAAAGTACAAAGGAAACAAATGACATGGTTCGTTTATATCGATTTCTTATACTTTCTTCTACACAAACCTCAAAGCTTAACAATATACAATTTGCACACATATTTTTCTTCAAGGTATAGAAAAATATGTAAAAGAAAATAAATATCATGTTGGTCACACTTATACCGTTGAAAATGATCATGTTTGTATTTCAAAGCCGGGAAAAATAAGGGAAATATACAAGAAAATTCTACAATAACAAATGTAAAAAATTTGCTTTAGATAATATAAACATATTTACTTACTTTTTTTGGTTTTTGCAGCAAGCTAGAAAAGTGAATTCACAAAAGGCTGCCTTAGCTATTGAAATGAAAAAGCTTCAACATCGTGCATCGGATATGTTGAATGAAGGAGATGGTTCTATTAAAGATCTGGATGAGGTATTACTTGTGTTTACAGTTGTGGATAAATTTGTAATTCTATTGCACTTCTTTATGAAATTTACTAACAATCTTGTCTTAACTAGATGCTTAAATCATTTGAGAAAAGGTTAAGTTCCGCTATGAAGAAAAAGGAAGAAGCAGAAAAAGATAAGTTAGCCAAAGAAAAGGCTCTTGAACACGAACAAAGACTGATGCAGAAGATTGTAGAAGAGTCGAAGAGACTAAAACAAGAACAAGAGGAGATTCTAAAGGTAGTTATCTAATTTTACAATTGCGTAATACTTTCAACATTAGTGGGTGTTTGAAATTGTGTTTTATAGTAATTAGTTTAGATCATTTACATCCAAACGCTTAAAACTTATTTTAATAATTTAGCAAACACAATATTAAACGCCCTCCAATAACATTAATCACATTATATAACTTTTCTATCTTTACAGTTGCAGGAGTTTCTAATAGACCGTGGTCAGGTAGTCGAGACGTTAGAGTAAGTTTACTATATTCACAACTTACATTTATATATGTGAAATTTGAAATTTTTTGTTTTACGAAACATCATTTGATTTTTGCAGAGAAGATATATCTTGTAGATGTGAGGATGTGAACATGCTAAAAAGGGAGCTTATAGATTATGAAGATGAAAATGGAATTTTGGATACGGAGTGTTCTTTGAGGCCGATAATACAAGAAACAATACCAAAGGAGCCTTGCAAATGTTGGAAGTGTTGCACAAGCAAATCAGATATCAGATTGGAGAAGAGACACAAGACTCGGGTGAATTATCAAAACAAGAAGGAACAGAAGAAATGGAATGAGGGACTGATCAAATTGACAAAATCTTATTTGATAAAACCTCGTTAGTTAAGTCTAGTTACGCATCTTTTTTGCGAAATCAAATTGATTTTGATTACATTTTGTTTCATCAATTATAATTGCAGACTTGTTTTGTGTTACAATCCATAATCATCAGTAAAATTAAAACTACCACAATTAGTCCCATGAGCCAAAACAGAAGAACTAAACCCTAATCTCTCCGAAACCAAATCAAACTGCAACAAATTATCCTCCATTTGATGTCCACCAATAACCACAGAACTCCTTGGATTCTCGCCACCATCAACAAACGCTAAACACCACAATTCTTCTCCATCACCCCTCTCAACTCGCACCATCGAATTCGCACCAAAAATCCTCCAAAACACATCTTCACTATGCATCACAAGATCAATAACTGGAACCGCAGGTCCTAACTCCGTACTATCAACCTCATTTGCTTCATAACAAACATCAAACGGACTAACTGAATCCGTTATGGTAAGATTTAAAGCTTTTGATTCGTTTACAAATGCTTCGATGAACGTGGTGTAGATTGAGGTTTCTAAGACAGTGTAAGGTGTGATGGTGCTTATTCTAGTTCCACCAAAACCGTGTTTGTTGATTGTTAGGAGTGATTGGTTTATATTGATGGGTTTTCCGTTGATTGTGATTGAGGTGAGTTCGATGAAGTACTCGTCTGAAGGAAGGCTGGCGTAGGTTATTATGGTGAATCCAATTGGGTTTATGATAAGTGGAGTGTAGATAAGGAGAGTGGAGAGGTCAGTTTCGGGAGAGAAGTAGTATGGACCGGGTGTGTTGAAGAAGGCTGAACCGGGTGATGTGGTTGATGGACCGGGAAGGCAGAGTGCAAATATGTTGGGTGAAGCATAGACGCGACTAACCTGCACCGGAAGGGATCAAACGTTATTTTGTTGATTAATTAGTGAAAAATAAAACTGATAATATAAAAATGGAGTTTGCTAAACATAGCCGAAAGCTTGAAAAAATGAAAGCTTATATTTTCATGGTTAAACTGAATATATACTAACTGTTAGCAATGGCGGAAAAAACTCGAAACCCAAAACATTTGGGGCTGGGTGGAGAAAACTTAGCGGGTACTGGGGCAGGTTTCGGAGATGATATCTAGGATTCTTATCGGGTACTGGGTGTGCATCATGGGGAATCATCCTCGCTCTGCCCCAAAATATATTTTTTCGTTTTTAAACATATACTAATTCATATTACTATATTATTGGCGTAGGTTAATGTATGCTATATACTAACTTAATAATCTGTTTTGCCTATACTTAATAATATAGTAATATGAATTAGTATATGTTTATAATCTCTTTGCCTAGGCGAATCTAATACAGTATACATCAAATATATGCCAATTCGAAGGCCATCTATAATAAAAAGTATATTATGCCTTCATAATGGTTTACTTAAAGTAGTAAGAAGAAAAGCTAAGTCAAGCAAAGTTATCATAGGCTAAAGGCGCACAAAAGCGCTTAGGGTTCCTGCGGCTTCAGGCGTGAAGCGAGGTTCAAGGAATGAGCCTCATCAATATGAGGCTCGCCATTTGCAAAATAAATAATAGTATTTATAACACTATAACCATGTATTCAAATATTAGATTAGCATGACAACAATTAAAACTTCAAAGCTTTTGGACACCAAGTAATGCAAACAATAATATACCATGGATAACATAAAGAAAAATTCTAGGATATAACCAAATAGTAAAATAAATAAATAAACGGATATAACTAAGAGGCGCGACCGACAAAAAAAGGCTCTTGTTGGATCGTTTATGCGCCTTTGTGTCTGAGCGCGCCTTTAACAGCTTTGAACTCGAGTAGGATTATTATTTCTTAGAACCGTTGTAAAAGTAATAGTTTTGTAGCTGGAGATGAGGTTGTGAAATTATTTCTTTTCACAAAAAATGACAAGATGGCTAAACTTGTCAAAGAGATTAAATTTTTATGTTTTAGATAAAGTTCATTTAAAAAAAAAAATTATATTCTACAAAGAGCTATATGCATATCAACAAGTGTTTGTCATTGCTTTTAGAGAAAAACAGAGAAATCAGGTCGTGTTCGGGTTTTAACTGATAAAACAAGGATTAGGTCGGGTTTGGATTAACCCAAGGACCAAGGATTTGGTCGAGTTTTACTCTGATAAGATATCCGACGTGGAATGGGTCGGGTTCGGGGATTGCTTTAGTTATCGGGTGTCAGAGTCATTCACCCAAAAACTATTAAATTTATTATACCGTAGCAAAAAAACTTTTCTCAGCCATAACCTTAACTCTAAGGGTTGTGCTTATTGTTATTAGAAAAGTAAATAACATTGTACCTTTTCTAATCAGTTCATAATTTGTATAATTGCAGGGCTGGTCCAAACCATATGCAGGGTGTGTAACAGTACAGAAATCCTTGGTTGGGGGTCTATTTTTCCAAAAATTTATATATTTATCTAACAACTTAATGAAAAACGCAAAATATGTATTTAAGTGACGACTTTATTGAAAGTAAAGTACTCTATGTAAAAAAATTGTTTACGAAGAGCTTATATTATTATTGGGAGCAACATCTAAAGGAAAAGTACTCAGAAGACTAATCAAAATTCTTTGGCTATGAACTTATGATTCCTATAAAGATCACAATTTCCAAGAGCTGATTTTCATATTGTATAGTATTGATGCATATCTCATCTTCTACCTATATACATTAATGATTTATCATTTTTATGTTAGTTTTGGTATGGCCTTACATCATTACGTTATATATTTAATTATCAACTTGTCTCAATGTTTAAGGATAGAATGGTTTTTTATTATATTAGAATTTACAAGATATACAATATTTTCTATTAATGAAACAAGTTATCCACATAATGAATATATATTTTTGCTTTAATAAGATGTCATAAAAATCAAAATAAAAAAAATCAAGTCCAAAAATAAATATTTACCCAACACAATGTGCGGTGAAGTTATATCAATCTTGTATATATTAAACTAGATTATTGACCAGCGATAACGCGGACAATGTAGACAAAAATTTAATCATAAATTTTATGTTTATGTATATGTCTTTTTAAGTTATTATAAAAAGACAATTTTACACGTATAATAACATATATACATCTACGTTTATACATATGTTGTTTATAGTTATGATAACAAACATACATTTATGTTTATACACATGTTTAAATACTTTGTATTAGTAGATTTTAGAATAAAAAATAAGGTAAACAGTAGTCTAAATTGAGCGATTTTATAAGTAAATTATGATTAACAAAATGGGATAAGAGACAAATGTTTTTTATTTTAATAGCGATGAAATGAAAGAGATAATGCAGTCATTCGTGTTCTTCAATTCAATGAAAACTATGATCATGTATGAGTAAACTTGAATATGTAAACGTTTTTTGTTCTACCTTTAAGTTTGAATGATTCATTTTTACTATGATATAACCAATGTTTAGTATTTATAAAATTAAAAAAAAAAAAAATTTGTATTGATTAGATATAACAAATGACCCGGATGAAGACCACCACGAAGGCCACCCACACCATGACAGTGAGCCGAAAAATGGTTATACTGAAAATGATGATTCAAAAGACGGTAATGAAAGAGTAGAAGAATATACAGTAGAAGACTATGTCGTTCTTGGAGAAGTTTCTGAAGACGGAGGACGTCATGATGACTTGGAACCTCGTCAGGAAGATGATGATGTTGTTGGTGAATCAAGTGTTGGATTCGTGAACGAGGAAGAATTTAATCGTCTTCCATTCGACGAAGATGATGAGGCAGTAGACTGCTGGTGTGAAGGAGATGAACCACGTATCAACATGTGCTTTGTGACATCTCGTATTTTCGAGGTATTAATATATTACTGTTTATCTTTATTTTTATTCGCTTTGGTTTTGACCCATTGTTATTTTCATTTTGTTTTTTCACGCTTTACGTGTTTTGTCGGGTTTTATTTTGTTTGTTGCTTCGTCCACAGTGACGGAAGCTTTTTAGTTTACCTAAGTGCTGATTAGTTACTATTCTCGTATAATAAGTTAAGGTGTTTATGCCTTTAATTGTTGGTTAAAAATTATTACAAAGTTAGTCTTTTAACGGGAACTAACGGTAAAACTATTACAAATTCAGTCCTTTAACGGAAAGTTAACGGAAAGGTGTGGTCATAAAAGGACTGCGTCGCATTCCCCACTGACTGCGACGCAGTCCGGCGTCTGGCAGACCATGCCAAAACCGTCTTTTTCACCTTTTTTGAGATTCACCACTAGTTTGCACGTTCCCTGGAAATCATCTATTATGGGAGGGTTTGATCTAGATTTAGATCTAACACCACTTTCCATCCATCTCTCATCCTAAAATCCATAATTTACATCTCATTCACCCATTCTCTTTCATTCCAACACTCACCATCCCTCAAATCTCTCCATTGTCTCTCAATTTTCCAGAAAACATGAGAGTTTTCAAACATATTTTGGAGTGAGTGTTCAAGCTAGAAGGTTCATCATTCATTTTCTATCATGATCCCTTCGATTTCACCAACTTTTTGGTAAGTTTTCTTCAAATAATCTCCATTTCTTTCTCTTTTCTTCCTTTATGTTACAAATTTCTAATACCTATTTTATGTATGTGGAATACAAGGTCTTTCTACCGTTTTCATCTTCCATACTCGGATTTTCGACTACCACCTCGAAGATTCTACATCTTCAGTTTTGGTAAGTAAAATCCTCCATCATTCCTCTATTTTCTTTCTAATTTTAAAGCTCTAATCTAATAGTGGGTTTGTTTGCGTGTTGGAGTCGGTTTTCTCACCACCACCACCATATGAGCTCACTTTCCGGATTCGTTCTCGGGATTTCGTCTCGGTATTCGTAGATTTTGCGGAGGTCTTCGGTACTTCCTAATTTTCTCCTTATTTCCTCTTTACGTTTTCGGATATTTCGAGTCGATAATGCCGAGAACGTTCTCGGCATTATCGACTCGAAATATCATTCCCTTCTATGGTCATTTTTGACTCAAAATTATCGATATCTTTTACTCGTCACTTTGACTCGAAATGTCGTTATCTTTTACTCGTCACTTTTGTCTCAGAATATACTTTTAATATACTATACAATATAACGTTAACTAATAAGGCTAAACCGTACTAGACTTATGATGATACTTGGAGTGATGTTATGTCGTTATTCTAGGGCACTTAGGCATTGGAGCGATCTCTCCGTTTTTCGTCCCGACACTGCTATTGATTGACTTGTGAGTTATTCGAGCCCTTTTTACCGTTTTACTTTGGGCTGGAAAGCGTATGATAAAACTTGTTATTATTTAATCTTGTTTACCTAGTGGATCAGAATTGTCATAGATTGTATGATCATTAGGCCTAGTTAGGCCCCCTTGTTCATGCTTGTTAACTCTTTCAGCCAAGGTTGCATATATATAGATCTATATGGGTTTGACCAAACCCTAATTACTCGATAGGATGTCCCTATTGTGGATGTTATAGCCGTATGTGATTACTTGTTGCCTTTGGTTGATCGCCTTAGGATTGGAGTTATATTGGTGGTTAGGATCAGGTATATGTTATCTAGGCAATTTACGTCGCATTATGGTTGTTAAACAAGATTTGTTTAGAAATTTATTACTAATCTTTATATTTAAAATGGGTCATTTTTAAACTTAAATGCGAATAATTCACCAACATGTTATTGATGTCGTTTTAACGCTTTTCAGGAGTTTGAGGATTTGCTTATGTGATCGTGCCATGCTTGTTATGTTGATATCATAAACTGTAAACCTCGTGTTTCCGCTTGAGCGGGGTGTGACATGCTTCAGGAGCAAGGCTCAATGTGTATATGCCATTAGGATATGGAGTCTTAAAATATACACGACCAATGTATTATAGAGCAATATGTTACACAGAGAGTCCGGATTATGAAACCGATGAACGTCATTATCCATGTCAATGGACTGCAGCGGGCTCAAGCAGAAACAAAACGGGCATATGGCGTCTGGTACTCTAGAACCCTCTCCACAATTGCGTTGGATCGGTCGTTAGAAACAACAACAGTTATTTATCAGCAAGCATGATTGCAACTAATATTTCCAACCAAATCAAAAGAAATATTGCTTATTGATATCGCTCATTTATATGACTATTTTATCGCGATATTCATTGTGTTTTGTGTCCCAAACGTAATGGAAAGGCCCTTTTATACTTATGTTTTGTAAAGTTATGTTTTAGATTGAGTTAGGTACTTTTGGAGCAAAAAGAACGAGTTTTGTGGAGTTTTACGTGAAAATGGACAAAGCATCTGGATAGGCGACGCATTCAAGTGGACTGCTCAAGGCATTCAGCTCGGAGGTGGGAATGCGCCGCATTCCCACCATTGGCGGCGCATTCCCAGGCGTAGCAGTTACTTGGCAGTTTATTAATTATTAATCATGGGTAATCAAAAGTCACTTAACACTCAACAAATACCAAACGTTGAGAACAGATTACGGCATCATTTTTTCATCTCAATTTGGGCATTATCATCAAATTGAAGTCATTACATTCATCGGAAGCAATAGTTAATTTCAATTTCGTTAAACAATCATCAATTGCAATTTCGTTTAGAACTTGGAGACTATTTGGGAACTTGTTACTTACTCTTGGTATTGATCTTTTATCATTTTTATTGCAATTCGAATCATGTCTTTTACATATTTGATTGTGTTTGTTACAATTATGAGTAGCTAAGTTCTTTAAACGTTTGCTTGGATTATGTGATCGTTTATGTGTTAGATTTTGGGTGTGAAATTAGAATGATGTGTAGAGGTTAATTGGGGATCCGTTTGGGTTAATATCTTAATTATCTTGTTAAAATTGTTTATACTCTTATTTGGTAATCTAAAAACGGGTATTCGAAAGGAATCCGTAATTTTTACTAAAATAGGAACGAATTAATCGGCCGGTCTTTAGTTGATTATAAGTGTGTGATATTCGAAAGGAATCATTAACAACAATTTAAAGAAGTAGGTATTAACACGAACGCTAGCTACTAAATTAAGAGAAATCGGTTTAGGAGTTAGTAAGCTATTCGAAAGGAAGCTTATAGATTAATTCTCACACATCGGCTTGAAGCTTTATGCACAATTACTTGAGGTGTTAACGGTATTTGAAAGGAATCGTTGCATGGTTAGGTAATTGGAGAAATCCGGTATTCGAAAGGAACTTAGGATTTTACATTAGAAGTTTATCGACATTTTCACACCTAAGAAATAACACATATTCGTAAATGGTCCAAGCAAGCGTCTTTTTATCCATATTTGAATTCTAAAGTATTTTTACCGTTATTATAAGCAAGTCTTCTTAAGACCAAACCCACTTGTTACTTGTTACGTGTTTTTATAAAACTAATACTATCAACTATAAATAGTCCCTGTGTTCGAACCCGATATTTGCCAATACTATTTTACAATTGACAAGGGTACACTGCCCGTGTAGTAATCTAGTAAAGGTTTATTTTCGGAAAACTAGATTTCGCACATCAAGTTTTTGGCGCCGCTGCCGGGGACTTGATTTAGTTGAAGTTTTTAGTTTCTTGTTTGATTACGTGTTTGAATATTTTTCACGGGTATTTGTTTTGTTGTGTTGTGATTTTTAGGATTATTGGTTGTGGATGTTCACGAGATCCCAAGGGAAGCAAGTGAATAGCCCTCTTTCTGATCCGGAAAAACTTTTGAGGAAACGAGGTTTAGCCGCAGCCGCCTCGGTAGTTTATAGTGAGAACGAATCTTCCGAGGAGGAAGTTGAAATTGTTTTTGAAGAAGAAATGGAGGACGGAGAAGGAGGACCTGTAGTGAACAACAACCCACCCAATCCTTTTGACATACCGATGATCAATAGGAATAGGATAGTACCACAAACGAATGGGTCGGCCATTGTAGCACCGGACTTGGGGGCTGATTTTTCCGTTAAAGGGCACCACCTAAAAATGATTCAAGATAGCACTTTTGACGGACATTTCAAGTCCGACCCGCACAAGCATGTGGCGAGTTTCATAGAGACATGCAGAATGTTCCGATATGGAGCGGGTCAGGAGGAAAGTGTGATGTTAAGTTTGTTTCCATCGTCTCTCACGGGAGAGGCGAAGACATGGTTTAATGAGTTAGAACCGGGTACAATCGAAAGTTGGGAAGAAATGAGAGAGCTCTTTGTGACGAGATTTTTCCCACCCATTTTGCGTAAGAAGCTTTTGAACCAAATCCGTTCTTTTCAACAATGGGACAACGAGACAATAACGGATGCGTGGATTAGACTTAAGGAATTATTGAGGAATTGCCATGGACACGATTTGGATAAAGATGAAGTTATTGATATATTTTACTATAGTTTGGATAGTCGGTCTCAACACGATTTGGATCTAGCGGGTGGTGGTAGTTTCTTATATAAGTCACCAAATGAGGCGCACCGGATGATGGAAGATCAAGTCCAAGCTCGAATTGCTAGGGACCGAGTTACTAGGAATAGAAGAGTAAGGGGAACGGTAAACCAAGTCGAAGAATGAGGTAGTAGTAGTAGCAACAAGGAAGTGGTTAACGAAATTAAGTCCTTGGGTGAAGAAATGAAAAATCGAATGGGTCGTTTGGAGAAGGATGTTCACTTGGTGAAAAATGGTTGCGGGAAATGTGGAGGACCTCACTACACGGATGATTGTGAGCCGAAAACCGAGGAAGCAAACTATGCCAACTACGGGTATCAAAACCGGGGAAATAGTGGATATGGAAATCAAAATCTGGGCAATAGAAATGAGGCACGATTTCAACCCAACCAATCGAAACCAAAGGGGGAGAATGAGGAATCAAACTTCGAGGAAATGATGAAAGAGTTCGTTTACTCCCAAAAAGCAACAAACGATATGATGGCTAACTCAATGAAGGGATTTACCGCGAAATGGGAGCAAAGCCAAAGGAACACTCAAGCCAACATGCAAGACTTAGAACGAAAATTTGAGAGGCTAAGTGAGAAGTTTTCAAACCGACCAACGGGTCAAATGCCTAGTTCTACCCAACCAAACCCGAGGCAAAACCAAAACAATAACGGAGGATCGTCAAACCAAGGGTCGAAGTATGTACCCCCAAACAATCGGGATGAACATGTTAACGTTGTTGAGACTCGATCAGGACCTAAGTATGGGGGAAGTAGAGAAAATGGGCTGAACAACAAGAAAAATCAAAACGGTGCTGGAACAAGTGAGAATGCGCCGCCAGTCATGGGAATGCGGCGCATTCCCACTCCCGAGGCGAATGCGTTGCCTCTTTCACCACCTGTTGCGTCGCCTGTTGCCCAGAATGCCCCGAATGCGTCGCCTATCATGGGAATGCGTCGCAATGAGCCTGTTGACAGCGATTCGGAAGACGAAGAAGAGATTGAGATGGAGTCAAGGCCCGGGAAGGAACAAATGGTTCCTAGCAAAGAAAAGGAGCTGGAAAGTGAAGTGAAGGGAGCATATAAGCCACATATCCCATATCCGCATAGGCTTCGAAAGGAAAAGAAGAAGGAGCAATACGGGAAGTTCATCGAATTAATGAAAACTGTTAAGATTAATGTTCCTTTAGTTGATCTTATTGCAGGTATGCCAAATTATGCAAAATTCATGAAGGAGCTAGTGAGCGGGAAAGGTGATTACATGGAGAAAATCACCGCGTTTCTAAATGCCGAATGTTCGGCTATTGTGAAGAGGTCTATCCCACCGAAGCTTGAAGACCCAGGAAGTTTTTTGTTAACTTGCACGTTTAATGACACTTTTACTTTTAGTGCGTTAGCAGATTTAGGGGCAAGCATTAATTTAATGCCCAACTCTATTTACACTAAATTGTCTTCAAATGCTTTAACACCAACACGTATGAGCATAAGATTGGCCGATCGATCTTATCAATATCCATTGGGTATTGCCGAAAATATGCTCATACGGGTTGGAGAATTTTTATATCCCGTAGACTTTGTTATTCTCGAGATGGAAGAGGATGAAAAAGTTCCTCTCATTTTGGGTAGACCATTTTTAAACACCGCGGATGCTATCATCCGGGTTAGGGATACCGAAATTTCTTTGGGTTTGGGCGATGAAAGGGCAACATTTTCTCTAAATCAAGCGATGAAACATTCTTATTCTACTGACGAGTCTTGTTTTAGAATTGATGTGATAGATGAAGCGGATTATGATCTCGATTGGGAAGGCATTTTGGAAGAGGAAGCGGAGATGGAAATGTTGAATGCTATTGGCAAAGAAGAGGCGGAAGAAGAGGAAAGTTCAAAGGAAGTGAAGGAGTTAGTGATTAACGAAGGGGCGAGGATCAAAACTTCCATTGAAGATCCCCCGAAGGACTTGGAGCTTAAACAATTACCGGAACATCTCGAGTATGCACTTTTAGATGGTAATTCTAGTCTTCCAATTATTATATCGTCTTCACTTTTGGAAGACGAGAAGGTTAAATTACTAACGGTCCTTAAAAGCCATAAAAAGGCTTTCGCTTGGCGCATTTCTGATATTCCGGGTATAAGTTCAGATTTTTGTAAACATAAAATCAACTTTTTGGATGATGAAAAAACCCGTTGTCCAACGACAACGGAGACTTAACCCGAATATGCAAGATGTGGTCAAGAAGGAAATTGCCAAGCTCTTGGATGCAGGTATCATTTACCCGATAGCGGATAGCCCATGGGTTAGTCCGGTACATTGCGTGCCCAAGAAAGGTGGAATGACCGTTGTGCTTAATGAGAAGAATGAGTTGGTGCCTACGAGAACGGTGACGGGATGGAGAGTGTGTATTGATTATAGGAGGTTGAATGAGGCGACACGAAAGGATCATTTTCCATTACCATTTATGGACCAAATGATAGAGAGGTTGGCGGAAAATGAGTTCTATTGTTTTCTCGACGGTTTTTCGGGATATTTTAAAATTCCAATTGATCCCGAGGACCAAGAGAAAACAACTTTTACTTGTCCTTTCGGTACTTTTGCTTATAGAAGGATGCCGTTTGGGTTGTGTAATGCACCGGGAACGTTTCAACGGTGCATGATGGCGATTTTTCAGAATATGGTCGAGAATTCAATGGAAGTTTTTATGGACGATTTCTCGGTCTATGGGAGTTCATTTGATGGGTGCTTAGAGAGTTTGGATAAGATGTTGGCACGGTGTGAAGAAACTAATTTGGTGCTAAATTGGGAGAAATGCCATTTTATGGTAAAGGAAGGAATCGTGTTGGGGCACAAGATCTCTAAAGCGGGAATTGAGGTGGATAGAGCGAAGATAGAAGTAATAGCAAAGTTACCACCTCCAACGAATGAAAAAGCTGTGAGGAGTTTTCTAGGACACGCGGGGTTTTATGGGCGATTTATTAAGGATTTTTCAAAGATAACTAGGCCTATGACTCGATTGTTAGAGAAGGGTACAAAGTTCGAATTTTCGGAGGATTGCATGAAGGCTTTTGAGATATTGAAGGAACGGTTGACAAATACACCAATTTTGGTGTCACCGAATTGGGATTTGCCGTTTGAACTTATGTGTGACGCGAGTAACTTTGCGGTAGGGGCGGTTTTGGGACAAAGAATTGACAAACATTTCCGGCCCATTTATTTTGCTAGCAAGACTCTCAATGAAGCGCAGCAAAACTACACTACTACCGAGAAGGAGTTATTAGCGGTAGTATTTGCCTTCGATAAATTTAGATCATATTTGGTGCTTAGTAAAACGGTGGTGTTCACGGATCATTCGGCACTGAAATTTTTGTTTTCCAAGCTAGATGCGAAACCGAGATTAATTAGGTGGATTTTACTCTTGCAAGAATTTGATGTGGAGATCCAAGATAAGAGGGGTAGAGAGAATGTGGCGGCGGATCATTTGAGCCGTTTGGAAAATCCTTGTCTTGGAGCTTTAAATGAAGAGGATATTCGAGACACCTTTCCGGATGAAAGATTGGCATTTGTTGGAAGGGTATTTGGTGAACGGAGTCCTTGGTACGCCGACATAGCTAACTATCTAGCGGGTGGAGTTGTTAGTAGAGAGCTCACTTATCAACAACGAAAGAAGCTATTCTCGGATGCAAAGTATTATTTTTGGGAGGAGCCGTTTTTGTTTAGGATGTGTGCCGATGGCATGGTGAGGAGATGTGTTTATGGAGCCGACACTAGGAGAATACTTGATGAATGTCACCATGGCCCAACTGGGGGCATTATGGTCCATCGGTAACGGGGAAGAAGGTGTTTGATGCGGCCTTCTATTGGCCTACTATTTTTAAGGAGGCACATACCTTGGTGAGGACATGTGACTCGTGTCAAAGGCAAGGTACGATTACAAGAAGAGACGAGATGCCACAGCAAGGCATCCAAGTATGCGAGGTTTTTGACATTTGGGGTATCGATTTCATGGGGCCGTTTAAACCATCGAATAGGAATGTTTACATCTTGGTGGCGGTGGATTACGTGTCTAAATGGGTCGAGGCAAAGGCTCTACCTACTAATAATGCTAACGTGGTTATTGACTTTTTACGAAGTTTATTTTGTAGGTTTGGCATGCCAAAGGCTTTGATTAGCGATCGGGGAACCCATTTTGCAAATGCCCAAATGGAGAAAGTGTTAAAGAGATACGGGGTCCAACATAGGTTTTCGACTTCCTACCACCCCCAAACAAGTGGGCAAGTCGAAAACACTAATCGAGCAATTAAGCGAATTTTGGAGAAGACGGTTCACAACAACCCATCATTGTGGTCAAAGAAACTAGATGAAGCATTGTGGGCGTTTAGGACCGCTTACAAAACACCGATTGGCACCACTCCGTTCAAGATGCTTTATGGGAAAACATGTCACTTGCCCATGGAGATAGAACACAAGGCATATTGGGCGCTTAAGGAATGTAGCATGGATTTGATAGCAAGTGGTGAAACCCGATTTTTGCAACTCCACGAGTTAGACGAATTGAGATGGAATGCTTATGAGAACTCCGCTCTTTATAAGGCGAGAACAAAGATGGTTCGTGACTTGAAAATTCGGCGGAAAGAGTTTAAGGAAGGGGACAAGGTGCTTTTGTTCCAATCTAAATATAAGTTCAAAGCACCCAAGTTGAAGTCTAAGTGGACGGGTCCGTATTTGGTGAGACGGGTCTTCTCGGGTGGCTATGTGGAATTGGAAACTGATGATGGCGGGTCATTCATTGTTAATGGTCAACGAGTGAAAATCTATCGTGAGGAGGACGAGGAAAATGGAATGACGATGGAGGATGGGTTTCACCCATTCTAAGTGGAAAAGAATACCGAGGAGTCAAGCTAGTGACTCGAGCCAAAAACGAGCATTCGCGGGAGAAACCCCGGTTTGTTGTATTTTTCATTTTCATTTTCATTTTTCTTTTCGTTATTTGCTATTTGTGTCGGTTTTGTTTTAGTAATTTTCAGTCTTAAGTGATAGTTGGTTAAACATTAAAAAAAAAAAAAAAAAAAAAAAAAAAAGAGTTAGGAACCAGGGACTGAAGTCGGAATGCGCCGCCTGTCCCACGAATGCGGCGCATTCGACTGTTTGTCAGGCCTTATGTAACGCCTTTTAGAAAACAGACAAACGCATTCCCCTTTTATTTTAGCAAACGGCGACTAAGGAGAAAACACACACACGACCGAAACTTTCGATTTTTCCACTAATCTTCACAACAATCACTCAAATCAGCTAATGGGGAAATCGGTAAACATCTCTAACATTTTTTAATCTTTCCTTTGATTTCAATTTCAATTAGGGTTCTTAGGTTTAAGTAATTTGGGGAAAACTTTAGATTAGGTTAAATTAGGTTCTTATTTGTTATTTAGTTGGTTGTTAAGGTTACTTTAGGTCGATTACATGTCTTTTGTTAGTTTGATTTTGTTATTTGGGGCTGTTAGATAGTTGTTCAAAATCGTTGCTGTCATCACCTCGAATGCGTCGCCTGTCACCCACTGGCGGCGCATTCAAGCTTCAGGTCCTTAAAAAAAAAAAAAAAAAAAAAAAAAAAAATTGTTTTTCGTTTAGTTTGTTACTAACATGTTTTGCGTCTTGTTTTTCTTAATGATTTGTTTGTATAGGGTAAACGTAGAGCAGTTGAAGCCACTGAAGAGGAGGTCGTGTACGAGACACGGCGGGTTTACAAAATCAGTACTGCAGCTCGGATGATGAAGAATGAACCATACAATTGGTTGAAATGGCCCGGGGCCGATCAGAATAGAAAGATTCAATTGAACAATCAGTTGGCAGTCCTCCAGAATAAAAAAGTGATACCGCCCCGGTTTTTGGATTGGGATCTTATGAATACTTTGGAGATTGCGGACGATTTGGAATCTTATTTCATCACAAGAGTTCAATATAATGGGCATACCTTTGAAATACCCATCTGGAAGAATGCATTCGAAGTCCGGGAACCCGTTTACAGAGAATGGTGCTTGGAGTTTTATGCTAGCATCGAGATTGATAATTTTCCGGCAGACCAGAGTGAAATTTTTACTGCTGAGGTTGTTAAATTCAGACTTGGGGGTCAAGAGCACCGGGTTTCGGTGCCAAAATTTGGACAGTTGGCCGGATTATACAGTGAGGAGGAGTTGGAGCAGCCGGGAATGTCTCATTATGCAAGTAGGGGAAGCTGGACGTATGAGAATGTTTACATAGACAGGGATAACATATGGATGGGATTGTCGGGGCGATCCAGTTACAAGACCACCGGTAAAGCCATTGATTTGAACGATCCAATGCTCCGTTTGCTACAGAAAGCACTGAGTCACTCGGTTAACCATCGCGCCACCCATCATGACAAGGTTTATAAAGAAGATTTGTGGATGCTACATTACTTTGACAGGAGGACCCCCACGAAGTTTGTTTATTTACCGTGGGCGTTGGTTAAATATATGAGCGAGCAAGGAAAGGGTCGGAAGAATAGTAGCGGAATGTTATGTGGACACTTCATTACACGGATTGTAAAGAATTTGGGATTTTATACTAATGCAAACAAGAGGGGGTTGTCAAAAGAAGTGGATTGGAAATGGATAAGTAAGGGGGATTTGAAGTTAGGACATGTCATTAATAAAGCGGGGGCATTTGCAAAATCGGGGGACTGGGGTAGCGACGAGGATCAAGGTAGTGATGAAGAGGATGAGACGGATGAGGAGGAGGCTACGGAGCCACAGGCACAGGGGGTATTTGTACCGGGTGGATATACGCAGGGAGGATTTACTGAGGGTACCACATCACAGGGTACCACATCACAGGCACCGCCACCACCACTTGGCCCATTTGATTTCAACCCAATGATGCACGAGATGTATCGCATTGGGCGCCAGGTGGACGCTACACAGGTGGATGTGTCACATATTAGGACGGAGGTTGATAGGACCCGTAGGGAGGTGAACCGGGTCGGGGAATACGCTCATTACCACATGGAGCGCTACCAGCCAATGTGGGAATATCTGACTACTTCCCAATATCACGAGCATAATCCTGGGGCATCCAGTGGGTGGACCGAGTACAACCCGCCTCCATTGTTCAACCCGTTGCCTCCTAATGATGAAGAGTGAATGAAGTGAAGAAGCCGCTTGTGGGGCTTGCTTGTTTGTTGTGATGTGTTTGTTTGTTGAACTATTTATCTTTCGTTTGTGTTTGGTCATGTTTGGAACAATTTTCTTTATTTTTCGTTGCTTAGGATGTTTTCTTTTATGCTAATTAACCTGTTTGCTTATGTGTTTTGTACCTTATCAAGTCCGGCATTAAGTTCAGCACGTGCGGAGTAGATTCGGAAATCATGCCACATCCAACGGAACTCGCACGGTTTTGTTTTTTCTTTCTTTCTTTTATTTTTGTATTTTTAGTTTTATTTTAATTTCTCTTAAGTTAGTTAGTTTTTATTTTGATGGAACACATTAGGGACAATGTGTTATTCAAGTATGGGGGTTAGTCGGGAAATTAGTTAGTTTTGTCCCCTATATCCATTACGTTGTTTTAGTCCCATTTGAGTCATCTAGAGTCTAAAAAAAAAAAAAAAAAAAAAAAAAAAACCTTAAATGTAGTTAAGGAAAATGATAGGGGCTTGTATATTTAACTGTATTCCGGTACTTTAACGTGAAATTGCTTAGGAACATCTTTAGTTAATAAAATACTTGTAAATAAGAGTTTAGGTTTTCTAATTTTAGTTCCTTAAGTTTCCCTGAAAAATCAAAAAGATAGATAATCACTAGATATCCTTAGTACCGAGCCCTTTTAGTCCGTGCACCCTTTCGGGGGTAGTTGGGGAATCCTAGTATTATTTAAGCTCTTGGAGAATTAGAGGCGAAGAAAAAGGCCATAGGTCTTTCCCGTCGACAAAATAGAAATTGATCCTCACTATAACGAAGACTCAAATCCCGTTATACCCGTTCACTTCAAAGAAAATATATAAAAATAAATCTATAATATTTGAAGTGAACAAAAGTGAGAGGAAAAGAAAAAGATGAAGACTAACCAATCAATTCTCAATAAAGAAGTACTTAATCGAAAAAATGCTTAGTAATATTTTAAGGGTTCCCCCGAAAGTAAGGCGTAAGGGGTCGGCTGTAATGGCTGATCGCTCTAACTTCGGTTAGAGAGTGAGGGAAAAGGGGTGATTATCTTGACATATCTAAACTAGGGGAAGAATTAGGAGTTAATATTAGTAAATTGCGGTTTTTGTTTACTTAAGTAATTTAGTAGCTTTAGATGTTTGTAGTCGGTTTTATGATCTAGCAATTTCACGCATATCTTTATTTCTAACACCGGAATTTAGTTAAATGTTTGAGCCCGTGATTCCTTATCTTTTCTTAAGTTGTATGTTTTGTGAACTTGTCAGCAGGTTTGAGTCGGATTTGCTTAGGGACAAGCAAATGCTTAAGTATGGGGGGTTTGATATCGCTCATTTATATGACTATTTTATCGCGATATTCATTGTGTTTTGTGTCCCAAACGTAATGGAAAGGCCCTTTTATACTTATGTTTTGTAAAGTTATGTTTTAGATTGAGTTAGGTACTTTTGGAGCAAAAAGAACGAGTTTTGTGGAGTTTTACTTGAAAATGGACAAAGCATCTGGATAGGTGACGCATTCAAGTGGACTGCTCAAGGCATTCAGCTCGGAGGTGGGAATGCGCCGCATTCCCACCATTGGCGGCGCATTCCCAGGCGTAGCAGTTACTTGGCAGTTTATTAATTATTAATCATGGGTAATCAAAAGTCACTTAACACTCAACAAATACCAAACGTTGAGAACAGATTACGGCATCATTGCTAGTGCCAAATCTACTTGGGACATGGTCATGTCTTACTGAAAACATGGAATGCGCGAAGAATTGCTATTGTACGGCTCTATGGAACCTGGAAGAGCAATTTGGTTGAACTGCCGAAGTACATTGACGAATTAGTCCATACAAACCCCGGTACCATTCTCAAATGGTTACATGCTCCGGCTACAAACCCAAACGGTACATTTAAATTTAAATATGTATTTTGGGCGTTCGGACCTGCCATTGAAGCCTTCCAGCTATGTATTCCCGTCATATGTGTCGATGAGACTCATTTCAAAAAAAACTATCGCGGCAAGCTGCTTACAGCCATTACCAAAAACGCTAACGGGAATATACTTCCTGACGCTTTCGCAATGGTTGATAATGACACGAATGAAAGTTGGCGTTGGTTTATGCACAACTTCCGGAATTACGTTGTCGTACATTCTAAAAGAAACTTGTGTGTGATTTCAGACCGTCACATAGGTTTGATTAACGCAATGGCTGAAATGGAAGATTGGGGACATCGATTCTGTTTGAGACACATACGAAGTAACCTTATGAAGAAGTTTCAAAACCAGAAGCTAAAAAAGTGGTGTTGGGACATCGGTACTGCATCTCAGCGTAGAAAGTATAATTATGCGGTTGGTCAATTAAAAGTGAGTAATAGGGAAGCTTAGAAGTGGCTATAGGAGATCGGTTTGGACAAGTGGACATTGCTTTATGACAAAGACTATGTACGTTGGGGAAACATGATAACAAACATAGTCGAATCAATGAACAATGTCATACTTACGGTGCGCATGATGTCTATTAAGGCATGCGTTGAAGGTATATTCAAAATGTGTACAACACACTTCGTACAAAACTCTTGAAAAGCTAGAAGCTCGATTTCCCCACTTTCAGTTGCCATGTGGAAACTCTACAATCAACGCGGATCATATGCAAATCATCATAGAGTAACACCTTACGATGAACCAAATGGTAAATACCAAGTACTGACAAATGATGCAATAACCATGGATGGTGGGAACAAATATGAAGTCCATTTTTCGGCTAAGACTTGCACTTGTGGAAGGTGGCAAATTCAGAAGTTTATTTGTTCTCATGGCATGGTTGTTGATGGACATATCAATGGTCCTAGATGAAAAAACCAAGAAACAACACCAATAATGGTTGCTACCAACTGCAACACACATACATGGAGACAACAGTATACCCCAACATTTAGGGGCCTACATAACGTGGACTACTAGAGAGAAGTAACTTCGACAATCGAAACGGATAAAACAAAGATTATTACAAAATGAGGGAAAAGGAAACAACGAAGAATTCGTAACGAAATGGACCAGGCGAGCGGAAGTAGATCGATAAGGTGTGGTAGGTGTGGACATACATGTCACAACAGTTGTAGTCGTACGTAAGGACAAAACCAACAGTAGTGATTTCTTGTATTTCAGATTAAGTGTGTTATGTTTGTTTTCTTGTATTTCAAATTTCTTGAATTTCAGTTTAATCAAAAGTGTGATTTGCTTTATGTGAAAAAATTGTTTTTTCCATTAATAACATATCATAAACACTAATATAAAAAAATCTAAACATTAATCTAACTTTTCTAAACTCTAAACAAATACATATTAACAAACCACAATTTTAAAAATTCCATAAAAATAATCACAATACATACATAATTAACCCTAAACACATTAACTAAACCACTTATGTGGAAATAATGTTTTTTCTTTTCCATTAATTACATATTATAAAACACCAAAATAAAAGCTCTAAACAAATACCTATTAACAAAACACAATTTTGAAATTTCTATAAAAAAATCATCAAAATACATACATAATTAACCCTAAACACTAACATTTAACCATTTTTAAAATATAAACCCTAACCCTAAACCCTCCAAAACCCTAAACCCTAAAATTAATTTCATGAGCTGGAGGTGCCACCTTCGGCTTACGAGGTGGCCCGGTTGACGTAAAAAGTACGCACAAAAGAACAAACGTGGCAAGACATTTGGCATATGCTTGTTGTACCATCTTCGGCTATACCAGTTTCATAAAAAATTTCTTGTACCGTCCTTTTACACTAATTCCGACACGATCACGTCTTTTTCGGCTAGTTTTCCTATTTCTAAAACTTTATGTAATTTTAAAATAGACAATTATGTCGTAGAAGTATATTTTTGAGAAAATGATTAAGCATTGGATTAATCTCGTTTGTTTTGTAGCAATCAACAACCTAGCTAGCAAGAGAATATTATATATTTAAAAAATAAAGTACTACATTATAAAGAATAAAGTTTTTTATTTTCTAAAAGTGGACCTTTAATATAGTGCAAATCAGTAAAAAGGGTAGGGACCTAAATTGCCAGCTTTACAAACTACATTTGAAATCACATAGTGGGAATACAAGGCAACACAGATGAACAGAGGATAAGGTAAATCTAAAAAGTGATATAAAGTATATATAATCCATTAAAAAAAAAATAATAATAAATTTTTATTACTTATCTCTTATTTTATTAAATATTAACCAATTATTTATTCAGTACTCCAATCATATTATAGTTTTGTTTAATTAGTCATATCAATCATTTTCCGTTAACTATTAAGGTTTGTATTTGTTTTAGCTTATTTTTCGCCTTATAAACTCATCTAATTTTGGCTCAATATTTTTTAGCTTTATAAGATTATTGCAACTTAACTACCGTTAATAAACTATGAAAGTACAAAATATATCAAAAAAGAAAATATAAACCGAAATTAAAGAAAAGAAAACTCGTAAGTCCCAAAATAAGCTAACCTGTGACGGGAGAGAAAAATTAGACCTTCCAAAACCTGCCAAACCGGTCACACCATCCGGCAAACCCCTAAACAAAGACCCGTCCGAACAAGAAAACACAAAATTCGGAACAACACCAAGTTGCACATCTTTCCAGCCATCCGTAGTACTCAACGCTATAAAATCAACCAATGCCTGTGCCAAAAAAGTATTCTTAATAACCGGATTCTCGGGAAACAAAGCACACGAGTTGTTATGACAGCCCGGACCCGAGAGTTGGAAACAGTTGGTGCAGGCGAGGGATCGTAGCGAGTCGCAGAGAGCGGTTCCACAAGGAATGTAATGGTGAGAAGTTGAGGTGTAAAACCCGGGAGTGCAATCAATCCAGCTGAATTTACCCCCGAGGTCGAGGACTAAGTCCGAGGCCTGGAGGGGTGTTTTGGTGGAGACTGAGATTGTGTAAAGTTTCGTCGATTCGTCTTTGTTTATTGGTACTACGAATGGTGTTGATGCATTTGTGAGTTTGAAGTTGTAGAAGATGAAGAAACAAAGAGAAAAATGGAAAAGAGACATTTCGGTTTTGAAAGAAAAAAAAAAGTGTAAAAAATAATAACGAATGAATGATTTGATTTTTTGAGATAAGCAAATGTAGAAAAAGTATAAATGTGTGATTTTGTTCTTATTAAATTTACATTATATTAATGTTATTAGTTTAATACCTTTTGTAGTTTTGTTTCACGGCTTTATTGGCTTTAATAATACTGTACTATACTCTATTGAATTATATTAAAAAAAATGTTTTCTTAAAAGGAATTTTAACAAATCAATGGATTAATATAGAAGCACACAATGTTAAAATAACCTTTCTTATCATGTATTTAGTTAAATTACTTTTCTTATGTTAATCGTGATTTCAGTTGATAAGTTCATCTTATTGAATACTTCTTTTTTATATATAAAAACTAGAGAAACGTTATATTATGTCTCAGCAAGTTATTTACATTTTAAATAACTTATAAGTTACACGTCCTATAATTTCTCAAAAGAATAATTTTGTAAGTTTCAAATAAAAAAATCTCATTTAAATGGGGATTCCTTGCTCAAAGATGTTCATTTGTACATGTATAATATATCCATTGTGATGTGATAATAGAACAGTATTTCCGTTCAGATCCATTTGTATAAAGAGTAGTGAATGAGAAAGATAAAGGAGTTTTGAACAACTAACGGAAAAGGATAAAAAAAAGGATACGATAAATAATTAGGGAGTCAAATGGTCTTTTTAGGGATAGAGGGACTTGAACCCTCACGTTTTTTGAAATTGACGAATTTTCCTGTTACTATAAATTTCTCTTAAAATTTTTTTAAATTCAAAAGAAAATGTTTTCCAGATTTTAACTTCTTTTTTGGTTTATAATACAAAGATATATAGCCGTATTGGTGTAAATAAATAAATTAAAATGGGTCAAATTTCGTTATGGGCCTCCGCCTTGTAAAATTCCTTATGTTTTTTTTAGAGTTAATTACATAGATCGTCCCTATGGTTTGCGTCAATTTCGTCGTTCATCCCTATAAGTTTTTTATTACACCGGTGATCCCTAAGTTTGAATTTTATTGTTTGGACCATCCCTATTATGGATGGCCCGTTAAATATTCCGTTAAGTGGACTCACATGCATTGCATGTGAGGGTGTCTTTGTCATTTCATCTAAATTAAAATTCCACCCACCATTCTTCGTCCTCTATCTCCATTACCATCTCCAATTAACTTAACACACTCGAATGAAATCTCTTTTTAAAATCTCTACTCAAATAATTATTTCTTTCATGGGAAGAATTAATTAAAAGAAACAACTCCTTCTATTTTCTTAAACCCGAATCAAAAGTTTCAATAGATAATATATGATTGTGGATATGCGTGTATATATATATATATATATATATATATATATATAGAGAGAGAGAGAGAGAGAGAGAGAGAGAGAGAGAGAGAGAGAGAGAGAGAGAAGCACGATTGTGCAGGGTCACCTACGATGAAAGTAGAGGAAGAGAGGAGGCTTCGAACAATGAAGATGGTTACGTGTCCGTCAAACGACAGTGACCACTTTCCACCTTTTAAATTAGTGTACTTTTTAAATACTTGAAGAAATATATTTAGATTTGGGTTTTAAAATAAAAAACGTAAATAGGTTTTTTTTTTTTTTTTTGATATGGTGTTTTCTTATGTACATAAAGTATTTGTTAAAATGTATGAACCATGATTTTTGAACCTAATTTAGTAATTTTGGTTGCTATATTTGTTTATGAATTGTGTTGCTTAAAGTTTGATTTGTTCATCTTACGATTTACGTTTCTTCAATTTTCTTAATGTTATACATTAGCCTACAAATTGACTATACTTTTTTCCAGATTTTAGACCCAAAACAAAACCCACTTTCTATTCTTGTTCAATTTTTTATGCTTAGATCTTGATAGTGCTAGCTATGGATTTCAAGATTTTGAATATTTAAATGTGATTGAATTTCGATGTTGTGATTCCATATATTCGGTTATATTCGGTGGGGATGAAGGTGATGGTGGTAATTTGTGGTGGTGGATGTGTTATTATTTGGTGAAGATGAATAGATATGGTAATGAAAGGGGAAAATGGAGGTAAAATGACGAAGATAACCTCACATGTAATGCATGTGAGTCCACTTAACGGAATATTTAACGGGACTCCATAATAGGGATAGTCCAGGCAATAAAATTCAAACTTAGGGATCACCGGGTTAAATAAAAAACTTATAGGGATGAACGGTGAAATTGTCGCAAACCATAGGGACGATCTATGTAATTAACTCTTTTATTTATCACACATTCACACGGCCCAACATACCTTCTATATTCAACTCTTTGCTATATGTCAATATCAGTCCTTATAATTTATTTCTTTTACTTTGCTGATCCTATATTGGTTTAACGGTTTTCGTTTTATTTTCATTCGATTACACATAAACAATTATATGAAAATTATGGTTCGTTTCTGTGTATGAATGTTAATTTTTTTTTTCAATTGCAAGAATGTGTCAGAGCCTTTTGTTTAAAAAAAAAAAAAAAAAGTTTTTCTCAAAATTATAACTTCGTTTAGATAATAAAAGCTTTTTATTATTCTTAAATGAAAAAACCTCCTAAAATCTCCAACATTTATTAGGTGTTTATTATGATTTTATATTATTGAATATCATACGGGAGGTTACGAAATTGTAATAACTTGTTTTATCATGATCACAATATTATCCACTCTACTAATAAGACGTAAAATTTTGTTTTTGATGAAATATTTCAGAAATTCACCCATCTTTGAACTACTTTGGACTATGCACGTTTAACTAAAATTTTCTAGTGCTTATATCCTAAAATGTGTCATGTGATAAAAAGTTCGATGTTTTCCTTATATACCCAACATCTTTCTTGTCCAAGATCGATGTATAATTCTTCTAAAGCGTTACAAAAATCCTTTTTCTTTCGATAACTATAACATGCCCAAACCTTGAAAAGATACTACGACAAACGTTAATGAGTTTGCTGGTAATAGTTGGTCGAAATAATGATCATAGTATATATATGGAGTACAAAACATAGGAAATGAGTTGGGCGTTCAACTCGGAAAAATAATCGGGTCTGTCTCATTTTGTACTTTCTCTTTCGTATCGTGTCCGGTGTCCGATTTCAGGGCCCGGTGGTGTGGATTTGAGAGTTAGCCACTTGTATTGAATGTTACATTAGAGGGGACCCAAATGAGTGAATGGCCACTTTATATGTAGGTGAAAACTTTTAACAAAAGGGCTCATATTCCCTTAAAGATCACACAGAAACTTACAAGCTATAAATTGTCGAAGAGTTAACAATCTATAATGGTTTTATCTGAGTTAATGGATATTCAATAGCACACTTGAAATTTATATATTTAGCCTAATACGATCCTTATAACTATAACATTTGTCCTTTTCGACATGTGATCGAAGGGAGGTTAATAGCACAACGAGGGTACCGATTAGAAAGTTGATATGAATATGATTTGGGACTGAATTTGATCTTGAGATATGACGACACATGTTAGTATTTGACATGGTCAAAAACCATTAAATCAAACCGCAACTACTTAATTAATCAATTTTGGTGTGGTTTGGTAATTAGACATGATTTATATCTTTATTTTTGTTATATATAGACTTTATTTCTTAGATAAATTTCCAAGTCTTTAAAATTTAAAAACTTTGTACGATCATACATCTTTCACGCTTTCAAAAATTATCTTGAAAAGACACGGGCCTTCAAGCAAGCCATTACATTGGCTTGAACATGTGATAAATTCAGAAGAAGCTCTTGCTTATAATGAAAAGGTACTATTTGAAATGGTACAAGTTTGGTTTTTAGAAACCAAACATTTGAAGGTAACATCAAAGTGATTTTTTTGTACATGTCATTTATGGTCAAGTTGCGTGAAATAGTCTATATTGGTCTCATGTATTTATCTTTAATCTTTAATAAAAGAAGTGTCTTAAATGACACATGATCAGTATTTTAAAATATTTATACTCGTCTTTTTTTTGTTTAGGCCTAGTATTTATGTATTTATGTATATGTGTCCTATATAGGTTTAAATATTATACTGTCAAACTACTTTCCATATGATTTTGTGCATGAATCAATTTGTAAATATATCTATCATCAAGTCATTATTGTTTGTCAGATTGATTTGATTTCACAAATCACAAAGTCACAAACTTTGACTGGTTAGATTTTTATTTTAAGGGTTGTCTCTTTGGTGTTTACAAATAAACAATCGATCTATAAAAGTCAATGGTATAAAGTGACGTCGGTCAATTGTTTATCGGTTACTGATATCTATAAGTACCGAAAGCGTCGGTTGCTCGTCAGTTACTGACACTTATTGGTACCGAACATATCGGTTATTAGTTAGTTAGAAACAAGTTTTTTGGGTCTAAATAATTATAAAACAATTTTTGTGTATATTGAAAATATAACATATGAGTCCAGAAAAATTAAGTGACGGGATATTGTTGACAATTATCTGTTAATGTAGCGTTGAGTTGACAAAAACTAACCGTGTTAATTGACCTAACCATAATAAGTGATCTAAGATTTTATTAAATAGATTTGTAGCATTTTGGTATTTAAATTAACCTATTAATTTGAAGATAGTGCGTTTAAATTATATAAAAATTAAAAATTTGAATAATTCTAATGTGACCCATTCCAGTCATTTCTCATATTACGAAGTTATATGACTACAATGTATATTTGTCTATTAGGTAAATGATGTTGGTTAGAGGTTGTTATTATGGTTATAGAATACCGACTGAAATATTTAGAAATACATTGAATTTTAAAGGATAGGCTTTGTATACTAGGTTATGTCCCGCGTAATATGCGAAAAACCCAAATGACAACTAAAATTAATGTATAGAGAATAGGAAAAGGTACTTACAAAATGGTTCAAATCAATCCAAAACCATTTTGGCTCGTTACAACCCAACCTGCGTATCTTATAGCGCTCGTAGTTATAACATCGAAACACTCGGTGTTATGGTCATGTCAACATAACTCGACTCATAATATAACATCAAAATAACCCCCAACCATAATTCAATATTTTGGGACCCATCAGCTTTGTTATTTTTCTTTTTTTTATACAAACACTAGTTTTTAATATCCGAACGATGTATGGTAACTGAAAAATGTTATATTAAAAATCATGATATATTTTATATATTAGTTTTTACATAAATATATGTAACTTTTATATTCCCATTAATAATTAATAATAAATAATAAAAAGATTTATCACAATCAATCAACGATTATTTTGAATAATCAATGTTAAAGTATATGTATTAGGATAAAACACCTTAAATTATGTTGTCAATAAAAATTTTCTTTTCAAAATCCTTACAAAATAATTACGTAATACAAAATAGTTTGATTATAAGTATGTAACATTGTTGATTTGAAAATATGGACGTATCATCAACCTATATTAATTAGGATTAGGAAACATTAGTTTCAATAAAAAAAAAAAGAATAAATTACACCGTTGGTCCCTATGTTTGTACCCAAATCACTAGTTCGAGGCTTTTTTAAAAATAATTATGCCATTAGTCCCCATTGTTGTAAATCCATTACATCGGTGGTCATTTTTCTAAACGTCCGTCTATATTTAACGGAGACATGGCCACGTGCGCTCCACATGAGGGCATTAAAGTCTTTAACCGATCCCACTTACCTTTTCTCCTTTTACTAACACCAAAAGTCAAAAAAATTTTCAAAACCTCCGGTCTAACTATTTACTAAACACCACTAATAAACCCAGATCTTATGTGACAATCAGGTTTTAGAAATTTGTGGTAGTCTAGTCGAAGGTTGGTGTCGTCGGAAAGTGTATCGGTGGAAGGAAACAGAAGGAGGTGCCGACGACAGTAGATGATTTGTCGGAGCTAAATCGGTAAGAGGCGGTGGTCGTGAAATTCGTCGGAGAATATAGATTTATCGCCCACCAGCGATGATAAGATATAATCATCATCAACAACAACAACAAGAGAAACAAGTAGTACAACAAGAGGAGCACAAAGTACAACCCCAACAACAGCAGAAAAAACAAGAATCTTTGATGAGCAGTAGTACCAATTTGGATCGGTTTATGAAACATACTACTCCAGTTGTGACAACTCAGCATTTTCCTAAGGTATAAAAAATGTGTTTCTTGATGAATTTTGTTATGTGGGTAGTTTTAAAATGTTGAATTTACTTGTTGTTGAAGTATTTCTAGGATGTTTTTCGATTTCGGGGAATCAAAAAAATGTGGGATAATGAAGAATTTGTGACTTTCCCCCTGTTTTCATTGCTGATTTGTTATGTGGGTAGTTGTTAAAATGTGGGATTTATTTGTTGTTGAGGTGTTTCTTGGATGTTTTTCGTTTACAACTAATCGAAAAAATATGGGAATATGAAGAATTTGTAACTCTTATGTGTATTTCTTGATGATTAGTTACATGGGTTAATTTCATAATGTGGACTTATTGGGGAAAAGTATTTGAACATGGTGGTTTTGAAGAAAAAAGATGACTTTTGGAAAGAGTAAAGGTGACTGAGGTTGGTTAAAGACTTTTTTATGCCCTCATGTGGAGGGCACGTGGTCATGTCTCTGTTAAATATAGACGGACGTTTGAAAACTGGACCACCGATGTAACGGATTTACAACAATGGGGACTAATGGCATAATTATTTTAAAAAAAGCCTCGAACTAGTGATTTGGGTACAAATATAGGGACCAACGGTGTAATTTACTCAAAAAAAATTAAAGGAAAAATGTTGACTACTTAGACTTATGTACCCGCCATAACTACTTTTCTTCACAAAAAAATTATAATGCTAAAAGATATAAATTCTAAAAGAATATAATACTTTTAAATACGAGGTAAAAAGAAAATAGTGAAAAAGAAAAAAAACAATGAATTTGATGAAAATGTGTTATTTTAAATGATTTACTATCCGAGGATTTGTAAAACAAATGATAAATGTGAGGAAAACATAGCCATAATGGCTAAATAAATCAAGTAGCAAATATTTCACTTCTCTTAAAACAATTGTTGATGGGTTTTTAATAGTTAAACGTGAGGTGTTAGTATATCAAATAACTTTTATATTAAGACGATTTTCTTATAGATATACGACTTTTATTGGAGGAAAATTTACGTTCAATAAATAAATAAACATGTGTCGACATTAACAACATGCCCTTAATTTAATTTTCAATATGATGAACTATTTGTGAAAGAGGATACAATTTAAATACATTACATATATTAAAATATTTAGATTTAGATTTAGATAAGTTTTAATATTAGATTAATAGTTAAAAATATTTATTTCAAATTAAAAAAATGTCACATGTGGCTTTAAAATAATCTTACGTGTTGTGTCAGAATTGATTCAATCATGTATTAGTTATATATTTAGATAATACATCTTATCTTAATATATAATAAAAGAGAGACCTAAAATGCCACTTGGCAAAATATTAACCATTAGATGGAAATTCAACTTTAATTTGAACCATTTGATCATTTTGATGATATCAGCATTAATAATTTCATTTTTACGCAATATTTTATATATTATAAAAATAAAACTAATTAACCTTTCTACTTTAAATAATCTAACACTTGTATTTTAAATTAATTCTAAAAACTTACAAAACATATTTTTTCTTCAAACACATACACATTTTTAGTATAAAAGGAAACTAAAATTATTTTATTGTTTTACGGGTGTGTTTTGCATATAAACGAAAAACATATATTATATAAAAAATATTCTGTTTTTTTCTTTTTCTTTTTGTCCTATTTATCCAATATTTTTAATTTTTTTATATATTATAAAAAGAAAAAAAAATTATTTTATTATTTTACGAGTGTTTTCATAAAAACAGAAAACATATTATTTTTATATTTTTTTATTTTTTTTATTTTTAATAAGGTTTTTTCCGAATTACAGAGTAAATGTTTTATTTAACTTCACATTTGCTAACATAATCATTTTGTCTACATCACCAATAGCTTTCTATTAATCTTTTTATATAAGTTATATGTTCTTTGTTAACATTTTATATTTTTTGATATAATTCTCCGCATATTAGGCGGGTCAATAAGCTAGTTTACAAAATAAAAAAAATACATTAATATAAATGATACATTAAAATAATATGTTTGTTAATTATATAAAATAAATTTACTTTCAATAAAATTTAAAAATTAACACAGAAATATGTTATATAAAATTAATATCAATATATTTCAACCAATAATTTACCAAAAACCTAATAAAAAAACGTCATTTTTTATTCATCTCTCTCTTCTTCTCGGACACAAAACTTACAACCCCCTATTTTTCTTTTTCTTCTTCAAACATATGTCAAAATCTGTCAAATAAATGTGATTATGTTTATATATATATGATATAAAGAAATAATTAGGAAGAAATATATATATATATATATATATTATATATATATATATATATATATATATATAATATATATATATATATATATATATATATATATATATATATATATATATATATATATATATATATATATATATATATATTGGGGTTCAAAAAGGATCCCTAATTCTCTAAAGATCCAGGGATCCTTTCCTACACCATCCATTTTTCCTTTGTTTTTTTTTTAACTTTTTTTCTAAATTTTTTTTCTACTTTTTTCTTTTACCTTTTTATTTACTTTTTATTTTTTTTTCTTCCGAAATTCACATTTGATTTTAAACCTTACTTTTAAAAATCACATGTGATTTTCAATCTACAAATCTTTTATGGGTAAAATCACGTTTGATTTTTAAAAATTATTGATTATTTTTTACCAAAATCAAATGTGAGTTTTAACCTACAAACTATTTTGCTTATAAAATCATATGTGATTTTCGAGAAACAAATTTTTCAAGTGTGACTTTAAAATTTATAAATTTTGGTTTTTGAAAATCACATGTGATTTTCGACAAAAAAAAAAAAATTCACATGTGATTTTAAAATTTATAAATTTTGGTTTTTGAAAATCACATGTGATTTCAATTTTTACAAAAAAATCACATGTGATTTTGAAAAAAAAAGTTAAGAAAATATAGCAAAAAAGAAAAAAAAACTGAATTAAAAAACGAAAAAAAAAAATGAAAAAAAAAATATATTAAAGGAAAAATTTATGGCTAGGAAGTGGATCCCTGGATCTCTAGAGAATTGAAGATCTCTTTTGAACCTCACCCTATATATATATATATAAGAACGTTACACATGCGACGCAGCCATCATGACGCGGCCGGCCAGCCATGGCGAGCCATGGAAGCTCATAACGCCGTGTATTACGTCATGGCTGCGAGCGCTCTTACAACCTCTAACTAATACATATCCAATACATCTCGATGTGGGTCTTTTGTGAGCGTGCTATTTGCATCTTCACCTTCATCTTCTTGGATCACATCAAACTTCATAATCCTCATCTTTCACATAATTCTGATTTACAGTTATTTCAACTTACAATATAAACACCTATTAAACCAAGTTAAACTCAATGATGCTAAATAGTTTAACTACATAAAGCAGCCAACAATGTATCACTCCTTACATACTAGGAAACAAAATTTTTGAGTGCTCAATAAAATAAGCATCATCGTCATTCACATCATTTAAATGACAATGAGAATGAGTAATGCATACAACTCTATTGAACTACATGGATTGCTACATGATAGCCACATTATTTTTGTGTAAATATAAAAAAAGAAAATGTCAGAATTTATATAAAAATATTTATCTTTTTCTTCAATTGAAAAGTTATAGTCCCATCTTTTTCACCATTAAGTGTTGCATGATAATGGAGTGTTGTATAGAGGAACACATGTCAAATGCTTCATGTCTATCATAATTTTATCTATATGGTTGTAGGTCCTATTTATTCAACTTCTATGCAATTCCATTACGTATGCTTAAGTCTTGGATGATATAAATTAAATGTTTCCTTCTGATTTTCTTATGCAACCAGATAAAAACATGTCAAGGGAGGAAATTTTATTTGTCATTTTAATGGATAAAGGCTACAAATCATTTTAAATCATACTGAAATACTTGAATGCAACTAAATAGTCATTTCAAATGATTTAACTAAACTAAAAAAGAAAAAGAAAAAAGACATTGATCGACGATAACGAAAAAACTTGAATTAAGTTTGAAAAGGAAAACCGACAAATGATTGTTATGAAAAGAAAAAGTTAAGTAAATTAGACGAAATTTCATTATGAAACTAAAGGGACCAAGAAATTAATACAAACACCGTATCAGTGTATATAACAAATCTTTCTTATACTAAACAATCCTAGATTATTGTACCCGCGATAGCGCGGAAAATAGTAATTAAAGAGTAAGTGTAATTATGTTTTTGTAAAAGAGTGTAAAATGAAAATAGTGTTTTGCATGAAATCACCAGTTTGACTCTAACGGTTGAAATCAAATAGTTATGACCCATCTAAGGGTCGTTACTCTTCGCCATGTGGACATTTAAGGCAACACCCGATTCATAAATAGGCCTGGTTTCGGATAAATAGTTCAGTTTGTCGGGCTTTTACGGGTTAGACCCGATTGACCATGAATCTACCGGCGAACTATATTTAAAATCCAAAGGGCATATGATTATATAAGCTAGGAAGTCCTGAAAAGAGTTTCGATACATGAAGCGATGTGGAGACAAAGTAGGCAAAACTAAAGGCATATGATATTATATATAGGCTAGAAGTATGGAAAAAGTTCATCACCTGAAGCGATGTAGCGTTTGATGACATCATCATTGATCTAACGGTGAAATCAAATAAGTTAACCAATTAAGGGTCCTTACTTCGCCATGTGGCATTTACGGCCTCTCTTTTATTATATATAAAGATACTATTTACTATTGGTTTGTAAACGTAGGTATTTTGACATGATTACTTTATGGGTCAAAACTTATTGAAGCCACTTTTTCTAGTTATATGTTTTATATAAAAATGCGAATAACCCACAACTTTATGTTAGCGTCGTACTTTAACGCTTTTTATGGATTTGAGGTTACAATCTGTTTGAGGCTATGCTTTTGATGACTACCTTGGATTATACTGCTTGGAATTTTCTTTATCTATGTAATAATCCGTTGTATCCAGAATTTTGTAGTCGTACTTTGTAATTTGATTCGAATTATGTAACTTGTAATCAGATTTTAATTATCTGTTGATGATTGTATCTTATCTTATGTTGATGTAACCTTGAATCTTGATATTATATTTTATTTACTATGATATTATATTTACTGTACACATCGGGTTTCCGTCTGAGCATGGTGTGACCGAGTTCAACAAAATTTCCATCACTCTTGTTTAATCTACATAATATACCAACTTTTCACTTCTATACCAACCTGTTTATGTATCACCAATTCGCAAATCATACTTCTATACTCCCAAATGACAATGAAAAAAACAAAAATAAAAGGTCATCTTTAGAGGCCAACATCCCACGCAACCTCTATTTCTTTTATCACAAGTATTGTTTGTGTATCCTTTCTCAGTTCTCTTCCCACCAGAGTCTCGCATGCACCTCTCCAAATCTTTCGCGACTGCATAAAATTAACATCCACTTTCTGTCATAAAATCTGAAACATATATCTTATGATACGTATACTTAATAAATTGATATATGATTGTTGCCAACCTGAATCTAACACGTCTGAGTTCTCTCGAGCCATCAGGAAGAGCTCTGATGGTGAGATAGACTCCAGGTTCATCTTCTTCCACCCATTCATTATCAGTATCACTCACATTACTAATAGAGGGCTCTCCCGGTTGTTCTCCTCTTTTGATGAGTTGGCGCTTATGGAGGCATCCATAGATGATGTTTCCGTTTTTGTGCCACTGATGCTTGATAGTTTTGGGGTTTCCGTGACTCCAGAGGAGTCATTGTTAGACGTCGCCGTCATGGTTGAGCTAGGGTGGTCAGGTTGTAAGGTGTGAGGAAGCCTTTCTTTACTCAAGGTTGGTGTTAAAGGACCGTCTCCAATAGATTCGAGTTTTTCAATTTTTGAACTCTGTTAAATAAACAAGTTCAACATATATTATTAATTTTACAAACAATTAGATTATTGTCCCGCGATAGCGCGGAAAAAATAAAAATTGAATCATAAATTTTATGTTTATATAGATTTTAATTTATTATAAAAAAATAATGTTGTAGGTATAATAAATATATATACTTTGACGTTTATAAACATATTGTTTATAGTTATAATAATATATACAATTTTATCTTTAAACACATGTTTTGATATTTATATTAGGAGATTTTAGAATAATATAATAGGTAATTATAGTCAAAATTGAACGATTCTATAGATAAATTA